>JANJGK010000004.1:13846130-13872692 GCA_039081455.1 Macrobrachium rosenbergii
GCTATTTAAAACACTGATTAACATTTATTGACTTTAAAATGGCCGTCTATCTGGCATTTACGTCTTTTTATATCTGTTTAATGTTAATTAGATTGAAGTTATACATGAATGACCTAAATATTAGGTGAAGAGAAGACATTTAGAAAAGTAACACTGAAAACAGCTTCACAAAGATACAGCCTTATCTTTTTATTCAGACGTGAGCAACTATTTTTTATGCCACTGAAATCAACCAAGGGACGCTCAATCTTGACGATAAAAAAACAACGTTTTGTAAGTAAGTAAATAAATATGCAAATAAATAAAAAATAAATAAATACAATAAAATAAAACAAAAAATCGATCAAGATTTTCTACACACTGTAGACCAGTTATTCTTATTATTAATATTTCAGCTTTCACTTAATCACATGAAGGAATGCAAACAATACCATTTTTGAGCCATGTTTCCGAAATTGAAAGACCCATACTTAAAAATGAACGGGCACCAGAAATAAATACTGTAAAAGTTTGATGATTATAAATATACAGGTAAAAGAATAAATAAATAACTGATTACTTTATTTTTCTTTTTAAATCAAAACTGAGAACTAGGACAGCAAAATGAAAACTACTAAGAATGGGCCTTTCAGTACCGCACACTTTCTCAATCTTGTAAGCATTAATTTCCATTGTGGTAAGGAAAACTTTTGAAGTTTGACTATATTGATATCACAGCATCTAAACAGAATATAGAATCTAATACATAGTAAAAGTTCTTTGTAACATAAAAACTATGTCTTCACGGAAATCTTGATAAAGGCCTATAACAACTGTTTTTAAAAAGAAAATCACCACTCAAAGAGGATTTGCCTAGAAGATAAAGGCACGGGATGCATCTGGGAAGACAGGAGTAAATATATCAACTTTCTAGTGCAAAAGGCCTGAAGCTTGTATTCATAAACTCTCATCCCTACTGATATAATTTACATGGTTCTTCACCTGGAAAACAAGATTTATTCAGTATGCTGATGATACAACGCTTGTGGGTGTAGTAAAGTCTCCACTAATGAGGAATGAAGCTGCCCTCAGCCTCAATCGGATCATGGACCGGATCAGTGAATGGTGTAGCCGGTGGGGTATGAGGCAGCACTCCAGTAAAACGAAAACACTATTGATTAGCAGATCTCATACAGATTTTCCACCCCATCTCCCCTCCAGGTGGATGGGACTTTGGTGAGTGGGTCTGAAGCTTTAACTATTCTAGGTGTAACTTTTGACTCGCATCTTACTTTTGAGAAACATCTAATGAAAGTGTCAGCAAATGCCGCACGAAAGTTAGGTATTGTTCGTAAGACCTCACATATTTATAACATTGATCAAATCAATCCAACCTGTTTTAGGTCGTTTGCCCTTCCCCTGCTAGAATACTGTTCTCCGGTGTGGATGCCTGCTTCTGCCAGAGATTTATCTCTTTTAGACAGAGTAGTTCGTTCCCTAATAGTAGCAGTTATGACTTGGACTATCGTCGGATGGTCTCTTGTTTGTCACTTTTTCATAAGCTGTATTTTCACAGGGATCTTTCACATTCACAATTGATCCCTGATCCTCTTTTACTGCCGAGGGTAACCAGATCGCTGAAAAGCAGCACCAACATGTTGTAAACGTACCTCGCTGTCTAACTTCTCAGTTCCAGAGGACCTTTATTCTTTACGCTGTTAGACTGTGGAACAGCTTCCCAGAGGATGTGGCACAACTGGGACTTCAGAAGTTCAAGCGAAGATGCATTGCTTTACTACCCTAATACAATTCAGCTTGTATCTTAATTGTTTTACTTACATTTTTATTTATTAATTTGTTAACTTTTCCGTTTTTCTAATGATAGATCTCCTCTTTCTGTGTTTCCCATTACCTTCTGTTACTCCTTTCGAATGTACACCATATTCTTTGGAAGCTTGAATCATAAGTCAATGCCCCCAGTGGGGTTGTTCCATAGAATAAGGTTCATCTCCTGAATAATAATAATGATAATAATAATAATAATAATAATAATAATAATAATAATAATAATAATAATAATAATAATAATAATAACGTGACAAACAATAATGGTTTTTATGGTAGCATTAGTCTTTTAAGTGCTGCAAAAATCGAAAGAAAGTCTGGAGTCAAAAGTATCCAAATCCTAAAAATTATTCTATGCACTTTTGACAGTGCTCAGAGCATTATGGGTGGGGTCATGGTGTAAATTCAAAGCTAGAAATATTAAAAAAAAACATAAAAGTCATATATATATATATATATATATATATATATATATATATATATATATATATATATATATATATATATATATATATATGTGTGTGTGTGTGTGTGTGTGTGTGTGTATGTATGTATATACGCACACACTCATACACACATACACACACACACACACACACACACACACACACACATATATATATATATATATATATATATATATATATATATATATATATATATATACATGTATACACATTATATACAAGAAAAATAAGCGCATTTCTTACCTATTATAAGGTAACCAAAACCAGTTATATTTTTATTCGCTCATCATTATTTTGTCAACAGCAATTCTTTGATACGTCCATGTCCATTTACAGCCTGAAATACAAATCGGACACCAACAATTTCCTTTCTCCTTTTCCTCGTTTCCAAACGTCGGCGAACTCGTCGGAACGAGGGACCTGTTCCTTAATGAGGTCTCCCAAGTGGACGTATGTGCTTGTGTGCTAATAGAGTCGCAGCCAGAAACTTTGATAATCATTGCCATCAATCTCTGAATAAAGAAGATAAAGTTCTTACGCTGTCACCTGCGTTTAGAAAAAAAAAAAAAAACCTGTCTCGTTCTGATAAACTCAACTATTTGCCCCTGGGGTCGAGTGACGCTAATCTAAGCGATGGGAATAGCTCGGAAATATGCAGAATAATGTGAGGTATACATTTGCAGTCAATTGCCACACAGTTACGGTCAGTATTCACTGAGATTACCAACTGCTCCCGTGTACTTTGCTGGCGTTCTCGAATTACCTCAGTTCCGTCTCATTGGCCTTCTCTGGATGAGGCGTTGTCAGGGTCGTTGTTGATTCGACAGAATCTAAGAGGTTAAGGTACCGCGCCTAATATTGATCTTAAACTGATTAATTTTCGGACTTAGTTCTTGCTTTAGCAACTATAGAATCTTCATTTATCATCTCTCTCTCTCTCTCTCTCTCTCTCTCTCTCTCTCTCTCTCTCTCTCTCTCTCTCTCTCTCTCTCTCTCTCATTTTATTATTATAATTGTTACTGAGATTTCTCAGATCATCCCGAGGGTTGCCATTTTTGCCTTGTCAAAAGACATGTCAAAAGTTACCCGAGCATGGAAAACATTCTGTCCGTTATGGCTTGTCATTCTAATATATATATATATATATATATATATATATATATGTGTGTGTGTGTGTGTGTGTGTGTGTGTGTGTGTGTGTGTGTGTGTATGTATATATATATATATATATATATATATATATATATATATATATGATTATTATCACTTTTGTACGTAATTCATCTACCACATATTACCACAGGTGAAAAATAAGAGAAGGGGTGTAGGTCCTGACCGGTTTCGACTTTATTTCTAAGCCATTGACGAAGGATTGATACAGAGTATAAGAAGTCCCAAATATTTATACTACAGGAAGAGTACTGACGAACATACACAACCGTTAGAGACTACATATCCACACCACAGGCCGGTGTCGAGGTAGGAGTGGCCTTCAAAACTCATTTGGCTAAAAATCACAATATACTCTCAGGGGACAATACTGATAAACATACCGACCATAGGCGACCTCAGATCCACACCTGACAGGTGTCAGGGAGGCGGAGTTTGGAAACTCATTAGCACTACTGCCCCTGTACTGTGTTTACAGATATGATAATCCTATTTTCATACATCTCTACTGCCTGCCTTAAAATCTAAACAATTTACAAATTTCTTTTGATATTGAAGGATCAAGTTTATACATCCCTTGACTGATATTCATATTATGGTTGTAACTTTCTTTTATAAAGCTAGATTCAATGATATTCCTTTCCAGTGCATTATTAGAATATACAATCCTTTTTGCCCCTTCCCAGTTGATAGCATGATTGTTCTCACTAACATGTACAAAAATACCACTGTTCCCCTGTGCATATCTCACACATTTCTTATGCTGTTCAATTCTTTTTTCCAGTGCTTTCCCCGTTTGGCCAATATAAAAGTTGTTACAAGACTTACATGGAATTTTATATACACACCCTTTAGTATTGTTAAGGGAGTTCTTGATAAGTACATTTTTCTTTGTTTTATTGTTCTTAAATGCGACATTAACACCAAAATTCTTAAGAAGATAGGGGATATCTTTCATATTATTATTATAAGGCAGTACAAGGAAATTTTTTGTGTTGTAAGGTTCTTTTATGGTTTTGATATATAGTCTTTTTTGCCGCTGTCAGGATATTTCAATTTCTTGCCTGCATTCCTAATTTTATCTATTTCCTCTCATCTGTGTTTTGAAGAGCATTATGGGTATGTAACCCTGAATATAATGGAAAACGACAGATATTAGTGTCTAATCTATAGTTTTTGAGATTGCTGAGATGAATAGTGATACTCCCGATGCCCTTTAAGTCCAAGTTCAGCCCCAGTAGGAATTGGGGTGAGAGGGGGTGGAATATAAAATGTAAAAATGCTTGGCAATGTAACTGAAGCAGCTATCGTAACAGGAAAGGGAGAGAGAGAGAGAGAGAGAGAGAGAGAGAGAGAGAGAGAGAGAGAGAGAGAGAGAGAGAGAGAGAGAGAGAGAGAGAGAGTGGGAGGGAAAGGAAGTGAGAGAGAGAGAGAGAGAGAGAGAGAGAGAGAGAGAGTAGAGTGGCATTAAGGAGGAGAAAGAGAGAGAGAGAGAGAGAGAGTGAGAGGGAGAGGAACTGAGAGAGAGAGAGAGAGAGAGAGAGAGAGAGAGAGAGAGAGAGAGAGTTTATCAGTTGTCATTCAGAGTTTTCCCAGGCAGCGACGGGTTGGTCAGCTAGCACAAATATAAATGCGTCGTGTGCGCTGTCTATTTTTTTTTTCTTTGTCTATGTAATTTTACCACACAGTTTCTAAGCATTAGTGTGATTGCATGCATACGTGCATTTAAGTCATAAATGTGACAATTGGTGTTGCCTTTCTTGTCAATTATTTGGATCAACGGAGAATCTAAAGCAAGAGATTTCACATATAAGTAGCTCAATCCTTCGACTGACATGCACCTTGTTTAGAAAAGATATTTCAGATAGTTATTAAGTGACCGTTAATGTTTATAACTAAAGAGTAATGATATCATTATGATCGCTAATAACGACCTCTGCTATTTAAAAATGTTTAAGGTAAGAAAACTGTTTGAAATTCATTATTTCTATACATCAATTATGATGCGAGGAAACACTCCATTTAGCCAACTATAATTGGTTTGCAGGTTATCAAGAAAATTAAGCTTCTCTCTCTTTCGTTCTCATAAGAAGCTATGATACAAATTGCTTCATAAAAAACTGAAGAAAATAATCGAGAATCCTAACATTGGAAAATGACCTACAATTCCTTACTGTCCTTAATTTATATACATTATCTGTCTACACTTCAAATAAAAGAGCAACCCACATCATCTCAAATGAAAGAAGACCCAATTAGCAACCTATGATTTATATCAGGACCTACGTTAACTAAATTCTTTAATTCACTTTTTTTTCCCCTTCGCTACGAAACAAGTGCTACTCCTGCAGGTGCTTATAAACCTGTTTAACAACTGATTTTATCAGGGCATCTTTACGGGCACACACAAGAATTTCAGGGAGAATCGTCCTCGTTTTTGTGGTCGAATGACTCCCTCAGAACTTGTCGTTACGTTAACATTCTAGTAAATTGTATGGATTCCAGGCATGGGATTAGGCACAAGAAATTCGTCCTCTATATACGGTTGAATATCTCCTTTTGTTATCCCCGAGAGCTGATGAATCACTAACTACATTATTCATCAAGTTCTGCATCATATGTTTTGATATTCTATTTCATACAATTCTTTTGTTTTGCCACTAGATTTTGTCTCTATTGTTGTTACTCCATCGTTGATGTTTATTTTGGTCATCAAGATAGAGAGGGTGGCCGGAATAGCGATGAATGGGGAATTGTGTTCTTGAGATTCTAAGAAACCTTAGCAATGTCATAAATTCCGTTTAAGATAGTTATGTCATCTGTTACACCTCAATACGAGCCTGATGCAGCGAAAAAAAGCTGAAACATCTTTTTTGATGGTCAGCAAGATTTAATATCTGGAAAGGCCTTCTCTCGGTCTCCCTGGTGTTTGTAATAATCCTATCAACATCAACAATAATTCCTCTCTCTCTCTCTCTCTCTCTCTCTCTCTCTCTCTCTCTCTCTCTCTCTCTCTCTCTCTCTCTCTCTCTCTGGCGTTTTTAATAATCCCCATAACAAAATTTTTTTGTCTCTCTATTTCTCTCTGGCGTTATTAATAATCCCTATAACAAAAAATTTCTCTCTCTCTCTCTCTCTCTCTCTCTCTCTCTCTCTCTCTCTCTCCTCCAATTATGGAATGTACCGAAATACCCCACCCACCCCATCATTCCATCTGATTTAAACATACGACACAACGTAGCCAAATGTGGCTTTCTCTGACATCCTCGTCATCAGAGAAGTCGCTAGGGCAATGTTTATCATGTCTTTGCGCGAGAAATATCTATTTCAAGGTTTCCTCCGCATGTACCGATATTGTCGTCGCTCTGTGGTTTTTTGGTTTCTGTTATATTTTTCCCCTGGAATGTCTTGTAGGGTGTTCAAAAAATATTCTAAGCTTGTCTCTGGAGGGATATGTCAGGTTTTTGCAATTTAGAAAATAGTAAAGTATTGATTAGATAAATATAGTATTGTTATGAATATACCTCAGGTTTAGTTGATAAATTATTCTTTTCATTTTTATTGTTTCGTATTCCTGTGGAAGAAACAGGCTTCACCTGTTTCTTTTATTCAGCTTGATTTACTAACTTGCACAGAAGTTTCCTTCTATAACAAAATTGCATTTCATGGAATATCTCTTAACTATCAAGCAGAAAGAGTTAGAGTGCTTGTAATGCAAATTACTACGTTGATAAGGACACCAGTTGTGACTTATGCATAACTATAGAGCAATGAAGTCCTTTCAAGTGTGTTTTGCAACACACAACGCATGAGAAGGTCTCATGCGTTTTATAGCATATTTTCTTTTGAATAACTTGCCATAGTTTAAGGTTTACAAAAATGTTATACATTGCCGTGTTTCCCGTGTATGGAATTCAAACTACGAGAATAAAGGTGCTTATTGTATAAGGTGTCTTCATGTTTCGATGACTGATCTTTTAATTACTATTTCTTAGTCCTGATAACGCTCACCGCTTCCTTGCATCAAGGAAGTCCCGAACTGCTGTTAATTTTTGTCAAATATAGATGAGACTTCATGGCCTAGTAAAGCTCCAAAAGTGAAAGTGAGGCATAATAATAATGTCTTTATATATTTCGCACCATGAGTTTTTCCCAACCAAGTCAGCAATAGAGTGCGAAACGAAAATGACGACGATCCCGCTCGAAGTGTCGCAAAGGAACTGTGACAACGGGGGAGCTTTGGCAACAGGGAGCTCTTGGCCACCGCAAGAACGATGACTCAACTTCCTCCGGAGTCCCTGCCATGATTTCCTTAATCTTTGGTCGACGTATTTTTCAGGTTTGGCCCTGTGACCTCGTCGTTCTTTTGCGCTTCGTATTCTTCCTCAAAAATCAGTGAGGTCCCGTCCCCGGTTCTCTACTACCCGCCCCAGCAGGTCCCGGCCTCTACCTCCCACCACATAACTCCAAACTGCAGACCCCTCCCTCTCTATTCCGTCCCCCATCCCTCATTCATCCAGACCCCTTCTCCGGTCATCCTCCTCCATCCCACAGTATGCCCCTTCCACGTCCCTTTTCTTGAAAAACATAAAATGAGAAAACTTTCGGTCTCGGCACTTCTATTTCAGGAGAATTCCCGAAAGCAAGAGAAAAAACCAATTTATGATTGGCATTTTCTTTCTTCCAGATTTCTCTTTTCCTGTGAGAGAGACAGAGACGGGCAAAGAAAGAATTCAAAATACCTCTCCTTTTTATCAGACGTCATATTCTAAACTTCATAATACGCAAGTCTATGAAAGTACGATAGCACCCTTTGTACTGTTGTATTAACAGATGAATATTATTACAATTAACTCTAAATATAACATTCATATCAACAAAATGAAGCGAATCGAAAGTTGTACATCTTAAAAACTCATTGTCTGTGGTAGCTTGCTTTCCAGACCGATCGTAACACAATGGCCAAAACCGAAATGAATTCTTTTCAGATAAGTAACCCCATGGCTGAGGTAGCACTTCCATTCAGGCACCTTTTCTGGATGAAAACATGCAGGAAAATAATGAGAGGAAAATAAATTAGTCTTTCCTTTTTACTTCGATAAAGTCAGTTGTCTTTTGCCAGCTTTATTCTTGACCTTCAGCTTAAGTGTGGTTTTGGAACAGATATGCAAAATATTTTGCGTAACGAGCCTCTATAATTAATCTCTTTTGACATATTTGTTTAACCTGTCATTCTGTCGCAGATGAAACGACACAAACAACCTCACACGTCTCCGTTTCGGAAGTAGCATCAATTATTTGAGTGTAAGGAAACATAGCAACCGATCATTTCCATGACTCGAGTGTCACGTCCTTCAGAAAACTGTCGCGCCGCGAACTGAAAAAAAAAAAAAGTGTGTTCTATGAAGGCGCTATGAATGATGAGCCATTAATTTGCCAGAGTGCGTCCGGGTCTTTGAGAAAATTCCGAGAAGAGGCTCCCGTTTTCTTTCTGGAGCAGAGAAGCTTTTGAAGGTTGCCACTCGAGCGATCTTTTGAATGCACTAAAGCTAAAGGAGTTCAGAGAAGAGCTTTAATCTCAGATTAATTGATAATCTTCTAAAAGCGCGATGTCGTCGTCACTGCGCATCGTAATTATGGGATTGTTGTGGCAATCAGAGGCATCGTCATAGTGTACATTAGATGGATAAGGATTTAAGAATTATATATATATATATATATATATATATATATATATATATATATATATATATATATATATATATATATATATATATATATATATATATTTATATATATAAATATATATAATATATGTATACATATGCATATATACACATATATATGTGTATATATACATACACACATATATTTATATATATATATATATATATATATATATATAATATAATATAATATATGTATATATAAATATATATACATACATATATATATATTTATATATATATATATATATATATATATATATATATATATATATATATATATATATATATAATGCATATATTATGAGGACATAATAACGCGAATCCGGCTGTGGAGACTTGACTGGCTCAATGGTCTGGTCAGCTCTTACTTATTGTTACTTGAAACTTGGAGAGCAGGTCACTATGCTGGACAATTAATCTCTGTCCTAATAATCAAAATTCTCCTCCCACATTTTTCGAAAAAGATAAGTGTTTCCTGATAAATGTAACTGCCTCCTGCCAAAAAAGGACAACAGTAACCGGAGTGCAAATATATCTTTCTTATATTCAAGACCTGCTGGTCAGTTCTTTCGTATTCACACCATGTTTTCCTTTCCGTGACAGTAAACTAATATATATATATATATATATATATATATATATATATATATATATATATATATATATATATATATATATATATATATATATATATATATATGTATGCATGTATATACATATATGTATATATACAGTATATATATATATATATATATATATATATATATATATATATATAACACTTACAAGTTTAGATTCCGTTGGTGATCTTCATAAGATTTAATTGCCATCTTTTAACCCATCCAAAAAGACCTAGAGTTTGAATTGATTCCTGGTGATGTTTTAGCTCCAGATTACAAGGATCCAGAATTACGGAATTATGCAATTTACCTAAGTGCTTTTTTATTTAAACAGGGTTCTCTGTATTGAGTAAGAATTGGATATCATGAATAATTCAAACGGGAAAATGCACCAAGATCAAAACAATGCTTCTTGAAATTAAATATTCCCTGTGCGAAATATTTTCATGTCTCTGAACACTGACAATGAGGTATACATATATGTAAAGCTTTTTTTTTAAAGTAATTGTCTGTAATTTGCCTTGATCCTTAACTAATTAGGCTGAATAGCAATGTTCACTGATACCGAAACACTAAAGTAGGATACTTAACTTGAGAGCCTGGCGATAAAGATCTTTAGACAAGATTCTTTTTATTTTGTCCGACTAAAAGTATTGTTAATTCAGATGTTATTTTCGGAATGTATATAATGCCGTGGTATCTAGTAAAGACATAATTACTTATGCAGACTTTCTAGGGATAGTTTTAAAAATAAAAAAACTTGGACATGGCTGATATCATCGTTCTCTTTATTATATTAGCACTAAAACGGTTTGCAGCAAAAGACTGGGGATTTTAAGAGACGTATGAATGTCTCTTATTCTGAATATTTAAAAAAAAAAGATTATTTTAGTCTTCGTCGTTCTTTGGCCCAAAGTAGAGAACTTCTAGTTCACTTCCTTAGTAAAATTATTATAGTTTAAGTCGAACCTAATTCAGACAGCTGCTAATAATGAAGCATTAGCCAGTGGAAATGTATTCACTCCTATCTGCTGTCTTTGAAGATAATGGAAATAAGAAAATGAGTGAAGATGCAATCTAATGTTGGAGATATGTCTCCATTTAAAAGTAATATATGATATTATTTCTTAATTTGCTATACTGTTTCAAAAATTCTTAATTAGCGGTAAGATACATTAGCATAGACTCAATAACATAAATTTTTCATGATAACAATTTCTACTTGATCATCTTTCATTAGCCTATTTTTTATTTTAGGCTATAGTACCACCCATAACCACCAGCTCTCTATGCCGTAGTTTATTTAGATTGGTTTAAAATGATATTTACTAATTCATATGTTTAATCTTTTATTTATTTTTGCTTGATTCTCTTGTATCCTTGTTCTCTAAACTCTGGTTTTACTCTTGCACACACTGGCTTTCTATTCTGTGGACTCTTGTTAGCCAAGGTCTTTTAGATTATTCCCTGAGTATTCGCCCGTTTCATTAATGATACTGCTGACAAAAAGAACACCTGTCAATAGTATTACTGATAGCAGTAGCCAACATAACCAGAAGTAAAGACAAGAGAAAACAGGAGCTGTGGTTGATTTAAGATAAAAGTGGGTCTCTCCTGTCTTGCCAAACAGAAATTCATTAACGATTATGCTTCGCCAAGCGTAGAACCCCACCAGCTTCACTCGCTTTATTGCAGTGTCTTAATGGAGAAATTGTTCAAGAAAAAGAAACGAAAGTTATTTGACTGTTTTCACATTGCTTACAAAGGGTAAGGTCCTGATAACGCCATTTGCCTTGCGACCCAAAAAATTTTTGTAATTCAGCCTCTCTTTTCCTTCCAGCGAAAATGGTAGAAGTTTCTACGGATAGGCTGCTTTTTTTCGTTTTTTATAAAAGAGCTCCCTTCAAGATAACACAAAGTTTTTCTTAGCTCTTTTTCTCGTCAAGTTTACTTATGTAAATTCTTTACTTTGAATCCCCTTTGAGAGAGGAAATTCTTGTTTTGTAAAAGGGAGAATTTTCTTTTTTTCTTTATGAAGATTAACGACCCATGTAACATCGTGGTACGCTAGAATTAATTCCTCATTCCCACCCCACTAATGAAGACGTTGGAAACGCAACCAAAAAGAAGTAGGGTCGTGACACTTTAATTGTGTAATGAACGCAGCTAACGAAGGCAGAGACGGCGGAGTCTTTGTTATCTTGTGGTATGAATTACCCTCAACCCTTTCTGGCTCCCTAAGAGCATCCGTCCGTGAATATAAGCAAACTTTGTCTACTTTTCGTTTAATCACGAAGTTCATTTTTTCTCAGCGGGCTCCATAACCATATCACTATCAATGTATTTCCCTATGGATGATAAGGGAGGACATATCTCATACAAATAGGGTGCGAAAGAGTGGAAGAAACGAGAGAGAAAGGCGCGAAAGAACCGGGAATTGTTCCTTTCCGTATCTCGGATGAGGCTTTTGTGCCTGGAGAGAGACAGAGAGTATCATCTGATTATTTTTTATCGTGCGTGTTGCTGTATTCCGAAATCTTCTTACTCCAGATCCTCTCGCTCTTATGATTATTCTCAGCATCCAGGAAAAGAAATGTTATTTGGAAGAGGCTGGTGGGTTTACTGAAAAATTTTTAGAATAAACTCGCTGATAGGATTTGCTCCCTCCAAGCCAAGAATTAGAAAAGCAGAAACATTTGTTTAAAAAATAAAGCGCAGTATTATCGTGACTTTAACATAGGCTGTGATGTAATGGAGTTATGATACGACGAAAAAGAATTGCATCACTAATCCGACCATAACTTATCGCCAGGATAGAGAAGAAGGCTTTACGCTTTGGAAATGGAAATGGGGTAGGGATAAATCATAATAACCTCTACAAATGACACCCATACTTTTAGTTTTAAGCCAAGGCACAAGACACAGGGCCTGCCCACAGATATGGAAATGTCCCTACATGAATGAGGATGTGGGCCATGAATACGGATGATTGATCACACTGGGGGAATATTTGGCATCTTGCAAATACATTTTTTTCTTTTCATAACGGATAATGCTGTTCCAGACGACCTTGGGAAACTGTGCAAGGAAGACCATCATTCATGGGCTTGAGCTTCTTATGAACGTCAGAATAATCTAAAGATTCTAAGGTGTTCCAAAGAAAGATGCTCTAGTCGTACAGCTAAGTCGATTTGCATTTCACCATCGAGGTTTTGGGAATAGAAATTGTTTCAAAAGGGGAAAAATACTCATTCTTCTGGGTGGCAACATCTTGTTAATTTCATTCTGCCATACTGCAGTATTTCCCTTCCGCGAGAATAAGCTTCATAGCAATGGATCAATAATTAGAATTATTGATCCATTTTTACTTGATAATTATCAAGTAAAAAAAAAGACATGAACATTGGCTTCATTATCGTTAGGCTTTCTCAAAAAGAGAAGGAAAACAAAGACCTAAAAACCATCTCAAATTATGATTATTAGCACGTGTGTGCGATCAGATAGCAGGAGCGTAATCACTGGTCTGGATTGGCCATGGGCGATTATGATGATTTTGCCTTTGAGAAAAGATACCTGGACGCTCTACGCCTGGTGCAGACTCCAACAGTTCTTTCAGTTAATGATAACTTTCAATAGAATTAAGTTTACCAATAGTAATCTCGAACTTTTAAGCTAATTCCTCCATTGTGAACTTTGACTGACAAGCGACATCAGAAAAGTTTTCCGAATTATAATTTATTGCTTGGAACTGTTTAGTATTGCCACAGCCAATTATAAATCCTTACACAGCTGCGTATGTGTCCGGTTATTTAACATCCTCTCACTGTGTCTGTCTCTGTGCACACACGCACCCCCACACACACACGCACGCACACACACATATATATATGTATATATGTGTGTGTATGTATGTATGTATGTATGTATGTATGTATGTATGTATGTATGTATGTATGTATATACATATGTATATACATATATGTACTGTATGTTAAAATTATAGTAGTGATTGTTTTTATGTATACTATACAATAGTTCATTATTGAGCAATGGAAGGACTGTAGAAATTGCTAGGCTTTTGGTTTTGGTTGTAAGGATTTAAAAAATATGATTGTTAACTACAGAAAAGTAATATGATAGCAAGCACGATGAACTTTTACACTGGTGAGTACTAGATTTACCTCAGTACTGTGATTATTCAGTGACTGATCAGTGTTCATTAATATTATTAATATTGGTGATTACTAATGACTGTCACTCTACATGTTTTCAAAATAATAAAAGTTTCCATTGCACCAAAGTGGAGCGGAAGCAAAAGTGATTTCATTACAAAAAATAATTCTTTAACTTCCAGAGTAACAAAGTTATCGCTGTTCGAAGTTTACATAACTATTGATGCATTTTTAAGTGACTGTTTTCTTCCTCAGAGTTTTTATAACTATT
Source organism: Macrobrachium rosenbergii (assembly GCA_039081455.1). Taxonomy (NCBI): domain Eukaryota; kingdom Metazoa; phylum Arthropoda; class Malacostraca; order Decapoda; family Palaemonidae; genus Macrobrachium; species Macrobrachium rosenbergii. The sequence continues at coordinate 13,860,384 of JANJGK010000004.1, forward strand.
TTTCTGTTCATTGTATAATAAGTATCCTTCAATAAACTATCATTTAAAACAAATTGCTTCCTAACGTGAAAAATAAAGTTATTGTTGTGAAAAAATATCAAAACTTTTTATCTATTTCTTTTTAAGATTTATTTTACCGTCCATTGATTTTTTTATTTATTTTTGTTTCTTGTTGTATATGCATCCTTTAACCGTAGGAGTCGAAGCCCGGCTTGAGCCAGCCGTAACCAGAGATAGGTTCTGGCCAAAGCCCGGCTGGCTGCCGGCTCTCTAAAAAATTACCTGAGAACTAGCACAAATCCAATCAAGTATCATACACTAATATCTTTTCTATCATTTGCCAAAACATATTTCGAATAACAGGAAACGTGATTTGTATAGAAAGTTTCCCTTGAGAGTAATAGACAGAAAAATAGCCACTAGCGATGTTGGTTGGCGTATAATAAAGGAAAACAGGCTAGAATCGTTAATTATTTCTGTTACTCAGAGGAGAGGATTATTTCCATAGACTGTTCCCGACAACCTGCCCAATATTCTATATATATATATATATATATATATATATATATATATATATATATATATATATATATATATATATATATATATACCTTTGACTCTTACCTAGAAAATATTTATGGCGCACAGACAACGCACTTTATGTGACGATTATGAGAAACTTCATAGCGAATGTGTTATAGATTCACCAAAACTACTGTATTTTCTCCGTGTGAAAGGTATTAGATGCAATAATATTCATTAAAAAATGAATCTCCATGAAAAATTACCGGAAAAATCAACCGTATACATACTTTGCAACAGAGTAATTAATCATTGTCATTTATGACAGCACTATACTTTATGAAACTTGACAAACACTATTAATATGAGATTTTAAAATCAACCTTATTTTTGTGTTTATTACCAGGTCACATGCTGAGAATGTCTAATTCGGATGTACCGGGGGGAAAGCGGAATGCAAAGGGGGGTCCATGGATGGCCTTCAGAGGGTACGTAAGGTCATAGAAACATACTAATAAAGAGAGAAAAAATTAGTTTAATTTCTTGTACTTTCATTTCATTGGCAAATGTGCCCATCACTGCAGAAGATTTCTGTTGCCCTCCCTGCTACACGTAACGACTGAGTTGAACGGGAAAGCAACAGTTTCAAGGCTGCGTCCACACTGGCGGCGATTCGCCAGGCGCAGGCAGCCCAAAGTGATAGAATTCACTTATTCTGGAGCCAGTGACGATTGTAACCTGTTCGTTGCACTTTGGTGGAAAATTGTTGATGGTAATTCCTAGCAGCGGGCATACCAGCATATCTTCTGTATGTCTCGTTAAATTTTCCTGTGATTTCAGTAAGATGAAATTGTATTGTAAGTCAAGAAGTTTGATAATAACTTTGTATTTGTATAAATGTGAAAAATATAAATTTTTGCCTACTAAAACCTTGCTCTATCGTCAAATTCAAACAACTTATAACTCACTTTTTCCATCCACTCACTTTATATACGAGTATTGCTTTTGTGTCGCTGAAAATAAATCGTTGTCGTTTTTGCGGAAAGAGATGCGGATTCCTGGAGTATAATGCATAAGCAAAAGATTAAAAGCAAACTCCGTATGCTAAAACTCTATTTGGCCCCACTGATTATGGTGAATATAGGCCCATAATTGTCCAGCCGCTTGGTCGAGTACCTATACATACATACATAGTACGATGATGAATGCAGAAGCCCAATAGATGGACATCAAAGGCAGATGGAATGGCAAACGAACAATTAACATTGTTTATTATGTCCGACAGCGTTTCGCAATAACCCACTGCATTCCCAAGGCTACAGTGGCACAATATATTTTTTTTTATAAAAAAAAAGAACGTTACTACATAAAATCCAATTATAAAAATACATTTTTAGAGAATATAAAAAAATTTATCTTTATAATTGGATTTTATGTAGAGACGTTCTTTTTGCTATCAAAAAAATATATATATTGTGTCACTGCAGTCTTGGAAATGCATAATAAAAGATCATAATTGTTCGGGGGCCTTTCCATTTACCCTTGACGTCCATACATACGTACATACATACATACATACACACACACACACACACACACACACACACATATATATATATATATATATATATATATATATATATATATATATATATATATATATATATATATATATATATATATATATATATATGTATGTATGTATGTATGTATGTATATATATATACTGTATATATATATATATATATATATATATATATATATATATATATATATATATATATATATATATATGTGTGTGTGTGTATATATATGTATGTATACATACATATATATAAATATATATATATAAATATATATATATATATATATATATATATATATATATATATATATATATATATATATATAGAGAGAGAGAGAGAGAGAGAGAGAGAGAGAGAGAGAGAGAGAGAGAGAGAGAGAGAGAGAGAGAGAGAGAGAGAGATATTTTCCATTTATATTTATTACCAAACGTTTAACAGATATCCTAGCATGGGCAACTTCTACTTGCATCCCGAATTGTGCATACTTATAAGAGAGAGAGAGAGAGAGAGAGAGAGAGAGAGAGAGAGAGAGAGAGAGAAAGGGCACATTACTATTGCCATAGTTTATTGTTTTCATATGAATAACAATATTTATTCATTTTTTGCAGCCCAACCTCATGCTGGAAATGTCAAAATATGAAATACGACGATCGTGTATATCCTTTGGTTTCATAATTATATCCTCGGACATGAACGAACACAAAGGTCAGTGTCTTCTGTGACAAGATCCTTGCCAATGGGAGCATGAAATAAAGAAAAAAAAGCTGATGGAGCACTTCAGATCTGTCTTTTCTGTCAATACAACGGATAGTGATCGCCCCTTTTTTTTGTGGTGTGCTAAGAAAGCTGGATTTAAGAAAACAAGGACTTGACCCAATCTTGGATTTGTTCCAACAAAAAAGCTGTATCCTGAATCATCCTGTAAAGTTGCTAAACGCACTGCCAAGCAAAAGAAGCCACACATGATTCGAGAGAACTTAGTAAAGCTGTCTTGCTCTACTTCTTTCGATGTAAACTTTAGCTTCATAGACTTTTTTTCAAAATTGTTTCCTGTTTATTTAATAATAATTGCCGTTTACGACCCAGCACAAATAATAAGAAAGTTATTACATTTGAAAGTTTGCAATATTTTGCCATTTTTTTTCAAATTCATGACAAAACTGTTTTTAACCGATATGATAAATTTGCTACGCGTCCCGCCTGAAGTTGGTTAAGTGCATCCTAAGCAGCTTTTGTTAAGCTTTTATATTTAAAATAACGAAGCTATTTTAAATAAAGAATTTATTGCTGCTCAAAGTTCACAAGACTGAATGTGCTTTCCTCCACATTTTAAAAAAGTTTCTTTGCTTTCTTTTGCCGCTTTTGCGCCTCATACTTACCCTGTAAAAACAGATACACCATTTCATAAAAAAGGTAACAGACTCCTATCAATTGTCGATATAGAGAAAATCTCCAGGCAAAAACGTCGTGGCTTCTCACGAGCGACAGTTCCTTCAGAGCCCCCCACGCGTTCTTAAGAACGAAACTTGGTTTGGTTTCGTTTCAGAAAGGAAAAAAAAAAGTCCAGTAATTCTTCATTTTATAACGCAGTCCCAACATTTCCAAGGAGAAATAAACGCCGTATCATATCTTAAAGAACCCTTTTTTCAGGAACAAGTATACCGACTCATTATTTTTTATAAAAGAACCCATCATGTCAAAAAACATAGATAAATAACAACAAAAGAAAATCCAACCCTTTTTATTATATAGGAAGCAACAGCCAAATAGTTATGAAACACAAACAACTAAGAAAATAAAAAGACTCTCAAACACTCCCGGTGATAAGAGACCTCACCGTGTTTCCAAGAGAAGAACCCTAATCCAAAATGATGAAGAGGTCTCCCTCTGTTTTCCTGAGAAAGGCAACATGAAGAATCAGTCAGAACCGATCTTACTCTCAAAAGTAAAATGTACCGAATTTTGAGCAGATCTCTCCAAAAGACTTGTGGGTATATTGAACAGAAGATATTGGAAGTTTTAAGTCTCAGAGGAAGACATCGCCCCATTAATTACCACATAAACGGAAATAGTTCAGTATTCTTCTGGATAAGTAGCTCAGTTCCATTAGGTCTGATGAAGGGTTGCAGTAAATGAACATCATTTCCTTAACTGAATAGAAGTAATTCCTCTAACCTTTTCACTAAGAAGGAGAGCTCCCACATTCCTCTTAATGAAACATTATATCATTTAAAGAATCGTTATTATCTGAAAGAAAGATAAAAAAAAGCATTGTTTTTTTTGATGGACAGTTCCATTATTATTTCTAAAAATCTAAACCTCAGTTATGATTTTCCTGAAATAAGAAGGCATTGCATCTTGCTTGGAAAGAAAAATAGAAATCTACTATATCTATAAATAAACACGAAGATACACGATTACCTAAATGCGTGGATGTCATCACTTCTTAGAAAAACGAAGAGACATTCCCACATGTTTTTAGAAGAAGAGGACAGAACAAGAGTAAGTTCTATATCTCTGAGAGCAGAGGTTCTCATCAGCCATTAAAACAGAATTTTGTTCTTTTTCGAAAAGGAACCATTGTTTGGTAAATTTACAAAAATTCAAACTAAGGTTTTAATTGGTTAGAAATAAGGTGTTAGAAATAAAGTACAACTCTGCTAAATCTCTTGACAAAGGACTTAGTCACAATCTGTCGTAAAAGAAAAGATTCCTCTCCCTTTTCAAACCCAAAGGGGAGGCATGCAATAATTTCCCCGAGAAACGAAGCCTTATAACTCTTCAAAGAGAGGAAAAAGATTCTCTTCAGAATGGGAGAGCAAATCCAATATTTTACCAGGGAGGTGTATCCTACCTAATCCTGAAAGACTCGTATGTAGGCCAGTCATTTCCACGCCCCAGCTGAAATAAAAATAAAATGTTGTCGGAGAGACACCATGAACAATTTTCCTTATGTATGGAAATCTTCTTCAAGTAATCTTATCAGACTACCTCTCAAATTTGGCATATTTGATACCTTTACATTTATACCGAAATTAAAAAATGAGCTTTAAATTGTCACTCGTACAAACGTACACAGCTATACATACATATGTACCCTATATATATATATATATATATATATATATATATATATATATATATATATATATATATATATATATATATATATATACATATATATATAAGTAGACAACCACATGTGGTTGTCCACGTATACTTTTGTCACGTGCAGTTTGTGACTTATTGCATATATATATATATATATATATATATATATATATATATATATATATATATATATATATATATATATATATATATATATATATATATCCCAATGAAGAACAAGTTAATGAGGAAACAAAGCAAAAAATTAAAGTTATTTTAAAACACTAATTCCGAAAGTAAATCTTTATTGTTGTAATGTCTATACTTTGAATAAAGCGGACGTCAAACGTCTCCGTTCGTCGCGATTTGCGAAACTCTAAAACATCAAAATATATAAGCTTCGTGGGACATAAGATTAAATGAAATCATTATCGCTTTAGCAAGAGATATTAGACTGAAGAAAAAATTCCAACTCGATGTTTAAAGGATTATGCAAAAATAAACACGTTAAAAGCTGCTACCGGGTAAGTTGTGCTCAAAAGTGTCGGGGATTTGTCATGCAAAATGTTCAGGAAAATCTGTTTTTACTTAAACCTCCTGGTAATCTTTCGCTCAAAAAGCTCACTTAAGTTTTAAATATTTTAATGTCTTTTAATATGTGATACGGTATTAGCAATATTCTCGTTTCAATAACAGACACATACTCAGGCACTGAGCTCTCATGGATATGCAAATTCAATTTACTTATTAAAAACAAGATTAACGCAAAATATCTTGGAATAATGCATCTGAAGGAGAATCTTTCTGGCATCCAGACAGAATGAAATAAGAAGGGTTCTCTGTTGTTAATAACCTTGGCAATCTTCACTGCAGCTAGCCTCAGAGGAATTTAATTATTGTTATTTCGTTAGGATGACATTTGAAAATAGATCTTTAATAAAAAAAATACTAAAGATAGAAGCGGTTCGGTTGACATGAAGGACATGGCATCTAAATGATTATTAGCCAAGTGGACATGGAACCAAAACCAAAAGATAAACACTTGCTTTAGCAGCGTCATAATATGACACATCGTTAATGAGAAAATAGATAATGGAAGATACCATTAAATAACAACGTTTACAGTAAAGATAATCTAAAGCAACTTCGCAACTATCATTCTGAGCATAAATGAAATGTATATTCGAGAAAGTCCCTGTAAAGCCTTTTCTTTGTTTTTTTTCTGTTTCTGTGTGTAATCCTCTTCCATTTGCGATCCGCTTGACTCTGGAGGAGTTATCAAATTAGGCTGGAACGGAAAATTGAATTGCTTCGCGAAAGGTTTGTATTTCGTGATGCTGATGGTTCCTGTGTGTGTGTGTGTGTGTGTGTGTGTGTATTTTTCCCAGTGAAGATTTCTACTCAGCTTGAATCTTGTAAAGGTTGTCGTTTCAGCTCGAATCCTGGAAATCCTTACTTTTCGAAACTGAAAGACTCTCTCTCTCTCTCTCTCTCTCTCTCTCTCTCTCTCTCTCTCTCTCTCTCTCTCTCTCAGAAAGATTTTTAGTCCTTATTGGGATCCCGAAGGCTTTTTTATCCGCCTGCTCTTCAAAGCGCCGTCGTGGTAACGATGGATACGACTCACTCCAATAACGACTTTCGTAATCACTAAATTGAAGGCTTCGGTTATGCTTCTCGTCTCCCCCCCCCCCCCCACCCCCGGGGCGGTAGATTTCTCGTCGATAATGAACCCCGACATTATTTCATGAGCTCGGTGCGGGCTGCTATCTCGGTAGATGCTTCGTAATGCAGGCTATCTTTGTGCGGGAAAAGATAGACGGTGGTTCTAATGCTAGCTTATGCTGCCCTTTCTCGCCAGTAATCATTATTTTCGCCTTTTCCCCTCTATTTTTTGCAGGCTGGATAGAGCTTTCGTAATGCATGCAATTTTTTTTTTTTCGAAAAAGATATACGGTTGTTCTAATGCTATTCTGTTCTTCCCTTACTTTCCAATAATCATTAGTTTTTTTACTTTTTTATCTTTTTTTTTGCGGTATGGATCGGTCTTTCGTAATACGCAATGTGTTTGCATAAAAGAATTTGTACAGAATTTCTAATGCTAGTTTGCCCTTAACCTCTCTTGACAAGAATCAGTAATTTATCGTTTGCTTTTATTTTTTTAGTTTTTTACATGCGGCAGATGCTGCATAATGTATGTTATTTGCATACGGTGATATTACACGATAATTCTAACGTTTTATTTCCTTTTTTTTTTGGTCACTTATCCTCTCTCTCTCTCTCTCTCTCTCTCTCTCTCTCTCTCTCTCTCTCTCTCTCTCTCTCTCTGAATATCGTTTTCTAGGAGAGTTGCTGAATGCAGAATTTACAAATAAATTACATTTTATAACCAACAAATGCTTGCAGAACATAACCTGGGGTGTGACTGACTTCACAATATACAGTCCGAAAGAGTCTACTTCAACAAAATAAGCTCATGGGCCATGATTATAGTTCTACAGTCCATTGCGTTTTAGCGCTTAATTCAAAGTGACCTCATCCAAAACTCAGTAACTGGATTCTTTTTTATGAGTGAGTTAATGGGCGAAGCAATGAACAAATAAACTCATAATTTTTTTCTTTACTTAAACTTATTTGAGGTCATGTAATGCAGTTAGTGGCCCCTTCACTCCATAATGTTCACAATGACAATTATGGTAATGACAAAAATGCTGAAAGTAATCAGCAAAATTAATTAAAGTTAGACTTCTTTTGCAGTACGACGTCCAGGGAAGCTTTTCATCAAGGAAAAACAACAAGACAAAACCCACAAAATATGAAGAAAAAACCTAATGGCATGTATTTACCCACCTGGTCGTTCATCAAGGACTTCGTGAGAGGGGAGGGGTTCCTTTTGCTTTACATTACTCCACTGCCGAAACCCCAATTCAACTGCATTTAATTAATAAATCAATCCCGCAAAACATGAACCGGCGTTTGTAGCTAGAAGGCTTTACAACGCGCCACAGTCTCCTATCCTGGACTGATGAATCTGAGATATATATACTGGTTGGCTCGCGGCTTGTTCCAATAATTCGTAGAGCGTGTGGAGTCTAGAAACGTCCATTAAACTTGTGTTGGCCCGATATCAAAGTTTATTTTACATATTATGGTCATATCTCTTGTTGCTCGATGCCGTTCACTTATAAACGAACAAATAAAAATATATCTCAACAAAGAATCATTTTGAATTGCGCTACACAATTTTTCGTGTATACAAAACGTTCATGGAGGGTTTACTAATCGTTGAAGGATAAACTGGCCTCGCCTTGGCAATATTCTCAGCAATAGAGAGAGAGAGAGAGAGAGAGAGAGAGAGAGAGAGAGAGAGAGAGAGAGAGAGAGAGAGAGAGAGAGAGAACAGTAGTCAGTCTATGTTTGTACCAATATAGGGTATTATTGGTGTGGTGGATTTAAATTTTTCCCCAGTTATTATTGCGAATTTATTCCAAAAAGGAAAATCGTATGAAACAACTATAAATCGAGTTATTGTTACTTGAGTTTTTAAACCGTTTTCGTCATAGTGAAAATGTTAGTGAAAATTCGTTAATGAAAAGAGATATAATTTTATATAAGAAAAAAAGGGGTCTATCAAATTGGGCTCGGAAAACCTAGTAGAAAGATTGTCTTGGCAGAGGTCCTTTGAGCACCGCGCAAAACCAAGATGTCTGAATTTAGAATATATATATATATATATATATATATATATATATATATATATATATATATATATATATATATATATAGATAGATAGATAGATAGATAGATAGATAGATAGATAGATAGATAGATAGATAGATAGACAGATATTGCAGTTCATTTGCTCTTTCTAAAGGAAGCAGACACCAACCAGTCATACGCTTATAATCTTTCATTTAGTTTTATGAGAGTTATAAGCGGATTATGTGAAAGCATACAAGAGATAAGAATAAAATGAAACTTGACAACTGATGAAAAATGGAAATAGAATGTGAAAAATATAAAAATAAAAATAAAAAATAAGAAAATTGGTTGACAGGCTTCACTTCTATGCTTTCAAGCTTCGGAATCCTACGCAGAGGAATCCTACCTAAACCAACTTATGATTTCCCTAAACCGCATCACCTTCCCTCTTTTCCGAAAAGCATTTCTTATGTCTTTTCTATCCTTCTTTTTTTTTAGGCTTGTTGTCTGCAATGGCACTATTTTAGCTTTCCTAGCGACATTTCAAAAGGTTATGCTTGGAGTCTGTCGCCTACAGTATTCGTCCACAATGACACTATTTTAGCTTACCTATCGACGTTTTAAAAGGTTATGCTCGGAGTCTGTCGCCTACAATATTCGTCCACAATGGCACTATTTTAGCTTTCCTATCGACGTTTCAAAAGGTTATGCTTGGAGTCTGTTGCCTCCAGTATTCGTCCACAATGGCACTATTTTAGCTTACCTATCGACGTTTCAAAAGGTTATGCTCGGAGTCTGTCGCCTACAGTATTCGTCCACAGTGACACTATTTTAGCTTTCCTAGTGACGTTTCAAAAGGTTATGCTTGGAGTCTGTTGCCTACAGTATTCGTCCACAATGGCACTATTTTAGCTTACCTATCGACGTTTCAAAAGGTTATGCTTGGAGTCTATCACCTCCAGTATTCGTCCACAATGGCACTATTTTAGCTTTCCTGTCGACGTTTCAAAAGGTTATGCTTGGAGTCTGTTGCCTACAGTATTCGTCCACAATGGCACTATTTTAGCTTTCCTGTCGACGTTTCAAAAGGTTATGCTTGGAGTCTATCGCCTCCAGTATTCGTCCACAATGGCACTATTTTAGTTTTCCTGTCGACGTTTCAAAAGGTTATGCTCGGAGTCTGTCGCCTCCAGTATTAGTCCACAATGGCACTATTTTAGCTTTCCTCTCGACGTTTCAAAAGTTTATGCTTGGAGTCTGTCAACTCCAGTATTCGTCCACAATGGCACTATTTTAGCTTTCCTCTCGACTTTTCAAAAGGTTATGCTCGGAGTCTGTCAACACCAGTATTCGTCCACAATGGCACTATTTTAGCTTTCCCGTCGACGTTTCAAAAGGTTATGCTCGGAGTCTGTCGCCTCCAGTATTAGTCCAAAATGGCACTATTTTAGCTTTCCTGTCGACGTTTCAAAAGGTTATGCTCGGAGTCTGTCGCCTCCAGTATTAGTCCACAATGGCACTATTTTAGCTTTCCTGTCGACGTTTCAAAAGGTTATGCTCGGAGTCTGTCGCCTCCAGTATTCGTCCACAATGGCACTATTTTAGCTTTCCTAGCGACGTTTCAAAAGGTTATGCTTGGAGTCTATCGCCTCCAGTATTCGTCCACAATGGCACTATTTTAGCTTTCCTGTCGACGTTTCAAAAGGTTATGCTTGGAGTCTATCGCCTCCAGCATTCGTCCACAATGGCACTATTTTAGCTTTCCTGTCGACGTTTCAAAAGGTTATGCTTGGAGTCTATCGCCTCCAGCATTCGTCCACAATGGCACTATTTTAGCTTTCCTGTCGACGTTTCAAAAGGTTATGCTCGGAGTCTATCGCCTCCAGTATTCGTCCACAATGACACTATTTTAGCTTTCCTGTCGACGTTTCAAAAGGTTATGCTTGGAGTCTATCGCCTCCAGCATTCGTCCACAATGGCACTATTTTAGCTTTCCTCTCGACGTTTCAAAAGGTTATGCTCGAAGTCTATCGCCTCCAGCATTCGTCCACAATGGCACTATTTTAGCTTTCCTGTCGACGTTTCAAAAGGTTATGCTCGGAGTCTGTCGTTATTCGTCCACAATGACACTATATTAGCTTACCTGTCGGCTTTTCAAAAGGTTATGCTCGGAGTCTGTCGCCTACAGTATTAGTCCACAATGGCACTATTTTAGTTTTCTTGTCGACGTTTCAAAAGGTTATGCTTGGAGTCTGTCGACTCCAGTATTCGTCCACAATGGCACTATTTTAGCTTTCCTGTCGACGTTTCAAAAGGTTATGCTCGGAGTCTGTCGCCTACAGTATTCGTCCACAATGGCACTATTTTAGCTTTCCTGTCGACGTTTCAAAAGGTTATGCTCGGAGTCTGTCGACTCCAGTATTCGTCCACAATGGCACTATTTTAGCTTTCCTGTCGACGTTTCAAAAGGTTATGCTCGGAGTCTGTCGCCTACAGTATTAGTCCACAATGGCACTATTTTAGTTTTCCTGTCGACGTTTCAAAAGGTTATGCTTGGAGTCTGTGGACTCCAGTATTCGTCCACAATGGCACTATTTTAGTTTTCCTGTCGACGTTTCAAAAGGTTATGCTCGGAGTCTATCGCCTCCAGCATTCGTCCACAATGGCACTATTTTAGCTTTCCTCTCGACGTTTCAAAAGGTTATGCTTGGAGTCTGTCGACTCCAGTATTCGTCCACAATGGCACTATTTTAGCTTTCCTCTCGACTTTTCAAAAGGTTATGCTTGGAGTCTGTCGCCTCCAGTATTCGTCCACAATGGCACTATTTTAGCTTTCCTGTCGACGTTTCAAAAGGTTATGCTTGGAGTCTGTCGACTCCAGTATTCGTCCACAATGGCACTATTTTAGCTTTCCTGTCGACGTTTCAAAAGGTTATGCTTGGAGTCTGTTGCCTACAGTATTCCTCCACAATGGCACTATTTTAGCTTTCCTGTCGACGTTTCAAAAGGTTATGCTTGGAGTCTATCGCCTCCAGTATTCGTCCACAATGGCACTATTTTAGTTTTCCTGTCGACGTTTCAAAAGGTTATGCTCGGAGTCTGTCGCCTCCAGTATTCGTCCACAATGGCACTATTTTAGTTTTCCTGTCGACGTTTCAAAAGGTTATGCTCGGAGTCTGTCGACACCAGTATTCGTCCACAATGGCACTATTTTAGCTTTCCTGTCGACGTTTCAAAAGGTTATGCTCGGAGTCTGTCGCCTCCAGTATTAGTCCACAATGGCACTATTTTAGCTTTCCTGTCGACGTTTCAAAAGGTTATGCTCGGAGTCTGTCGCCTCCAGTATTACTCCACAATGGCACTATTTTAGCTTTCCTGTCGACGTTTCAA
>JANJGK010000004.1:13872792-13877792 GCA_039081455.1 Macrobrachium rosenbergii
ATATTACACGATAATTCTAACGTTTTATTTCCTTTTTTTTTTGGTCACTTATCCTCTCTCTCTCTCTCTCTTTCTCTCTCTCTCTCTCTCTCTCTCTCTCTCTCTCTCTCTCTCTCTCTCTCTCTCTCTGAATATCGTTTTCTAGGAGAGTTGCTTAATGCAGAATTTATAAAGAAATTACATTTTATGACCAACGAATGTTTGCAAAACATAACCTAGGGTGTGACTGACTTCACAATATACAGTCCGAAAGAGTCTACTTCAACAAAATAAGCTCATGGGCCATGATTATAGTTCTACAGTCCATTGCGTTTTAGCGCTTAATTCAAAGTGACCTCATCCAAAACTCAGTAACAGGATTCTTTTTTATGAGTGAGTTAATGGGCGAAGCAATGAACAAATAAACTCATAATTTTTTTCTTTACTTAAACTTATTTGAGGTCATGTAATGTGGTTAGTGGCCCCTTCAGTTCATAATGTTCACGATGACAATTATGGTAATGACAAAAATGCTGAAAGTAATCAGCAAAATTAATTAAAGTTAGACTTCTTTTGCAGTACGACGTCCAGGGAAGCTTTTCATCAAGGAAAAACAACAAGACAAAAGCCACAAAATATGAAGAAAAAACCTAATGGCATGTATTTACCCACCTGGTCGTTCATCAAGGACTTCGTGAGAGGGGAGGGGTTCCTTTTGCTTTACATTACTCCACTGCCGAAACCCCAATTCAACTGCATTTAATTAATAAATCAATCCCGCAAAACATGAACCGGCGTTTGTAGCTAGAAGGCTTTACAACGCGCCACAGTCTCCTATCCTGGACTGATGAATCTGAGATATATATACTGGTTGGCTCGCGGCTTGTTCCAATAATTCGTAGAGCGTGTGGAGTCTAGAAACGTCCATTAAACTTGTGTTGGCCCGATATCAAAGTTTATTTTACATATTATGGTCATATCTCTTGTTGCTCGATGCCGTTCACTTATAAACGAACAAATAAAAATATATCTCAACAAAGAATCATTCTGAATTGCGCTACACAATTTTTCGTGTATACAAAACGTTCATGGAGGGTTTACTAATCGTTGAAGGATAAACTGGCCTCGCCTTGGCAATATTCTCAGCAATAGAGAGAGAGAGAGAGAGAGAGAGAGAGAGAGAGAGAGAGAGAACAGTAGTCAGTCTATGTTTGTACCAATATAGGGTATTATTGATGTGGTGGATTTAAATTTTTCCCCAGTTATTATTGCGAATTTATTCCAAAAAGGAAAATCGTATGAAACAACTATAAATCGAGTTATTGTTACTTGAGTTTTTAAGCCGTTTTCGTCATAGTGAAAATGTTAGTGAAAATTCGTTAATGAAAAGAGATATAATTTTATATCAGAAAAAAGGGGTCTATCAAATTGGGCTCGGAAAACCTAGTAGAAAGCTTGTCTTGGCAGAGGTCCTTTGAGCACCGCGCAAAACCGAGATGTCTGAATTTAGAATATATATATATATATATATATATATATATATATATATATATATATATATATATATATATATATATATATATATATATATATATATATATATATATATATATATATATATATATATATATATATATATATATATATATATATATATATATATATATATATATATATATATATATATATATATATATATATATATATATATATATATATATATATCTATATAAATATATATATATATATATATATATATATATATATATATATATATATATATATATATATATATATATATATATATATTTATATATATACATATATATATATATATATATATTTATATATATATATATATATATATATATATATATATATATATAGATAGACAGATATTGCAGTTCATTTGCTCTTTCTAAAGGAAGCAGACACCAACCAGTCATACGCTTATAATCTTTCATTTAGTTTTATGAGAGTTATAAGCGGATTATGTGAAAGCATACAAGAGATTAGAATAAAATGAAACTTGACAACTGATGAAAAATGGAAATAGAATGTGAAAAATATAAAAATAAAAATAAAAAATAAGAAAATTGGTTGACAGGCTTCACTTCTATGCTTTCAAGCTTCGGAATCCTACGCAGAGGAATCCTACCTAAACCAACTTATGATTTCCCTAAACCGCATCACCTTCCCTCTTTTCCGAAAAGCATTTCTTATGTCTTTTCTATCCTTCTTTTTTTTTAGGCTTATTGTCTGCAATGGCACTATTTTAGCTTTCCTAGCGACATTTCAAAAGGTTATGCTCGGAGTCTGTCGCCTCCGGTATTCGTCCACAATGGCACTATTTTAGCTTTCCTGTCGACGTTTCAAAAGGTTATGCTTGGAGTCTGTCGCCTACAGTATTCGTCCACAATGACACTATTTTAGCTTTCCTATCGACGTTTCAAAAGGTTATGCTTGGAGTCTGTCGCCTCCAGTATTCGTCCACAATGGCACTATTTTAGCTTTCCTAGTGACGTTTCAAAAGGTTATGCTCGAAGTCTGTCGCCTCCAGTATTCGTCCACCATGGCACTATTTTAGCTTACCTATCGACGTTTCAAAAGGTTATCCTCGGAGTCTGTCGCCTACAATATTCGTCCACAATGACACTATTTTAGCTTTCCTATCGACGTTTCAAAAGGTTATGCTTGGAGTCTGTCGCCTCCAGTATTCGTCCACAATGGCACTATTTTAGCTTACCTATCGACATTTCAAAAGGTTATGCTCGGAGTCTGTCGCCTACAGTATTCGTCCACAGTGACACTATTTTAGCTTTCCTAGTGACGTTTCAAAAGGTTATGCTCGGAGTCTGTAGCCTCCAGTATTCGTCCACAATGGCACTATTTTAGCTTTCCTAGCGACGTTTCAAAAGGTTATGCTTGGAGTCTGTTGCCTACAGTATTCGTCCACAATGGCACTATTTTAGGTTTCCTGTCGACGTTTCAAAAGGTTATGCTTGGAGTCTATCGCCTCCAGTATTCGTCTACAATGGCACTATTTTAGTTTTCCAGTCGACGTTTCAAAAGGTTATGCTCGGAGTCTGTCGACACCAGTATTCGTCCACAATGGCACTATTTTAGTTTTCCTGTCGACGTTTCAAAAGGTTATGCTCGGAGTCTGTCGCCTCCAGTATTAGTCCACAATGGCACTATTTTAGCTTTCCTGTCGACGTTTCAAAAGGTTATGCTCGGAGTCTGTCGACACCAGCATTTGTCCACAATGGCACTATTTTAGCTTTCCTGTCGACGTTTCAAAAGGTTATGCTCGGAGTCTGTCGCCTCCAGTATTAGTCCACAATGGCACTATTTTAGCTTTCCTGTCGACGTTTCAAAAGGTTATGCTCGGAGTCTGTCGCCTCCAGTATTAGTCCACAATGGCACTATTTTAGCTTTCCTGTCGACGTTTCAAAAGGTTATGCTCGGAGTCTGTCACCTCCAGTATTCGTCCACCATGGCACTATTTTAGCTTACCTATCGACGTTTCAAAAGGTTATCCTCGGAGTCTGTCGCCTACAATATTCGTCCACAATGACACTATTTTAGCTTTCCTATCGACGTTTCAAAAGGTTATGCTTGGAGTCTGTCGCCTCCAGTATTCGTCCACAATGGCACTATTTTAGCTTACCTATCGACATTTCAAAAGGTTATGCTCGGAGTCTGTCGCCTACAGTATTCGTCCACAGTGACACTATTTTAGCTTTCCTAGTGACGTTTCAAAAGGTTATGCTTGGAGTCTGTAGCCCCCAGTATTCGTCCACAATGGCACTATTTTAGCTTTCCTAGCGACGTTTCAAAAGGTTATGCTTGGAGTCTGTTGCCTACAGTATTCGTCCACAATGGCACTATTTTAGGTTTCCTGTCGACGTTTCAAAAGGTTATGCTTGGAGTCTATCGCCTCCAGTATTCGTCCACAATGGCACTATTTTAGTTTTCCAGTCGACGTTTCAAAAGGTTATGCTCGGAGTCTGTCGACACCAGTATTCGTCCACAATGGCACTATTTTAGCTTTCCTGTCGACGTTTCAAAAGGTTATGCTCGGAGTCTGTCGCCTCCAGTATTAGTCCACAATGGCACTATTTTAGCTTTCCTGTCGACGTTTCAAAAGGTTATGCTCGGAGTCTGTCGCCTACAGTATTCGTCCACAATGGCACTATTTTAGCTTTCCTATCGACGTTTCAAAAGGTTATGCTTGGAGTCTGTCGCCTCCAGTATTCGTCCACAATGGCACTATTTTAGCTTTCCTATCGACGTTTCAAAAGGTTATGCTCGGAGTCTGTCGCCTACAGTATTCGTCCACAATGGCACTATTTTAGCTTTCCTATCGACGTTTCAAAAGGTTATGCTCGGAGTCTGTCGCCTACAGTATTCGTCCACAATGGCACTATTTTAGCTTTCCTGTCGACGTTTCAAAAGGTTATGCTCGGAGTCTGTCGCCTACAGTATTCGTCCACAATGGCACTATTTTAGCTTTCCTATCGACGTTTCAAAAGGTTATGCTTGGAGTCTGTCGCCTCCAGTATTCGTCCACAATGGCACTATTTTAGCTTTCCTATCGACGTTTCAAAAGGTTATGCTCGGAGTCTGTCGCCTACAGTATTCGTCCACAATGGCACTATTTTAGCTTTCCTATCGACGTTTCAAAAGGTTATGCTCGGAGTCTGTCGCCTACAGTATTCGTCCACAATGGCACTATTTTAGCTTTCCTAGCGACGTTTCAAAAGGTTATGCTCGGAGTCTGTCGCCTACAGTATTCGTCCACAATGGCACTATTTTAGCTTTCCTATCGACGTTTCAAAAGGTTATGCTCGGAGTCTGTCGCCTACAGTATTCGTCCACAATGGCACTATTTTAGCTTTCCTAGCGACGTTTCAAAAGGTTATGCTTGGAGTCTGTCGCCTCCAGTATTCGTCCACAATGGCACTATTTTAGCTTTCCTATCCACGTTTCAAAAGGTTATGCTCGGAGTCCATCGCCTC
>JANJGK010000004.1:13890292-13920292 GCA_039081455.1 Macrobrachium rosenbergii
TGAATGGCAGCTCATGCAGACTGACAAGAATTTTAATCATGAAATCAGAGCCGCGTATATGCACGCTGTGTTAATCTCCCATGCATGTGACAAAAATTACGCTCATGACTGATGAAGCTATCCTTTTGCTGATGGTGTGTTTAAAGATTTTTATTCGTTCTCTCATCAGACTGCTGCGAAATGCAGCTCTGAAATGATTAATTGGGGTAAGTTAACCTTACTGAACAAATTTTCGCGTGAAGGACTCAGATATTCCAAATAGAAATAAACAAATTATTTGCTCATTGAAGCACTTCTATTCTCAATGTTTGCTGCTATTGGCGACTCGACCTTTCAGACCGTGCATAGCATTTTCTTTATCAACTTGTACTAATTACTTCCACCCACCCCTTACGTTGGAAACGCTGTTAACGACCAGTGTGACAGCACCAACTCCCGTAATATCGCGGTGATTATACATTTGAATTCCTTATGACCATAGTAATGGGCATTGTTCGTAAATGTTAGATCCGAAGCCGAACTTCAGGTTATAACCAAGTCTATTCAAGGTATGATGTCACAAAGATCTTACATTCTCTTCTTTTTATATAGGAATTAGGAAATTTTTAAGTTCCGATGGTTTCTGGTCTACTGACATCAAACCTTTTCAAATAAAATTCCCTTTAATGGTAAAACAGTTTCTTTCATTAAAATCATGTCTGATTATTCATCTAACCTTTCAAATACATTTTGGGAAACAAATACTTCATCTGCTTATTCTTTTTTTGTTGGGGGGGGGGGGTGGTTATCAGTTAGGACTTTTTTCTTCGTCTTCTTTCATATAATAATTACCACTTTAGCCTTTTACAAAATATGAGGCTATTGTATGTAACGATGATTTATAGGTATAATTAACAAGAGCTTTTTATGCATGTCAACTTCACATTGCATAAAGATAATTGCTTAAAGAGGAAGTATTCAAAGCTACGTTTCAGAATTCTAAACACTATCCAAGCAAATGCTTGTTTTTATCCAGTATGCCATTTTAGAGTTTCTCTGAAATCTTAAAAAAAAAAAGACACTAAAAGCGCCTCTTTCCATTGGGTAATTTTTATAATAACATGTTCTTTTTCCCTCCTGAAATTTCGTTATCCTGTACTGAGCCTTTAAAGTAGTTCTGAACAGCTTATCAGACTATGACATACTGCACGGTACAGTTTAATGTTTACAAAGCAAATTTTGTTGCAGAGTGCTCTCAGGTTCTGGAGCAGACTTTCCTGTGATGTTATTATGATCAATATTTCAAGACAGCAAAAGAAAATAACCTGTCCTTGATGTTCTTTTCAGTTCAGAACAGATGTAAGCGACCTATAGTACAAACAGCCCAATTCCGTTTTATCCTTTATCCCAAAGCTGGGAAAATTCGAATATGCTTTTATTATAATTCGGTAAATATGTCACTAGAATGGGACTATTCTTTTTCCTTCTAATGTTGTTTGCACTCGTGACTACCTCATTGACCTTAAAACCGCAAAAAGCGGAGCAGTTAGGCACATTGATTTAAAATTCTGCGTCTGTATCACTGTGTCATTTTGTCTCCTTCCAATACTTTGGATACTCAAAGCAGGGAAAGTGATAGGAAACATTTTTTTGGACATGGATTTTTCACTCTAGAGATAAGTTGTTTTTCCTCGATCGTTATCATTGCAGTCCTAGGAAGAGATTCTCGTCATATTTTAGCAGTCACCTTGAACTACATGCGTTATGTAAATGCTCAAGTCTAAACAACAGTGTCTTCACATGCCGTTCACTTAAGATAAGGAAGGGACTTTACGTTAGGGTGATTCTCAGAAACTATCTGCATATGCTTTTTTTTTTTATTTCCTTGGCCTGCTATGCATTTTCATAACTTTTTATCCGGATGACTAATGATCTATTCCGTCGCTGCGTGAAAACGGAATATTCATGATCAACACATCAGAGAATCTCTACAAAATAATTGCTAAAGAAATTGTAACTCGGACGTCAGTACAAAAAAAAAAAAAAAGGCCGGAAGTGTCATCGGCGCAATCGAGTTTTCTGTACAGTGTATAATGCTGTATGAGCCGCGGAGCATGACCCTTTCAGCCACGGCCGGGTGATGGCATGTCCTATAGCGTTGCCAGACGCACGATCATGGCTAGCTTTAACCTTAAATAAAATAAAAACTACTGAGGCTAGAGGGCTGCAATTTGGTATGTTTGATGATTGGAGGATGGGTTATCAACGTACCAATTTGCATCCCACTAGCCTCAGTAGTTCTTAAGATCTGAGGGCGGACAGAAAAAGTGCGGACGGACAGAGCCATCTCAATAGTTTTCTTTTACAGAAAACTAAAAGTAGAGGAAAACCGAATCCGTACCTTTTCATTCTCCTTGAAACTCAAAGAAAAGAAATCCTTCTCGGGAAACAAACATATCATTAAGATCAGTTTACATCCCACTATAATCGTCATTTCGCCTGCATTGCATTCATCTTCTTGATATCAAATGCATCTTCATGGTACAAAGGGCAAGCTTACTTTGTTTAATAATACAGAATCGTCTGGGAAGTGAAGGATGACCCTAGAAAACAATGGTTTATTGTAAGGCTGCTTTAAGTGTATCATCTGCGTAAGCAAAAAGTATCCATTACATGTTACGGTGGTCTGAAACTCTGTCCTTCGCAACATAATAACTAAGTTTTTTGTGGATAATTGATTACAGCCCAAGAAAAGGTCTAGAAATTGGTCCCTCTAACGTTCGGCTTCGTTTTGAAGCATGGACGTCATTTTTTCCTTCCTCTTCGTCTTTTTTTTTTTTTTTTTTTTTTTTTTTGATTGTGATGGGAGGGGGAGGAAATGATGTAACCTTCGTATCTCATCTGCGGCGCCTCGAGAGGAAATGGACTAAGGAGGCTGTGAAACGCACCATTTTTCTTTTTTTCTTTTCGTAATTGTTCTCTCATCTCCTCCTTTTCGCTTCTCTTTTCACCCTTTTGAGTGTGATATATTAGTTTATAATGGCAGGAATAGCTGCTATCAATGGTATTATTAATGTGTTGAGGAAACAAATGTGGTTCTTAGGCAACAGCGGTTCCTTTTATTCACTCAGATGTTTTATGCCCGCCCCAATTTTATCCATCATTTTATTGTATTTTACGACGTGAGGACTGAGATGGATTGGAAGCCTTGAAAGTAATTTTATTTTCAGGGATGCTTTTTTTATTCATTTATTTATCTAATTATTTTTGTTGTGAAATAAGGATGAGGTTTGAAGCACGCACTCTGCTAGAAACACACTAATGTAACTAAAGTAACAAGTTGTTTCATTATTCGTCCTCGCCAATTTTTTTACGGGCTGTTTATGTCAGAGACCGACAGAGACTTGAAGCATGCAAATTTAAGCGTTCATTGCGTCCGCATAAATTATGTGTATTCCTCTTTTTATTTATCTCAGTTTCTAACACTTGTGCTTTACCATGGTTACCACTGACCGGTTTAACCATGCTCAACAATGTTTCTCCTTCCAAGTTCATCATCATCATTTTTGTTGATTTTTGGAACTCTTCATTTCGGCTTTTATTTGGTCTATCCGACAGTTCCTTTTTAATTGTCGGTTACAGTTTACAGTTTTTATTACAACAATGATGCGGGTCATTCATGCCAACAGATAAATCCCAAAGCAGTGTTTAATGTACAGTACCATTTTTATTTATGAAAAATAACCAGTAAAGTAAAATTCGGATAGTTTAACAGGAAAAACCTTTTTTCAAGAGCAGTTACTGAAATTAAATATGAACTGTGAATAAAATCATCCAAAATACAGAAGGCATTGGTCAGACTACCATAGATTAGAAATGAAAATTCCAACTTTTTTTCAAGTCGTAATTTTGACATAATTTATTTCTTATAATCATGTTCCCAGTTAGAAGTATGTCTATGACAGGATTAACTGATCAGACATAATGGAAGTTTTCTCAACAAAATGGTGTATTAGTTGTTACTGTTGATGAGTTTCATTAATGTTTTCCATTACAGAAACGTTAAAGAATGTCCAGTGAAGCCAGATTACCAGCAAAACCTTATTCAGCAACTCCAGTCTCGCATTTCAGCCTCAAATTATGAAACAGGCTCAGGTTGCGATGTACTTATATAATTTGAGTGATACCCCTGTATTTATCGACCTGATTTCAAGGAAATTTGAACTGATAAAGAAACTATCAAGCCACTATTAATGAAGATGATTCATCTGATAGTCACTCTTCACCTCAGGGGAATGAACAAGTACGAAGACGAGAAGTTAATGCTACACAAAAATATATCAAATAAAAAACACGAGAGCTTAAAAACCGTAGTACATATTCCTCGCTGTACGACGGTCATCCAACGAGAGATCGCACAGATCGTTAGCTAGTTCCCATCTGGGTGGTTAACCTTCATTACTGTCATGATAAGCTCTCGCGAAGACTTTTCACACAACGATAGAAAATCAATTACCTGGATGTGGTCCCAGAAGACTAGCATTATGGACTTATATACGACCCTTTGTTCATCACGATACGGCGATATCCAAGAGCTAATGAACGCCGCCAGGAGCCTTACCTTTCACTTCTTTCCACATATGGCAATGACCGGCCGTGTTCAGCTTGATATAATTACTGCTAACACGAATTTACTAGCCCCTACGATTCTTACCATTGACTGAAATGTAAGATTTGTGTGGGTGACAAGGGCTCTAGCGGCCTTTCTGAGAAGCCTGGATGGGTGTTCCCAGAAGGGAGGAAGACTGATGATAATACCTCTTCAGTATTTAATATATGGGCAGTCGTCTTAAGCTGTGCTTTATACGTGTTTCGTAAAACGACTGATGAATGCCGTGCTGTTACCATGCTGGGCATGAAGTTCAGGCATGCCAAGGGCCTCAAGCGATGGTAATATTACAGTGCAAAGTTTCATATGAGCCATTTAAGATGACAAACAGTCCTTAGCCGCTGACAAAACGGAAATTAAAGTAACAGAGTAATCCACGGATTTCAGTGAGGATTTCATCCATGGTTTGTATATTTCGTTGAGTAAGTTTTTGCCTTCCACGATATTTATACCATATTTCTGTTATTGAAATTTTCAACGAGTTTTTCGTTTTCTGTAAAAGAAAATTACTGAGGTGGCTATTTATCTGTCCGTCCGCACTTTTTCTCTCCGCCCTCAGATCTTAAAAACTACTGAGGCTAGAGGGCTGCAAATTGGTATGTTGATCATCCACCCTCCAGTCATCAAACATACCCAATTGCAGCCCTCTAGCCTTACTAGTTTTTATTCTATTTAAGGTTAAAGTTAGCCATGATCGTGCGTCTGGCACCGCTATAGGTGCCAATAACACAGGCCACCACCGGGCCATGCCAAAAAGTTTCATGGGCCGCGGCTGTGAGTTTCATGGGCCGTAGCTGAGAGTACAGCGCCGAAGTTTAAACTTCAGCGCATTTCTTTCTTTGTTGGTCTCCTCGTCTGTCTGTCTTCTTTAAAATGCTAAGTATGTTCACAGCACATTTCAGAATGAGAAATGAATGCGCTTCAAGCAAGTTCGTAATCCAGCACAATGCTGCTGTAGGATGTCGCTTCTATTAGGTTGCGTATGTCTGTTCGTTGAACACTTGATCTGCTGTGAAGAGCTTCCTATTCTTGATGGCACTGATCTAACAAAATACTTAGTATTAAGAATTTTACAATGTTTTTTATATGATTGCTATTTTAGGTCGTAAATCTAATCTGGGGACAAGTTATTGCTAGTTAATTAACCCGTACCTTCTTTCAGCACATTGAGTAGAGAGAGAGAGAGAGAGAGAGAGAGAGAGAGAGAGAGAGAGAGAGAGAGAGGGAGATGGAGAGAGAATCTTCTGCTCACCTTTGCTAGACAGACATACATAATAACATCAATGATAACTTCTTGATTTCTTCACATTATTAGGAGATGCTTGTAACCTAAAATCCAAATCAAGAACAAATGAAGAAATTTAGGACGTAATTACAATTACACATACACACACGAGCTCACACACACACACACACTTGTTCTGATTGGTTATCGGGTGGGTATTTCTTGCACTGAGAAATTAAGTACTCCCAGATTACCTGGTAATCAGAAGTACCTAATTTCAGAAAGAAGGGTTATGAAAATCAGTTTCCTGGAAGTACAAGACCGATAAAGAGAGTGGATTATAAAGATCAAGTATGATCCAGAAGTTAAGTATAGCTTAGTTTTACCAGACCACTGAGCTCATTAACAGCTCTCCTAGGGCTGGCCCGAAGGATTAGACTTATTTCACGTGGCTAAGAACCAATTGGTTACTTAGCAAAGGGACCTACAGCTTATTGTGGAATCCGAACCACATTATAGCGAGAAATGAATTTCTATCACCAGAAATAAATTCCTCTAACTCTTCATCAGCCGGCCAGGGAATCGAACTCCTGCCCAGTGAGTCCCAGTCCACAGCTCTACCGACTCATCCAACGAAGAGCTTAGTGTGATCCAGAGAGAGAGAGAGAGAGAGAGAGAGAGAGAGAGAGAGAGAGATGAGGAAAGTGAGGATGGAGGAGAGGTGTCCTAATGGAATGTAGCCATCTATTTCAATACACGTCATCATCCAGACTCTTAACCAGTAGAAAACTCTTTCGCTGGAAGTGGCCAAACTTAGATTCATTGTGAAATAAATTCCCCTACATCGCTGTAAGCTTTAACGGGCGTTTAGGTCCAATCGGTGCTGTCTGGTTTGATTAGAGTTAAGCTTTATTATTCATAGTGTTGTAAAAAGAGTCATCAATCACCTTATCTTCTGTTATCATTTCTAAGGAGGATACAACTGTATTTCTACAATGAGACGCCTACAGCCCAGTAATGAGGAAAGGAAATGCCTTTTCCTAAAACATAGATATCCTGGCAAAACTTTTATTTATTGATTTATTTATTTATTATAAGTTTTTTGAGGAAAGCTTTGGAAAACTTTAGAAATATCAACAGTAATGGCCTTTCAGCCCTTTTTAAATGACACTTTATCATCCAAGTGACTGGTATGAATAATTCTCACTCCCACGCGGGTATTTAATGCGGAAACTTTGTAAAGATTATTCCAAATCTTTAAAGGAGATTACTGGGTTAGTTCTCTCCCTAAAATTCTAGGTTGGAATTCCCTCACTTAACTGTGTGTGCGCTCAAAAATTCTTTCATCATGTGTACTGATTTGTTTATTTATACTTTATATATACGAGTATATATATGTATGTATGTATGTATATATATATATATATATATATATATATATATATATATATATATATATATATATATATATATATATATATATATATATATATGTATATATTTACTATCAGTTATAATATTATATCCTCATATTTACACATTCTTTCTTCGCTTTGTTCTTTTCTTGGCTCATATTGGGGCATTGTATTTAGGGGGTGTTTGCCTGGCAAATTCTTGGCCTTTCGATTTTAAATAATAATAATAATAACCACAAGTCCATAAGAGACCTCTTATTCCCTGTAACACCTTACCACAATAAAATTATGGGACGTCATGGGCAAGGGACCGTCTTGGAATAAGTCCGTTTAAGACTAAAGCAGCCAGCCATAGTAAAGACACCAGTATTTACATGTGACTTCTCTCGTTCTAATTTTGAAGAATCAAAACTCATGGTATGATTACCAATGTTGGAAAGGTAATTTCTTAAAAAGTAATGTCATATATGATTAGAATGGTACTTGTATATTATTGCTCTTCTTATTACCATTATCATAATACCACTCTGATGACGTCTGTGATAATGAAAATTAATATCATCACAACACTACGTTTGCCTACTGGAGCTAAAATAGCTCTTCACAGTGGTAGACTAGATGGCATTCATTTTCATTCTCTGCGATTTCGAGATCTAATTGAGGTTTTACGTAACAACCCGCAATTAGTGAAATGTTTACAGTGCCGAACTTACCATTGAATTTACTTGCTTTAAAGGCAATGGATGTGGCTGTTTGATTTCGAATGCTTATTGATTCATCGCTTCGCCGAACAGGTTTGCAGTTGCAACGCCGAATTCCCGAGCGTTTTTCCACAATGGTTCCAGGGTGCACAGTTTTCAGCACAGAATATTCGAGCTTTAACCCATTCCATGTTTTATTTCTATATAGAGAATAGGAAATGTGCATCAGCCACTGTTAAATTATGACGTATTGCAATGCTTCAAATCGGGAGAAAAATATGTACATATATCTTGCTGTATGGGGGAGTTTCATTCGTGTATATTCATTCGTCTCTCCATCTATTCTTTTATTTATGAATACAGTGATTTAAAGCAAGGCAGACGTTATTAAGAACGGAAGCAGGTCTTTCGTGATGTTCTGTTATCCTTAGCCACATTTTTGTCCATGTTTTTTACTTTTGTCTGTTTATCTTTCACAGGAATCAGGCGAAGACTTACTGACCAGTTTGCACAAAGGATCGACTGGACGCTGATCGGTAGCAATTTTCTTTCATTCTGATAGATATTCAAATCCACACTCACACTTTCAATTTTTGTTTTCAAGAGTTATCAGATTTTGACAGAAAACTGGTCTGAATACAGGAGAGCATTTTTTTAGCTATACAAACATAAAGAGATTTTTGGGATGGTGAACAGACTCCAGTGAAACATTTATTAATTAATTTTTTTTAATAAGCGGGGTCTCTTCTTTCTGTTTTTCACTTTACTTCATCTTACTTCTTCCTAATGAACACCATATTCTTTGGAAGTCTGAATTTCAAGTAAATGGCCCCTGTGGGCTTGTTCCATATGAATAGGGTTCATTTATTGAATAATGATAATAATAATATAATAGTAACAATGTTGAATGTAGTGTGAACATATACCTCTGTATATCCAAATCCAGATTAGGCTACGGTCTATATCCTTTTATTTCAGCAAAAGGATTTTTTTTCGTACGTGTGTGTGTGTGTGTGCGCGTGTTGGATAAACCTCCCTATCTCGAGGCTGATTGATTAGCTACAACGGCTGACTTAATTCTGAGTATGGAATCCCAAACAGTGCCCATTTCCTACTTTGCATTTTGTGACGAAGAAATCTCATTAAAAGAGTTTTCCTTATTCTACGATTTTTATGAAGTAGAAAAAAAATCAATATTGGAATTTATCATATATTTTGAATTCCAACTAAATTAATTCAATTTCATTGGCAATGATATATGAAAGAACAGTTATCCAAACTAAAATTCGATGTTAAATCGTTTGGTATAATTCAGAAAGTCTCTGAGCATTCAAGGAACTCGGATGGCGGTGTGGGGAGAGGTGGTGGGTGGGGTGGGGTGGGGCGGGGTGCCTGTTGAATGCTGCTGTGACATAAGAGTCTCTACAGAACTTTCATTCCCACGTCGAGCAATATGAAATACAACGGAATAATTTGTACCAATTCTGAAAACGCCTTATTCCAGCTAATTGCAAATATTTACTCAAAGTAAAAACCAATCCAGGTTTCAATCCAAATGTTAATTCTTGTTTACCCTAAACTTTTAATTACAAGAATCTTTTTTCATGAGATTTACACCATTGCGTCTCATTCCAACAATGCGCAAGTCTGCTGTACTAATCTACCTTATTTTATATTACTCGTTCATAAACGTAGTTATAATAATTTCCAGACAAACCCTTACAGTATTACCCCAAAATGTCGTTCCCCGAGGAAATTCACGAGTTTGTAGAAAGGATTCCGTAAAAACAAGATAACCCAAGACGATAATAAACTTACAGTGACATCCATCAAGCCGTGTTGGCACAGTTAGGCAGAAACTTTAACCCTAGCCGAGAGCATAAAAAAAAACAAACTTATTTGTTTCAAGGTAAAGATAATATTGCATTGTCTGGAACCTAAATCATGACATGCATAGTGCAAACTATTCATAAGATATTCAAAGGCTAAATGTCTCCTCTCCAACAATTACCGAGTGTTAGGGTGCGTTTACTTTGCAATGAAACGTCATAAACACAAGTCAGCTACTTATCTCATACATAGCACGAACAGGTTGAATACAAGTCAACGATTTATTTTAGTGTAACCTCCGCTTCATACGATAGTACAACATTAGCCAAATATTTGTTTTTCACATAGAGTCGTTGACTTGTTTTCAACCTGTTTGTGATACGTATACGATAAGTTGCCGAGGTGTGTTTATGACATGTTTTACTGTAGTATGTACGCACCTTTAAAGATGCCTGACATATGTAGCGTATGTCCATAATAGGGTTTTATTGTCTCGAGACGTTGTTCGTTATGGGCAGCGTACCTGCTGCTGATCGTAATCGTATAATTCAATCTTCCAAGATGGAGAAGCCTTCATTGAAATCGGCCGTGCTCTGAATATCTATCGGACTACAAAAGTTAAGTATATCTTAGTTTAACCAGACCACTGAGCTGGTTAACAGCTCTCCTATAGGGCTGGCCCGAAGAATTAGATTTATTTTACGTGGCTAAGAACCAAATGGTTACCTAGCAACGGGACCTACAGCTTATTGTGGAATCCGAACCACATTATGACGAGAAATGAATTTCTGTCACCAGAAATAAATTCCTCTAAATTATTCATTGGCCGCTGGGAGAGTATCGAACTACAGCATACCAATTTGTCTGTAATTTCACTGGAAATTAAAGTCGATTTGATTGCTACTTGCAGGCACCCGATCAAGCCAACTTGATGATAATCGTGTTGATTTCATCGCCACGCTTTTAGAAGCCATCCTTGCAATACAATGAAGAGACTTGCATAAACAGCTACGAGGAACTTAGACAAGCATCCCGCGCGTTTGATATTCTACTCATCTACGAGTTTCGGTTGGTTAACTATCCACGAAGAAAACACAGTATTCATGAGGCAAGAAATTCTCTTTGTGTTAAGAAAACGCAAGTGCAGTTTGCCGTGTGGATGTACAGAGTTAAGTATACCTTAGTTTAACCAGACCAATGAGCTGATTAACAGCTCTCCTAGGGCTGGCCCGAAGGATTAGATTTATTTTACGTGGCTAAGAACCAATTGGTTACCTAGCAACGGGACCTACAGCTTATTGTGGAATCCGAACCACATTATAGCGAGAAATGAATTTCTATCACCAGAAATAAATTCCTCTAATTAATGTAGGATTGCGTACACATGGGATCTACACGGATGAGATTGGCATTAGTGTGTATACTTAACATTAGTATGGAAGATCCTTTATTGCAGGTGTTAACTGAATTATTACTGAAGGTCCAAGGGGAATTATTACCCCAACTATTGTTGGAATGTCTAATGAAGCTGGAGTAGTGCATCACGACACAGAGTTGGAGTGACAAAAGAACTGTGCGAACTTTTAGGCATCCGTGACACCGCTATAAGACTAAAGCAGTTTGCCAATGGAGAACGTCCCATTCCATATTTTATTAGCTCTTATGAGACTTTTACCATCCTTCCACACTCAACAAAATTTTCTCTTAAGTATCAACCTGTCGTTGCAGTGGTCTTCCAGATTTACAAAAAACATCTTCCAGATATACAAAAACATCTTCGTAAAAACTGATTAAGATCATCAAGCAGAAAGGCTATATTGCAATATCCCTAAAAAAAAAAAAAAAAAAAAAAAAAAAAAAACTTACTCGCAGTACAGTATAGGAGAAGGTTGAGTCGTAGCAGCAGTATTGGTGGTAGTGATTATTAAAGAAATGCATTGCATCTTTAAGTACAGAAGAACTAGCGTTTCATTCCGCCCACATCTGCGAAAACCCGCTGCGTTTCAAGCATATAGTAACAACTAATAAAAATGCAAATAGGGGGTCGAATACCAGCTGTGCATGTCAATTTGTCCCTTACTTTCTCGGTCACTAAAGGCGCCTTTTGTGCTTCTCTTTCCTTCTCCTCTATAAAAGTTGATCAACACCAGACAATATCTCACTAACTCTATATCTTAAAAACTCTCTCTCTCTCTCTCTCTCTCTCTCTCTCTCTCTCTCTCTCTCTCTCTCTCTCTCTCTCTCAAGAATTGATAAAGACCAAACAATCTCTCACTAACTTCCTCTGTGTCTAAAACCCACGAACATTCTCTCTCTCTCTCTCTCTCTCAAGAATTGATAAAGACCAAAAATCTCTCACTAACTTCCTCTATGTCTAAAACCCACCACGAACATTCTCTCTCTCTCTCTCTCTCTCTCTCTCTCTCTCTCTCTCTCTCTCTCTCTCTCTCTCTCTCTCTCTCTCTCTCTCAAGAATTGATAAAGACCAAACAATCTCTCACTAACTTCCTCTATGTCTAAAACCCACGAACATTCTCTCTCTCTCTCTCTCTCTCTCTCTCTCTCTCTCTCTCTCTCTCTCTCTCTCTCTCTCTCTAGCTCGCATAAAAGAATTTGAAAGATGTGTTAAAGGTGGCGGGAAATGATGGAATGGGGACAAAGCTGGAGGAAGGGGAGAGGAAGGTGGGGGTAAGGGGGGCGGGGCAGATGGTGGAGGGGGTGAGTGGGGGGGAGGGGGAAGGGAAGGTTAAAAGACGAAGTGGGTGGAAGAAAAAACTTGAGCGTCACTCTCAGGAAATGGATTTTCCAGTCCATAAGTCATGTTGACACTTCACACAACATCTCCGCAGAGACGGTCTGAATTTACCCATAAAAAGAGATTGTCATACGCTACGGTTATACACTTCCCTTCTCTTCTCTCCTTTCTTCCACTTTCCCTTCACTTTATCATGTTTTTAGTCCTCCTCCTTCTCGTCCTTATCATTCTCTTGTGCGTGATGATTTATTCCTTGTCCATTGTTCTCGTCTTTCCTTTGTTCGGTGTCTTTAATTTCTTGCTCAATAATCTTTAGACTTTGCTACATGGACAGCCTTTCTGTTGTTTTTCTCTTCTTTTCATAATATTAATTTAGCTAAAATAGGATTTCTTCTTGCTAACGTTTTCTATAATAACATATTTTTATGCTTAAAAATAAGGAACATAATACATGCCAAAGTTTTATTACTTCACCCACATAATAGGGGAAAATGTACAAATTAATCAACGAGTATTAGATGTTACGAGCTAGACCTGAACTAAAATAAATATAAATTATAGTCTCACTTATCTTACAATTGTAGTCGGGGATTATTGTTAAAGAAATTGGTAGCCTATCGCCTTTTTTTTTTTTTTTTGCATAGGATATGGAGGTACACTTATTCTCTACGTCATTATATCTTTACAGAAATAGGAAACAGCTCATGAAACAGAGACAGTGAATGCTAGCACCTTTTTCTCGTCTCTGTGACGAGCTGGCGATTGTGAACTTAAGAGTCACCCACACCCATTTTCGCGTTAAAATTAAATGAAGCAGGACAGACAGAATCTGAGGGAGTAAAGGAAGTCTCTTCATTTAATACTTTGCAAGATTACTAATGAGGTTTTTATAATACATTATGTGATTTTTTTTCTAGAGAGCATGTCGAAAGAATAACATACACTTAAGAGAAAAAACTGGAAAAATAGGTAAAAATTAAATTTATATTAAGGTAACTGTAGATGAACAGGCACCTAAACATACACACATGTATATATATATATATATATATATATATATATATATATATATATATGTATATATATACATGCGTGTATGTTTAGGTGCCTGCTTATCTACAGTTACCTTAATATAAATTTAATTTTTACCTATTTTTCCAATTTTTTCCTCTTAAGTGCATGTTATTCTTTAGCTATGCTTTCTAGAAAAAAAATCACATATATTATAAAAACCTCATTAGTAATCTTACAAAGTATTACATGAACAGACTTCCTTTACTCCCTCAGATTCTGTCTGTCCTGCTTCATTTAATTTTAACGCAAAAATGGGTGTGGGTGACGACTGGAGTATACCAGTTTACTCTTAAGTTCACAATCGGCAGTTCGTTACAGAGACGAGAAAAAGGTGCTAGCATTCACTGTGTCTGTTTCATGAGCTGTTTCCTATTTCTGTAAAAATATAATATATATATATATATATATATATATATATATATATATATATATATATATATATATATATATATATATATATATATATATATATACACCTACACAGAGAGAGAGAGAGAGAGAGAGAGAGAGAGAGAGAGAGAAAGAGAGAGAGAGAGAGAGAGAGAGTGAGAGAGAGAGAGAGAGAGACAGAGGGTCAATTCATTCAGAATGAGCACAGAGAATCCCAATACATTAGCACTCTTTGTACCTGATTCCCTGAGTGGACGAGCAAATGCCACATCGTAACAGATAGCAAAAGCTTGCCGCATGACCCTGCGTGTAATTGCAATAGAGAAACATGACCCTTGATTCCCAATGTGTAATTAAAATGCTAATGGGAATGTTAAATCATGTGAATTGTTTTCGGCGGGGCAGCATCCTGATGAATGGCCCAGAAAATTACCTTTTTCCTCGAGTCCCCAAAAGTGGCACGGACGGTGCCTTTCGGCATTCGTGGGATATGACGGCTTGTCAAGACATTCAGAGAGGGTGAGAGTGTGATATTTATTAGGTGCTGAAAGCATGAGATACATCTCTTGGCGTTCAAAGCTAAATATTTTGCGAGGAACAGAATTTTATAGGACTATCAATGTTAGAAGTTAAAGATGAATCTTAAAAGACTAAACCTCAAATTAATCTTAGAACTATAAAATATCGTCAAAGAGAATGCTAAGCAGAGATGAATAATTGAGAGATGCATTCATCAAGCAATGAAAATTTACACCGATACTGTTGCACGATGCTAATAGGGTCCTTTGACCTTGCAAAATAATGATGCCGTCGGTGTTGTTGACAATGAATAATGTTGTAGACCCATCAACATTTGAGGGTGGGGAAGGAAGAAGATTAATTGCTTCAACCTAACAACACCTCAGAAAAGACAATTCATTCACATTCATAATGAATACTATTCACTTTGGAAATTTACTTCCTTAAAAGGCTTTAAATGGTCTTAACTATCACCTCATGGTTAAGATTTAAAACCTCTTCAGTCACATAAATAACCCCATGCCAGAAAATTAATGAATCTCTATTTCATTGTAAGTCGAGGCTTCTCTTGTGGTACCGTGAGGCAGCCTTCGCCAGTGATCGAGAACCATACTTATGGAAGAGAGGGCTTCTTTTCCTCTATGTAAGAAACGGAATCAGATAAACAATGCTGAACGTCAGCCGTGTGACTGGGAATTTTTTGTGTATGAAATTAAAATCTTGAATATTGTCGTAAAATACCTTTCGTTAACTAGGTCATGTTGTCGATATCTTACTTTCCAATATATAATTTTTGGATGACTCGGATGAAAATTAATGCTCCTGCGTAAGAAGATTATTACCATTTTTTTTTTAATCTATGTTTGTTTTAGAGGCGTTATCCACTTCTCCACTATAGTTCTCTTAAAATGAGGCATATATTAGTTTTTGTTTACTCCATGTTCTAGCTTTTTTTGTTATGAAATGTTTCACTTGAATAACATTCAGAAATAATAAAAAAAAAATCTATATAAGAGAAATCTCTTGTTAATTTTTTTTTTATCTTGCAACAGTTTATTCTTACCCTAAATTAATCATCGTAATAAGAACAGTAATATAGCATAAGTATTAACAACAATGCTGCTTATATTAGCGTAAGTACCAGTAGTATTAATATTTTTATCAACGTGCAAACATTAAAGAACACCATAGCTAAAATCAAATAAAATGAGATGCTAATTTACTTCTCGTTTTACTCTGTTTATTAAAGGGAAAATAATGTATCTTTTTATTTTATTTAAATAATTATCCTCTTGGCAACAAGGATTGGCAACTCTTGCAATAGTGCAACCCAGAAATGAATAAACAGAAAGGAGACAACAGGGACCTTCACATACTTCGGAGGAGAAAAGAGAACGACGGAAAAGCTTCTTTGCCAAGACAAATGAACCACCAGGTACCTCGGGAAGATTCTTATTAATTCCGAGTCCCTCGCGCTGTGCTATTCCCACCGGGGACTCCCTTTTGAAGAGGCCGTTCCGTACGCATTATTTTCCCTTCCAATTAACTTCAAGTTTGTGTATCTTTACCTCCCGGAAAGCAAAAACTGATGCAAAATGAAGTACCGAGGATTTCGGCGCCTCGCTAAATCTTTCGCGCCCGATTTATTAGATGTCCAATTTATTCTCGGTCACTTAGGGGGAAAATAATGGACACGGGTCGTATATTTTCGGCTCTGTGGGCGGCGCTTCAAGAGCGGCGGTCTGTTAATTAATTCTCCGGAATTTACTGACTGCTGATGATAAGGGCTGAGCGAAACAGAAAGCAGATCTAAAGGGAAAGATATATTTATGGCCGAGTTTCATTCTCACAGTTAAATTCGCTCCGTCACGTAATTAAAAAGTCGGAGTTATTTAAGAGAAATGGAATGAAGAAATATAAGGACAAGTGAGAAATTATTATCTTTTCCCTGTAATTGGTTGTCCCATATTTTTCTCTCTTTACCTGAGGCGAAAAGGACCTTCACATATGAGGCGTCAAAACCGAAATTACTGACCAGATGAATAAACCTGTCACGACGCTGGACAAAATTAAATGTTGGCTGTAATTACAAGGCTGCGGAATAACAAAAGACTGAACTTTAGTATTTTTGTCAGCTTACTGTTTCAAATCGTTTTTATAAATTCTGGGTGTTCTTTTTCCAGGATAATCTCCCTTTCAGGCCCAATCATTATTAATTGTTTATTCTTATTTTTTGTTAATTGCACCATTAAAGACAAGTTATTTATTTTATTCTGGTTTCACCTTTGATGGCGTTTACTAAATTTAGCAGACATTAATGAATTTTTTTGAACTCTGTCCAAGGATAACTTCAAGTCATTCACTTTAAATTTCTTGTAAATTTTCTCTAATTTCTTTAATAAAACAGAAATTTTTCAACTAGGCATTTTGGACTCTTCCGGAATGGCATTCATTATCAGGAACAGTTGGTGCTATTTCACGCATCCCGTGAACTGTAATTGCTGTATTTGTCATTCTTTATCCACTACGATTCTAGATGACAGCTTTTGCTTTTATTGTAGGCACTCCTTTCGGAGTAATTCTTATTATAATTAGCATCCACAGTTACATTTCTCTGACCTTCCCACCCATAATTGCTTAATTTTCCTATTTTTTTGTCCAGTGTGACCACCTCACACCAAATAACACCTCGCCTGCGTCACGGTTTATGATTACTGAGGAACAAATGCAACCGGGCATCACGTGGCTCGCCCTTTGAGTCAGGGGCACCAGCGTCTCTGATGACATCGACGCCCTTCCACAACCAATTCTCCTTCCTTACCCTCGTCATTTCCCAGGCCCCCTGCCCCTAAGACCGTGTCGTACCGTGTCTCGACCTTCCTCCCTCCCCCCCTCCCGGTCGGATTCCATCGGTGTTCTTTGAAAGAGGACATCCTAGGGGCACGGAGAAGTGGTTGTCGGTAGGGGGTAGGCAAGTCTTGTTACTCATATCTAACCGTTTTGACCTCTGGCCTTGATTCATAGCATATTTTTTTTTTATGGATTTTGTCCTTTTCTTTTATATACATATATAAACATACTCACACAAAAGCACACAAACATGCACACAACACACACACACACACACACACACACACACACACACACACACACACACACACACACATATATATATATATATATATATATATATATATATATATATATATATATATATATATATATATATATATATATATATATATATATATATATATATATATATATATATATATAATATGTATGTATGTATGTATATATATATGTATGTATTTATATATACATATATGTATGTATGTATGTATGTATGTATGTATGTATGTATGTATGTATGTATGTATAAACAGCTCATAGCAGTTATCAAGGGAACATCCAGGAAATGACACGTGTATATCAAAACAACATTTTATTTTGCCGATGGCGTTTCGCAATATCCCATTGTATCACCAAAGTTGCAATTTACAAAGTGAATTAAAATTTTATGAAAAAAGTATAAAAAGCGTAAAAAAAAAAATTAAAAATCACTACAAAGACACTGACATAACCTACCCAACCTGAACTAAAAAGAAACTAAATCATCTAGAAAAAAAAGAGAAAGCAGCTATTCATAGCATAACTGGTCGTTTGTTTATATTTTGGTCGTCACTTCAACTTTTACTTACTCTCTTTCTTTTTCTAGATGTTTTAGTTTCTTTTTTGCTCAGTTTAGGTAGATTATGCTCGTGTCTTTGTAGTGATTTTAAAGGTTTTTTCATGCTTTTTACGTTTTTTTCATAAGATTTTAAGTAATTTCATAAATTACAGCTCTCATGATGTAATGGGATATTGCGACACGCCGTCGGCAAAAT
Source organism: Macrobrachium rosenbergii (assembly GCA_039081455.1). Lineage (NCBI taxonomy): Eukaryota > Metazoa > Arthropoda > Malacostraca > Decapoda > Palaemonidae > Macrobrachium > Macrobrachium rosenbergii. The sequence goes on from JANJGK010000004.1 coordinate 13,908,737, forward strand.
AAACTGTCGTTTTGATATATGTGTACCTTTTCCTGGAAGCCCCTGATATATATATATGTATGTATGTATGTATATATATATATATATATATATATATATATATATATATATGTGTGTGTGTGTGTGTGTGTGTGTGTGTGTATGTTTATGTATATATACATATATATATATATATATATATATATATATATATATATATATATATATATATATATATATATATATATATATATATATATATATATAGTGTATATATGTGTGTGTGTATGTATGTATGGTAAACTTCATTTCAGCTAATACCCATTGCTCAAGTACAGCATGCAGATATAAACTACATTACCAAGATGGGAAAATTCGTATAAGGTACACCAATAAAAAAAGATACAATAATACAATCTGTCGCATGCATATTTCAGCAATAGTGATGGATTTAACTAACTGTAAGTTAGACTATAAAGAAGTTATAGCAGTCTTGATAGCAGTCATTGCAAGGCGATAACAAAATTATTATTATTATTATTATTATTATTATTATTATTATTATTATTATTATTATTATTATTATTATTATTATTATTATTATTACAGCGAACTTAAGGAACAATAACAGTACGGGAAGAGACACATAATGGAAAAACGGAAATAATATGGCAGATGACTACTGTGCACTTGTAAACATAACAATCATTTACATCAGCCTTGGATGGGGGAAATTATTATTATTATTATTATTATTATTATTATTATTATTATTATTATTATTATTGCAATAAAGTATTGTTATTATTAAGAGAACAAGGGAAACAAATGTGGGAGAAACTTTGATACATATTAAAACTACTGAAATTAAACAACACGCAAAAATACACCAAAAACCCTTCTTAAAATAAAAAAATCTTATTTAGCCCTATTCCGAGAATTTTTTTTCTTTTTTTATTCTTGATAGCTTCACTATTTAAGTTGTTCTGATTTAACGAGTCGCTGCTATTTCCCAGTATGAGGCCCAGATTGGGCATTAATCGTCTGATGAGGATTTTCGTATTGTCTAGGCTTGTCCTTTGGACCATTCATTTGGAAAAGGAGTTTCGGTGTGTTTATTAGACGTTCAAAAATGATATCATAAACACCATAAGACGTCTCATGGTATCTTGGGTCAGCTCGTCTAAGGGAAATATCCACAGTTTATGAAAATATGAACTAAACAGCAATGTTTTGATTTTATCATCACGATGTAAGATCCCCAAATATTAACATTTCTCGTTAATGGTTCCTGAGGAATATTTATGGCTTTTCGGCACATCTTAGGAATCTAGGAAGCACTGACAACCCTAGATCTTGGTATATTGACGGTAGGTATCGATAAAGCACTGGCGATCCAGTAGACACTGTTCATTTCCATTCTATTAACAGAGCACCAAATAGGAAACTAAGGTCAGTTTAAAGTTCAGCACATTCGTGTAGGTATTTGAGAGATACGGCGAGGGAATGCAAAACTATCTAGGTCTGTTGGAGAAGCTGAAGTTATGTGATGACATAACAGCAGCAATACTGCGTGCAGAACCAGCAATATGAAATGTCAGTCAGATACAGCTGACATTAACAACACATAACAATAGAAGCAAGGAAGGAGATAATTTTCTGGGGAAAGATGCAGGCGTAGGTTGAGCGGTTAGCTTTAAAACCAAACTGGTTGGCTGACGTGAGTGGAAACGGAATGAGGCGCGCTAAAGGGACAGACTCAAAAATCTTTGATGAAATCGTTGTAATTACAATTAGGAAATGATTTTCCAGGCCAGCTGTATATTATCGTTAAATTCATTCATTTCCAGGAGTAGGGATTCCCGAGGATGTTGATGAACTGCGCACGTGGCGAAACTTTAATAACCTTTAGGTGGCAAAATGTCACCACTTCAAGCGGGAAGAACACCGCAGCCAAGCCCACGATTATTCGGTAAATTTATTATGCATCTCGGTCAGCAGGTGCGATATGATTGGCGAAAAATAATACCATTATTGAAGAGGTAATCAACTTCTTTCAGAAGTCGGAATAGAACCATAGGTTTGTCTCATTGTGATAGCTTGCTATAAATACTTCAAATTCTTTCCACACTTGTGGACAGTTACCAGAGCCTCTTAATCGTTTATTATTTTATCCCTAATTGCCTCAAAGCAAGTTTGAACTTGGTTTTTGCCTGTTTCAATAGTACTGCAATATAGTCGTTTCTCAATCTGCCACTTTGACTCTATATTAAAAACATTTCCAAAATGCATAGACACAGTTCCTTGAGAGTGTTGACCCATCCTAAAATACCACGAAAAATTACCACGATGTATTTTAAAGGTGTCTCGCTATGAATCTTATAGTACAATTATTATGTTCGGGGAAAAAATAAAAATAACTCAGATTTCTCCTACATTGATCATCTCGACACAGGAGGATATTGTAAAGTACAGCGTTAGCAAGTCAGATTCGGGTGACATCCTTAAGACCATGATAAATAACTTCCTCGTCGTACTCAGGGTCGCAACTAATGGGAAGGTGGTCGCCCCAGGGGTTCAGAGCAAGGGTGAATTCCGAAGGCTACCTGTGATGGATTTGATTGTAAGCTGTTGCAAGATTGTATGGAACACTGAAGTTCACAGGGGATTCGTGGAGGTAGTGAGGCGTAATACAGTGACTGGGTCATGATACTTTATTCGTATGTCTGCGCGTTTATGTGACTGTACTAGGCTCAAAATTATAATAACTTCAAAGCTCAACGCTAAATCACTTTTGAATGGTCTCCTTGATGAGGCTAACATATTTCAAAATAACTTATAAGCACTATAAACATACCTTGGCATAGCAGTATCTCACTCACACATATAAATACACGCACACACACACACACGTGTGTGCATGTTAACAGTGAAACTATGATGTCTGAATCAAACAGTGGGCGGGCTAAATAAGATATGGGAAACAAATAGGCAACAACGTCATATTAATGTAAAAATACTTGTGTTCTCGTACGGACAGGAATCCTAGTATGACAATGAAACTATTATCTAAGAGCTATCTAAGAGATAGGGAATAAAGCATTGATAAAAGGTATTAGGAGTTAGATGAGAAGACTGAATTAAAGCTGAAATCATAAGGAAAATCATGGAGGTCCCAGAAGTAGATGAAATAGTGATGAAAGGGAGATGGAGATTCCTTGGACATTTCATCGCACGAGGCCTGGGAGAGTAACACGTGAGAGTGTCAGCTGGGCCATTGTGGCCACCACAAGAGTCGGAACGTACAGATCTACTGTAAGGAGGGAGACTGGAGATAAGTGGCGAGTTAAGGAAGATGAGGTACAAGGAAGACACGAGTGGCGAAATTTTACAGAGGTCCTTTGCGTCACGCGGAGTTGGAGGCGATGATGCACACACATACGCACACGCGCACGCGCACACCCATACACGTACACATGCATGTACGTAATCAAACATGAATGTTTATACTGTATATATATATATATATATATATATATATATATATATATATATATATATATATATGCATTGTTGTATGTATATATATATATATATATATATATATATATATATATATATATATATATATATATATGGAATGTCAGAAACATATTTGATAATAATCTTCAGTGTGAGAGTAACTTGTTTCAACTTATTTCCCCGTGAATCAAGGACTTGGCAGTTAGACTGATATTGTGGGTTTTGGGTTGGATGAAGTAGTGTAAGGATTTAGCAACCTCATTCTAGAATGCTGGTCAGGTTCTGGTTGATAATTCCCTTACAAGCAAACACCCAAAGGAATTGAGACATTTTATATATATATATATATATATATATATATATATATATATATATATATATATATATATATATATATATATATATATATATATATATATGTGTGTGTGTGTGTGTGTATGTGTATATATATAAGTATATATGTATGTATTCTGCATACATGTGTATGCGTGCACGTGTTTACTCACACGGCCACATTTACACATACGCGCAGCCTTATTTGCATGCAAGAGACATTGACAGAAGGGACATTGTTTGTACAAAATTCAGACTTCTGCTAATATGGACTCTCTATCGATCTCGCCTTCCTACTTAATAGCTCCTCTTTTATCTAGCTTCGGCCCCCTTTCGGAAGAACAAGGAAAAATCCCCCTTCGTCCTACCAGTGACAAGAACAACAACAAAAAAGAATGGGGCCCCTTTTGTAGGAGCTTTTCAACGGGCTGCAATGACAACCCTTCCCCCGTACACACCCATTCGCTGATGAAGTCTCGTATTTCTCCTTTTTGCTGCCGGTTGGACTCGAAAGAAAAAGCTGGGAACGAGAGAATAATCATTTTCCCCCGCATCTGTTGTCCCTGAATTTTCCCGATTCGAAAGAAATTCTCCCTTGCTACTGTTTTTCTTGACTCCTAAAATCTTCTCTTTCGTGAGAACTTACAAAAGCCATTTTACTTTTCATACCTATTAATTTTTTTTTTTAAGGCCAACTTTTTTTGCCTTTCAGTCATTTTCTTTTTTTGATTACTGTTGGGCATAAGTATGGACATTCAGCTGCGCACGCCGAAATTCCATTTATAGCTACATTTTTACTTATTTTCTGATGTAAGGTTCCGCTGAGCTGAAGTTCTCACGATTCCTTTAAAACTATGTTTGCCGGAGGTGTGCAGACACCGAGTAATTAACAGAATTTTATATCCTTATATAGTTCTTATGAAAAGCTCAAGGAATTACTGAACTTTCAATAAATATATGTATCTCACACTGCTGATGCTTTTCTCGCTTTCTTTCTGTTGGTTGGTTCTCTCTAAGTAAAATAATTGCTGATTGTGCAAGACGAATTTGGAATTTTAGATAATTAAGAGATTTGAAACGAGAACTTACTCTTATTCTGTGTTGGCACAATAAACAGCGTCTGGTCGGTTTTTGCACTCTTGATGCATCATAATTTCTTTCACTTACTTTCTTTTTTATTATTTATTCTTTTTTTCTTCCTCTCTCACCTCAAGTGGCAAGTATTGATCTTATTGAAGATAGCAAGTAAGTACCTTAAACTCACGACCAACTTGATGGAATGCGGTATAGAGTAGTGAATGGGTGCTGAATACTGAAATTTAGCACCTCACAACAGGCGTGATAGAAAACTGTCATTTTCAGATTATGAAATGAAATAGCCGAATATATAAATGTCTTCAGTACGCTGTAATGCAGGTGCCTGTTGAGTTTCAAGCATAATAGGTGCATTTAAGTTATCTATTTTCATAAAATCCATCTATTCTTTGAAGGCCATAAACACTATTGCATTAAATGTGAATCATTTGCTCTTAAAGAGATTTATGGAATAAATCTTGTTTTAAGAGTGCGACATTTTAAAGTATTTGTTTTAAGTTTAGTGCAATGGCATGTGTTATGATTTATTACGAGAAATGCATCACATCTGCAACAAAATATCACAAGCAATACTAAATGTAAATACTGTGTACGTTATGTTTTTTTTTTTCTCTTGGAAGTAAAGAAATGAGGTGCATTACCTCATTCCGTGACAGGGTATCGTTAATGTTTAAAGAAAAATTGCTAAAAAAAAAAAGGGGGTGGGGTTGTTGTTCACGCACTCTTAGTGAGTTATTGTGACTATCGTTTTGTCTTGACATAGGCAAAGTACCATCTATTTTGGTTAAAAAATCATTAATCATGCATAACTGTGTGTGTATATATATATATATATATATATATATATATATATATATATATATATATATATATATATATATATATATATATATATATATATATATATATATATATTTATATATATATATATATATATATATATATATATATATGTACATATATATATAAATATATATATATATCACCTTCGTCTTTATACACCTGAATAAATATTCTTATCACCCATTCCTTCCCCTCAGACACACTAGCTTTGCAAACAGTGGTCAGCCAATCAATCACTCAATCACAGTCAGAACGCAACGTCTCAATTGTGAACCCATCAACTTTTGGTGTCTGCCCATTCCACATCCCCCTTCATTGCCCCCCCCCCCCCGGCCTTTACAGCTTCAGCAGTCACCTCCACATGCATTCTCGAACTTGCACTGACCCTTTCCACTCCCGTGTCTTTCAGCATTGCCTCTGGCCTATCTCCCACATCCAACAAATCTTCAAAGTATTCACACCATCCACCCAGGACTGAATTCACTTCTGCCGTCCTCTTTCCATTTGCATCTCTCATTCAGAGATCCATTTGTTTATTGGCCTTTGCTATGCATGTACTTCCCTTTAAAACTTTCAGCCCTCTATTTTTACTACTAACCGCTTTTTCTCTCTCGCTTTGCTCGTGACTACCCTACCTATCATCCTGTATATCTTCGCGTAACCTTCTTTTCTGTTATGCAATTGCACTTAAAATCATTTCCTTTTTTTCATCACTAAGTCTTTCATCTCCTCTTCCTACCACTTACCGCTCGTATTCTCTTTTCCTAATTTACTATTTTGTATGATTTTATTGGTGGTGTCATGACCATATAAAACTAGGTGCTATGGATATTATTTTTCCTCTTGTTTGCGGGGCAATAGAATACAATGTAGCGCCAGCCTTTGCGGTAATAGATTATTAGTCTTGTTCATTTTCTATTTTTTCCTCTCGTTTTCTTACAACCCTCATTTTAACTCCTTTTCCTAAAAGGTTTACAACACCCAGTTAATTTCATGTAATTTTTAATATACTTCATTTGAAGCAATGTAGATGTTTCCCGTACTTTTTCCACCTTACATCAGCAAGTTCCTTAACCAGAATTTTTGTGGTTACTGAATCAAAACCAATGGTGAAATTAACTGTCGAAATTTTGTAAAAGCTGAAGGGTGCGAAAAGAAAGTTAACGAGAGAGACCTTTACTGCAATGATATTTCTCTAACTCTAATTCTTCTCATATTGATAAGTTCTTATTGTTTATAACATCAATTCTTATTTATTATCACAGGGTTTTATGTAATCCTTTTCGACCTTTTACCCTCCAAGAAAGGTCGACAAGTCTGGCTTTTGGATTCATATCTTCCTGAATTTTGGTTATGTAGTAAGGAGGTGAAACTGGAAACAGAAGAGTGGCGCTACCCATCTGCTATATAATAAACATCTAAGGTCTTTGTTCTTGATTAAACACCAGCATTATTTTATAACCCAGCGCTGAACATTAGTCGTCAGCGGAACAAAATGTCAGGCGCATTTACGTCATGTACTCCCACTGTCAATTGAACTGACTGACCCAAAAGCTTCTCGTGTTTATTATGTCATAGTTTTCATCGCAAAAGTCACATGTATAAAAAAACAGATCCCCTAAAGGCAAGCAAATTTTTTTTATTTTTCAATACCTCGTCAGTAAGTATAGTTTTTCATTTTCCTTACGAGAGAGAGAGAGAGAGAGAGAGAGAGAGAGAGAGAGAGAGAGAGAGAGAGAGAGAGAGAGAGTCAAAGGCAATACTCTGCAAAGCCAATCTCAGTCCCTTGCTTTTTTTAAAAAAACTAAAGCTTAGGAGAAATACACGAGGGACTGGCTTACTCAGGCTTGTGTACGACCGTCAAGTCACAGGACATGATGGATATCTGTGGAAAAGGGAGTTAGCAGTCCTCTGAGGGACCTGTACAGAAGTTTAAAGAGGATTTAGATACAAAAAAAATCTCTTTTGATCAATAAGGATGTCTCTCATGGATCAAGCAATGGCTAAAGCTAAGATGAAACCTGAAGTATCTTTAGAACAAAGGGAATAGAGAAGGATTATTGAAGTTAAGTGGAAGAAATAGGAAATAAAGAAGAGAGGATGACGCTTTTGCATTTTCTTTTCCCGTGTAATCGAATTTCGTTTACCTAATTTTTTTTTCTGGGAATGGTGTGTTATAGTCAATGGTGATTTCCTCTTATCGTTCATTACTAGATACTTTTTTTTTCTCGTTATGAAAAAATATCTCTCTAAGAACTTGTAAGTTTCAAGATACGTTCTTTTGGACACATATCAAAGGCAATTTTAAATCTCATTAGACTTGTGGAACTAAGTACAAGTAATGACGTTTTCATTGCCTCAAAGTTACCATCATGGACTTGTTAATGGATGGCCCCTTACACCTAGTCAGTTTTGCTTCGGTCGTTGACAGCAGATTAAAGATTGTAATATAAATTAATAAATAAACAATTATCCTAAATATCCAGATTCCACTTCGCGCCACTGTCGTATTACACAGCACAATACAGAGTGCAAATTCGCTGGCGTCCTGCATTTTTGCTGTCCGCCCCTCCTCCAATTCCCAGTCTTTCTTCTCCACTGGCTCCTCTCACCCTTTGGTGTTCCCTATTTCTCCTCTTTTTCCCTCTGCCTCTCCTTGTTTTGCATGCAATCGTCCGCTGAAATGTTTTCACTTCGCCTTTGTTCCTCAAACAAAATTCGGTCATATTCCTCGAATGCATCTGCACTTTACTAATGAGCATATTGTTTAGAGCGTCTGAATTCCGAAATCTGTTTCGTATTGCTTCGCGAAAGATCGTGTTCAGCAGCGGAAAATAAATGAAAGCAGAAATAATGTGGATTTAAAAGCTGCGCGAGTCCCTTTTCCCTTCTTATTTGTTCTCCTTTAGAGAGGAATACCTGGAAATGCTGGAACTCTCTATCTTGGTTCTATTTTGGTCTACCCTGGAGGGCTATGATCGTAATCCGTAAGTCATAAGAATGTTGAATTCTGGAATAATGCCTAATTTCAGTAGTTTCTTTTAGATTAAATTATATATATATATATATATATATATATATATATATATATATATATATATATATATATATATATATATATATATATATATATACTGTATATACATATATATGAAATTAAATGTTTGAACATATGTATATAACTTTGTTTTTATATATGCACAGTATATAACTTTGTGCGCTGTAGAAATCCGAACCGTTTGACCGATCTAGACAAAATTTGGCACGTGGCCATCATTTGACCCAACCTAGATGTTAGGGTAGGTTTCAAACCCGTACTACAACCCCCACCCCCATTCCTCTTCCCCTTCCTCCTCTCCTTTGTAACTTACGTGGTAAATAAACTCTACGGGTTTATTATACCTCATTTCATTTACTCGAGACCATAAAAATATATTATTGAAAATGCTTTTGAGTCACAACAGTAATATCTGGATAAAAGGGGCGGTAACCACAGTAATATCAGGATAATAGGGACAGTAACCACAGTAATACCTAGATAAAAGAGATATTCAACACAGTAACACCTAGATAAAAGGGACAGACATCACACTATTGCCTGATTAAAGGTGTCAGACAGCACAGTAATGACTGGATAAAAATACAGCCATCACGGTAATATCTAGATAAAATGGACAGTCACCACAGTAATACCAGAATTAAAGGGACAGTCACCATAGTAATACATCTATAAAGGGGACAGACAGAACAGTAACACCTGGTTAAAGGTGACAGTCAGCACAGTAACATCTGGATAAAAGGGACAATCACTACAGTAATACCTGGATGAAAGGGACAGTCACCACAGTAATATCTGGATAAAAGGGACAGGCAGAAAAGTAATACCTGGTTAAAGGTGACACTCAGCACAGTAACATCTGGATAAAAGGGACAGTTACCCCAGTAATAATTGGATAAAGGGGACTGTTACCAGAGTAATGCCTGGACAAAAAGGACAGTCACCACAGTAATATCTAGATAAATGGGACAGACAGCACAGTAATACCTGGTTAAAGGGGACACACTGCACAGTGATACATAGATAAAAGGGACAGTCGTCACAGTAATACCTGGATAAAAGGACAGTCACCACAGTAATACCTGGATAAAACGGATAGTCACTACAGTAATGCCTGGATAAAAGGGACAATCAACACAGTAATTTCTGGATAAAAGGGACAGTCATCACAGTAATACCTGGATAAAAGGGACAGTCACCACAGTATTACCTGGATAGAAGGGACAGACAGAACAGCAGTACCTGGTTAAAGGTAATAGTCACTACAGTAATATCTGGATAAAAGAGATAGACAGAACAGTGCTACATGATTAAAAGGAACAGTCACCACAGTAATACCTGGATAGAAGTGACAGACAGAACAGTAATATCTGGACAAAAGGGATAGTCACCACATTGATATCTGGATAAAAGTGACAGTCACCACAGTAATATCTGGATAAAAGGGACAGTCATCATAGTAATGTCTGAATAAAAGGGACAGTCACCACAGTAATATCTGGATAAAAGGGACAGTCACCACAGTAACACCTGAATAAAAGGGACAGAAAGAACAGTAATATCTGGATAAAAGGGACAGAGATAGTAATACCTGGATACAACGGACAGGCAGAACAGTAATATGTGGATAAAAGGGACAGTCACCACAGTAACATCGGATAAAAGGGACAGTTACCACAATAATACCTGGATAACAGGGACAGACAGGACAGTAATACCTGGTTAAAGGTGATAGATAGTACATTAATACCTGGATAAAAGGGACAGTCACCACAGTAATACCTGAATAAAAGGGAGAGAAGGAACAGCAACACCAGGATAAAAGGGACAGTCACCACAGTAATATCTTGATAAAAGGGATAAACAGAACAGTAATATCTGGTTAAAGGGGACAGACAGCACAGTAATAAATGATTGAAGGGAACAGACAGAATAGTAATATTTGGAAAAAAGGGAAAGACACCACAGTAATATCTGGATAAAAGGGACAGACAGTACGTAATATCTGGTTAAAGGTGACAGACAGTACAGTAATGCCTTTTTAAAGGTGTCATACAGTACAGTAATACATGGATAAAAGGGACAGTCACTACAATAATAGCTAGATAGAAGGGACAGTCACCACAGTAATACTTGGATAAAAGGGACAGAACATCACAGTAAATAAACGATCTCTTCGTGCGGCCGTCTACTTTACATTTACCATACGGTGTTTAGTACTAGCACCTCGGAGTAGGTGACGTGTAGATAACAAGCCAAAGTAGCACCCAGATTTGTTTGGTATAATACAGGATCTCAGCCAGTTAGGTGTTGTGCAACGTCTGCATACTATTTTACTTTTTACTGATGCTGGATGATTGACAGGAGCCAGGGGAATGATTGGAGAGGTGGGTGCAAGTTTTTTGGGATAAGAAAAAGGTCATAAATGAAGCATTGAGTAAGTGATTTTTTGCATATAACTTTTCAGTGAAGAGTAGATGAAAAGCTTCAAGGTATTTATAAACTTCAAATAGGTAGTAGCAAGGATAAAGTTTTTCACATAAACTAAAGTAACAGGGACGAGGCAATTAATTTTAATAAGATGATGAAAGCAAATAGAATTGATTTGTTAACACAAGTACTTAGGAGTAAATATAACAAATTGTGGTAGTAAGGGAGAGATGAGATGTTTCACAAAATTGCTGGACTTCAATATGAATGCAAAAAAGGGTGAAAACAATCAACGC
>JANJGK010000004.1:13922792-13927792 GCA_039081455.1 Macrobrachium rosenbergii
ATTATGCTAGTTCACCATTGATCGATAAGTCTAAAGATCTGTTATTAATTATTAGGCATACCTGCTCATTTTGGTGACTGGAGACATTCAATTGTTTTTAAAGACATTAAAATGTTGAAGAAATAATTTCATTATCAATATCTGAGTATTTTCATTTGCATATTCCTACGTAAAAGGTAATATATATATATATATATATATATATATATATATATATATATATATATATATTATATATATATATATATATATGTGTGTGTGTGTGTGTATATATAAATATATATACACATACATGCGTAAATATATATATATATATATATATATATATATATATATATATATATATATATATATATATATATATATATATATATATATATATATATATATATATATATATATATATATATATATATATATATATATTACTAAAAGGACCTCATTCAAACTGGATGGTATCTAATGGAGTATTTATTCAGAAAAAGTTACAAGCTTTCTTGGGCAAACAGTCTACAGTACATTATCAAGTATTCGCACAGCGGGATACTTGATAATGTGGACTGTTTGTCCAAGAAAGCTTGTAACTTTTCTGAATAAATACTCCATTAGATACCATCCAGCTTGAATGAGGTCCTTTTAGTAATTCTACTAATGCACAGAACAATTGTGTATGTGATAAAGTTAATATACATATATATATATATATATATATATATATATATATATATATATATATATACATATATAGGTGTGTGTGTGTGTATGTATATATTAATATACAGTATATATATATTAAGAAAACATCAGACCGTTATAAATAACACTCTCTCTCTCTCTCTCTCTCTCTCTCTCTCTCTAATATATATGTATATATATATATATATATATATATATATATATATATATATATATATATATATATAAATATATATATATATATATTTACGTGTGTGTTATATATATACTGTATATATAAAGGTCTGACGTTTTCTTAACGTTTTTCCAAGCGTTACTTATGACAGAGATCCAACTTTTGGGTCCTTAGATGGCCTAATTATGTCACCTCACAAGCAGTAAAGAAACTTCTTTGCCGACATTACAATGGAAGAGAAGATGTTTTCAGATCCCTTCATTTCTCGGGTGCAATCTTTAGCACCATTATGTCTTTCCCTCTGCTTCTTTTCGGGTGTGCACGGACAGGGGAAAAAGCGAGAAAGGGGGAATAAGATCTTCTCATTAACAAGGTTTCTTTAACTACCTGTAACTCATTTAAAACGTCGATCTTGATCGCAAATTCCCTCTTGAAAAACCTAAACGTACCCGATCCATCCGTTCTTCAATTGTACAAAAAGGTTGCAGGCGGAGACAGCTTTTTAATGTTTCTGAAGACCTGTATATTGTGAGGAATTGTTTTTATTCTGTTATTTTGCCCTGTTTTGAATATTGTTCTTAGTGTTAATCTCTGGTACCGTTGTTGGATTAATTCATTGTGTATACTTCATAAAATATATTTTCTTCAAATCCTCACCATCCTTCCTAGCCATTCAGCTGATTCGCTAGAAATAATGCTTTTTTTCCCTGGCTTGTCTCAAATGGGTCTCTCCTTGAGTCCTTCTAAGTAGACTTGCAACTGGGCAATAATAATAATAATAATAATAATAATAATAATAATAATAATAATAATAATAATAATAATAATAATAATAATAATAATAAAAGTCAACTTTATAGAGAGAAAAAAAATAATTAAAAGCATCACAAACGTTAAAAGAATGAAGAATTGGGCGTAATATTGAAAAATCTTTTGACATATGACATTTTACGACATTTGAGGACCATTTCTAGTCGTTCATCAAGTTGCTGTTGACCAGACTAAGTCATTTCAAAGATTTAACGAACGCTGCACGTGTTTTTTGGGTCTCTGGAATACTGTAGAACCTTAGAAGGGCGTGTCTTTTTTAAAACTGAATACTTTCAATGGCCATCAGTTTAAACGTGAAATTCTTGCTTTTATTCTTGTTTCTGGATAACGGCTGGAACCGCGAATGGGTCTGTTTTGTCATTATAGCTATTCTATCTATTCCGAAGGTCAACTTTATACTGCAAAAAGATAAGCATATCCTTTTTTTTTATGACTGAACGAATTAACATTTTATTCCTTACATATGCGAAATATGTTCCTAATTGTATTCCAACATATGTACTCCTTATGCGGGTCACTTTTTGCAAGACATGGCCTTGCAGTCCCTTTTCCTATAAGCTAAATAAAATTGTTCCCCTTATGAATGACCACATTTCACCCACCAAGCAACCTCAGCCTGTATTTGAACTTGTTTCAGTTACAGTTTTCTTCGATCCAAAATCAGTTTAGAATTTTCCCTCTGCTTCTGATTGTGTTAAGATTCTATTATCTACTTTCTTTCAGGCCGTGAGTTTATAATTTCCTTCGGAGTCAGACCCAACTCCTTTCTGCTTCTTGCTTTTTCCCCATGCTTTCAGGCAAACCAAAGCAGAGGTTTTAATTACTCCTCCTACCGGCCTTTGCATAGAGTAAAATCATTTATACAAAACGCAGTGAAGTTTATAATCTTCAACAAGAAACGTTGTTCTTGGCTCGATTTCTGTTGGGTGTTCTACCAGTTCCACCTTTAGATCCTTATACTTCACCTCCCTTATTTTGTAGATCTCTTTACTACCTTACTGCCTAACCACTCTAACTCCCCTTTTCACTGCCTTAAAATCTCCCAAATCAAATCGAATCAATCACCAAAATTTGACCAGAGGTAGGCCTCACGACTGGATATAAGTGATAAGAGTTTGGGGCAAACAGGAATGTAACTTTATAGGAAAGGGGACCTCCCATGCGGATGTGGAGTTCTTGGGCTTGGCAAAGCTCTACGTTCTCAGAATGCTCATCAGTGTAAATGAAAGGGTAAATGTGGAAATTATGAAAGCTGCTACTGCTCCCGTTATTATGTGAGGATTTCAATTTACAGAATAAATGGGCACATCTATGCTTCTGCCAACAGATGCAAAGCCCTTCACAATATAAAATTGCATTTCATTTTGGTTATTCATAACAAGATCAAAACTAAAGCAATTACATGCACTGATAACTACTTCACGGCACCGTAATGTAATTATTTTGGAGTTTCATTACATGCTTTATGTGTTGTTAATTAGATAGCTTGAATATACGAGGCGCGGAACGATGATGTTGGATATTTAGGATAATATAATTAGAATGGAAAGTACGAGTTCACTAGTGACTTGAATATAACTTACAATATATATTATATTACCACTCTGCAGAGCATGAATGTTTATATTTAACCTTATAGATGTGCAAAACATGAACTTGTTGATAGAAACATTTTATTTACACTCATGTATATTGTTGCCTACATAATTTTGTCTCAGACTTTTTGGGGCTTATCAAACCTCTTAAGAAGAAAATTTTAGTCATTTGAAAAGATTCTCCACAATCCTTCTAATCATATTTTTTTCTGTAAATCCTGCTTTTCTGTGCAGGCTCTCAGTATTACAATGTGTTCAAGATCTATTATTTACTAAATTATTTCAAGTTTTAGGAAACAATCAGTTAATTGTTGGATTCAAGGAAACCGATAGAAAATTGTTAGGAAAGCAAAACACACACACACACACACACAAACCCACAAAATACAGAATGAAATATTGTAATCGATTCTCTAAACAAGTATACTCGTATATCAGTTGCAGATAAGTAAGGACAAATTCTTGAAACGCTTATGTAAATGTCCTCCAATGTTCTTGTTTAGAGTTTTGAAAACAGACGAATTTAGCGAAAGGAATGTACAAACAGAGACTGTGATAACTATGCCTGGGACTCTCGACTCTTTTGATAAAGAACAAACGGGAGTCTTTTAGCACAAAGGGCTAAAAACTAGTGCAGAAAAAGGCCTCGCAAGAAAAGAATATTAGTTTACAGCGCCGATACTTCCTAGTAGTCATTACTTTAAACAAGCGAAAAATGCGCCGAAGTTTCGTCGGGGCAATCGAGTTTTCTGTGCAACGTATAATGCTGTATGAGCAGCGGCTCATGAAACTTTCAGCCACGACCCGCTGGTGGCCTGCCCTATAGCGTTGCCAGACGCACGATCATGGCTAACTTTAACCTTAAATAAAATAAAAACTACTGAGGCTAGAGGGATGCAATTTGGTATGTTTGATGAGTGGATGGTGGATGATCAGCATACCAATTTGCAGCCCTCTAGCCTCTGTATTTTTTAAAGATCTGAGGGCGAACAGAAAAAGTACGGACGGACAGACAAAGCCATCTCAATAATTTTCGTTTACAGAAAACTAAAAACAGAAATACAAAAGAAGGAACCCGGAAGTGGGCAAAATTTCAAATGTCAGCGAACTGTTCTCGCTAAAAAGCTTCTTTTCAAAGAAAAACGAACGCTTTTTCCCCTCGCTGTTCACATCTTTGACAAGACGGCTCCGCAAAAGGCCAATATTTGCATATCTCACAAAGAAGAAACAGTTACCTTTGTTATTTCCTGCTGCACCAGCCCAGATGGCTCTGGAGGTGAGGGTTGGTCGAGGTGAGACCTCGGTGTAGGAAAGGTCTTGTTTCCGGTATGTGTAACATATAGGGTCAACGCTGTCCTTGCCAGTCATTAAAACGCGTTCTTTGTTCGGGGAGGCGTGACGACAAACGCCAGACCCAGCCCCTCCCCGCTCCACCTCCACCTTTTAATGCTTTGAAAGAAGAGGTGATATATGAAAAAGGAACAAAAAGTATTTTTTGTAGTTATTTAGAGTAAGGCCTTATACATGTAAGAGAATTCTTTAACGAATTTCCTGTATCTTATAAAAAAAAATAAAATCTAGGACTTTTCAGTGATGTGGCCAAAAGACCTTTATTCTTGACAATAATTTCCTATTACTTGTGGTCAACGTCTGGAAAGTCTTCGTTTGTCTGACTTTTTTTGTGGGTGCGTGTGTGAATAGAG
>JANJGK010000004.1:13932792-14095292 GCA_039081455.1 Macrobrachium rosenbergii
TTCATTCCAAGTCCCATCTTAAAAATATGATGCTTTCCATAAAACAAGTTTTGTAAATATAGTGGTGTTGTGCTAATCTAAACAGCATCTGTATATTCTAAGTCTGTCAAGTTTATGCCGTTACTCCGATCTGAACCTTCTCCTCCATCACCGATCACTATTTTCATAATAAAATCTATAAAAAGGGCAAAAAGCACAAGTGAAACAAAATTTCCTTCTAGCACCTAAAAATTCACTAGCCTACATATTAACCTGACGGAGGAATATTTTAATTAACGTTACATAATATGTGAATGGATGAATTACTTAACTGATTAATATATATATATATACATATATATATATATATATATATATATATATATATATATATATATATATATATATGTATGTATGTATGTATGTTTATATATATATATATATATATATATATATATATATATATATATATATATATATATATATATATATATATATGTATATGTATATAGGAAGAAACTGAGAACATTGGAAAAAGAACGTAAGAGAAGAAGTAAATGAAATGCAGGTGTATGTTGCCCATTTCGTGAACAAACCTCATAATTCAAACGAGATTCATTAAATGAAAAATGGGTAGCGTTACCAGCAGACACTTGTTTCCTTTCCTTGCAGTGAAGTAATATTTCAGAAAAAAAAATCTGTTCTGCTCCAGCTTCTAAAGCTAACATTTTTTTAATATGAAAAAGTGAGCTCAGGCAAACTTATAATCTCTCTCTCTCTCTCTCTCTCTCTCCTCTCTCTCTCTCTCTCTCTCTCTCTCTCTCTCTCTCTCTCTCTCTCTCTCTCCAAAAGCAATTATTCAATAAGAAAATGAAAGACAAGTTTTTTTCAAATGTACGTTGCTCTAGTATTTATAAGAATAGTAAGGAATTAAAATGAAAATCCCAATAATCCTTACTTACTTTCAATAGACAAAATGCTGGACTTCGAATGTCACAGGTTACCATATATCAAAAATAAAAATAAAAGTGAATAAGTAAACAATAACATATATTTTGCGTGCCAAGTGAACGGGCTTTACATCTGCAGATGAGAACATTGACAAACAAATACATTTAAAACTACTGACATCCTGGAACAGGAGTTTAAAATTCCATAGTGTTGACGATGTTTTTTGAAGATCTGCGAATTCCTGAGCCAACCCGGAGGATATTTCGTCTTCCTTAGGTGACGGTAATCAAAGAGGAAGTTCTTGGGCACGTATTTATAATACCCATGAAGAGAGGAAGACTGTATTTATGCCCTTTTGCGCTCGAGGCTGTTTCTGTCCAAAACAGGAAGACAACTGCAAATGGGGAGTAAGGCCACGCAACGCATGTACGTATTAGCACATATGCACATATGCGCAAATATATCAAACACATGAGCACACTTAGCAGAATACTGCCTGTAAACAGCTGAAGAGCGAAAACAACAATGTTTTTTTTTTTGGACTGCTGTATACAAACAAGCAAAGATTTGCAACCTGATGGCTGGAACACCGAAGGGCTTAAATAAATAAACAAAGGCTTTACCGCACTCGTTCATGAACGCGAACACCTGACAGGCTGCAACACCTCGCGTGACTGGGTATGCAAGGCAATGATTTTATACTTCATCGCCACTTCCGTTTTCCTTATTTCTTAAGGAAATATCTTTCAAGGGGCTGATATACTTGGGTACAGTCTCTCTCTCTCTTTTTCTCTTGCCCTCTTTTTCTTTGCTATTTTCTTTCTCTGGTCTAGATAGGGACACTAGAATGCCTGTCTAAAAAGCTTTACACACACAAAAAACGATTTTATATAAGGCAGAGAAGCGTTTTTTTTATATCAGGTTTAATCATTTGTCGTGAGATCGACAGGGCGCACTGTCAAAGTCCTTTTAGACCCACGGCATAATTAAAAACGTATATGTTTATATATATATATATATATATATATATATATATATATATATATATATATATATATATATATATATATATATATATATATATATATATATATATATAGATATATATATATATATATATATATATATATATATATATATATATATATATATACATATATATATATATATGCACATATATATATATATATATATATATATATATATATATATATATATATATATATATATATATATATATATATATATATCTTTTAGTAAAGATTATGACGCTTTCCATCACGTACGTATGATTTTCAAATTTGTTAGTGAAAGGAAGTGATTCGTGTTTTATCTTTGATCACTCCTACTGAAGATAATCTGATTACACGGTTACGTAGGAAAGAGAGTCATCTCCTGAACTAAAAATATGATGCCCCATATTTTTATCCTCCAAGACCTAAAACATTACCCAGCCACACCGTTCTTAGACTGCAAATCATCTCCACGGTTGACTATTCCAACTTCATCCCCAATAAAATAGGTCCCAGCCATCCAAACATTATATTCATGCATCTCCCAGAATGTAAGTATTTATCGCCAAGTCACAACGGCCACCCTTCGTTAAGTTTTCGTAAATCTCCACGGAGTGTTTTTGCGTAATCTTACTAACAAACAAACAAAACAAACTGTGACTAAAAAAACATAACTTCTTAAGCGAATGCAATGATAGGTTTTCCATTTAGTTTTCTGTAAAAAAAAAAACTATTGTGCCGGCTTTGCCTGTCCGTCCGCACTTGTCCTGTACGCCCTCAGATCTTAAAATCTGCTGAGGCTAGAGGGCTACAAATTAGTATGCTAATCATCCGCCCTCCAGTCATCAAAGATGCCAAATTGCAGCCCTCTAGCCCTCACTGGTTTTTATTTATTTAAAGTTAAATTAGCCATGATCGTGAGCTGGCACCGCGCAGTCCACGATACCCGGTCGTAACTGAGAGGTTCATACTGCAGCACTTCGAGAGTTTATACGCTGTACAGAAAACCCCATTGCGCCGAAGAAACTTCGGCGCATATTTTACTTGTATTTGGTTGCTCTTAAGGCGCTGGCATACAGAGAATGAGAAAAAAAAAACACAATGTGGAAATTCTTAACAGACTCAGCTTCGCTTCTGCTAAAACTACGAGGATAAAGCAAGCCATATTCCACAGCCTGGAACTGATCAGAATCGCAGTACCAGGAAGTGGAATCGCAAAGTGAAGACCACAATTGAGTTGCTCAGTCTTTACGGTGAGAGTAATGATCAAATGCTTTTAGTATCCTGCCCGTGGACTGGCTAAAGCTTTAACAATGATCTTTTCTCCTACAAGTTTCGCGCCATGCATTTTGCAAAGAAACTGTAATCTGTTTTATGAGTGTCAAAGATTCTGTTCTGAGTTATATATATATATATATATATATATATATATATATATATATATATATATATATATATATACATATATATATATGAATATATATATATATATATATATATGTATATATATATATATATATATATAATTTATATATATATATATATATATATATATATATATATATATATATATATAATCTAACTGGCACCAACAGCAACTTTTCCAGTGAACCCCAAACTCAAAAATAGAAAGTAAAAACGATAATGATAAACCGTCTGGGCATTTTACACATACACACATTTATTTATACACATATATACATATATATAGATATATGTATATATATGTGTATGTATGTGTATATATATACATATATATATATATATATATATATATATATATATATATATATATATATATATATGTATGTATATTTATACTTTTTGCAATGTTCACATTGGCCTTCTAGCCTTCTAATTTTGTTTCCTCGCACTTCTAAGATATGCATATCATAAGTGTTGAATCCCGATGGGGAAGAAATGAGGAAGCCCTTTCGTTCCTCTGGATTTGAACTCACGCAGGCTGGTAGGAATGACGTTACCAACTACGCATAATGTTCTAAAAGCAAGTGTGGGTTTGCAACCCATCAGGAAAGACAAGGTTTCCTCATTTATTAACTAATTTGGATTATAGGTTTGTAGTAATAAACATATCTAAAATGAGTGGAGAAAGTGAGAAGATGAGAGGTCACTGTGGCTGTTAAAACTATGGTAACAATATATAACAATAATCGTCTTCTTCTTTTAACGTTCTTTTTTCCCATTTGTATGGGATAAGCACCATGCCTTCTTTTGAAGGACTTTGATTTGGCTTTGAGGTAGACCGTAGTCTCGATCGGCTGCCCTGCCTGTCATCGCTTAGACCCCGGTAGCGTATGTACAGTACATGTATTGTGCCAGTCACCAGCGCCGTTTCTCCTAGCAGCGAGAAGTTGTTGCGCGGTTAGGTCGACAGTGTGAGGTGTGTTATGTTTTTTATGAGATGCTGGAGTGGCTTTGTAATATGTGTAATAAAAATCCACAATTATATAGTAAGTATATTACTATGTAAACTAAACAAAGACTTTCGAACACTTGAATGGTGTTCCTCATCAGTGCTAACGTTTTGGAGATAGCAAGACATTTACAAATGAAGACCCTTTTATCAACTGGTTTATTGCCAAACACTACATGGACTGTTGGAAAGAACTGAGAAGAGGATGGTGAGATGGATTGCTGGAATATCACTACTGGAAAGGAGGGAGAGTCAAGATACAAGAAGAATGTGTGGCATATGTAATGTAAAGGAGAAGGCTAGGGGAGCTCGTTTGAGATACTATGGCCATGCAATAAGAAGAGAGGAGGTGGAACCAAACAAGAGAGCTAAGAACCTGCTAGTGATGGGGAGGAGGAGGAGTGTGGGGCGTCAACAGATCAGACGGATGGGATGTGGTGAGGAGGGACATGGGTGAGGTGGGACTGGGGGAAGCAGATGCAAGGAAGAGAAATGGATGGAGAAAGTTGACTCGAGCGGCCGACCCTGCTATACAGTGGGAGTAATAAGGTCGAAAGAAGAAGAAGACTACAATAAACATTTTAATTTCAAAACTGACGTTGACCGCGCGAACCCTGATGCTGTGCTTCCTCTTCCCCTCTCTCTCTCTCTCTCTCCAGATAGCCAAGTCCCTGTGGATGTTTCAGACTCTAGCCCCTACGCAGTGCAGGCAGGTGCAACATCACAAGTTCGAAGATCAAGGAGGTTGGCGCAACTGCCTGTTGATTTTGGAATAACATAACAACACCCGTACCAGCACTTCCGTGATGGGCTGTTATCTTCTCGCCCCGCCCCCATTCTTTTTTTCTTTTAACTATTCATAAGAAAACTACGCTCTCATTTTACATTTTAACGTTCGCACTGATAAAGAACACCGTTCAAGTGTTCGAAAGTCCTTGTTTATTTTACATAGTAATATATTTACTATATCATTGTGGATTTTTATTACAAAGATTGTTTTTCACGAAATTGTGAATCTCTAATAAATAATAATAATAATATAACGGTAATTTTCTTATCTCCGGTAAAAGCTGAAGCTTATTGTAGGTTTTCTGCTAATTTTAACAATCATCTCTAGATTATGTGTATATATCTGGATGTGACTAAGATGTTTTCAAAATCTGAATTACTACCACTGTCTTTCATCAACTTTTCCTTATTCAGGACATCAAACGGATAATACTCCTCACATTGACAATTAAGAATTCGCACTTGGCACATCAAAAATGTGACAAATCAAACACCTGCAGAGGAGCAGACTTTAAAATGCTCTAATTTCATTCAGTTCTTCCAAACGACAAAAGTTTAATTGAGTTTTCTTGTTGTCTTTTTTTCTCTCTTTCTTTCCCTCTCTTATTTATGGGCGTTATGCAAAACCAGCAGTTTTATGTATGCGTGCGTCTGCGTATGTGATTTTTCACTGTGCGGTGTATTGTGTTCAGCCCATGAAGTGCGTGTGTTTATACATGCATGCATATGTATAGGCTATGTATGTATATATATATATACATATATATATATATATATATATATATATATATATATATATATACAGTTGTGTGTGTGTGTGAGCGAGCGCGTGTGTACATAATCGTACACTACTACGCACATATGTACATGTGTACGGCTATGTACGTGTGTTTTACCCCGTTCCTCTGCCATAACGATTCTGACCTTGTTATCTTTTATTAACATTTCAGTGAGACAGCTGAGGATTTATAACGTCCTTAAATTCTACTTCATAACCTCAATCTCCCGATTTGCATAATTGCATTCCGCTCCTAGGACGTCTCTGTAGGATCTAACCCCATAACCGAGTTTGGATTTTAACGAGAAGAGTTTAATCCTATAAAAGAGAAAGGGGAAAAAAAGTTTGGCCCGGTCACGTTATTACCTCTCCCTTTTAGAAACGGAATTGGGAGGAGAATCCGTGTTTTTCTTTTTTTGCATCAACTCTCTCTCTCTCTCTCTCTCTCTCTCTCTCTCTCTCTCCTCTCTCTCTCTCTCTCTCTCTCTCTCTCTCTCTTAAAATCAGTTCTAAAATATACGGTAGAGTTTCAACAATCTGATGAAAAAGAAAAAATATAATCAAATCTCCCCTTTCTTGGACTAGCATATTTCCTGCAATTCAATTCAAAGCATTACAGAGAGAGAGAGAGAGAGAGAGAGAGAGAGAGAGAGAGAGAAGAGAGAGAGAGAGAGAGAGAGAGAGAGAGAGAGAGAGAGGCGATTTGTTGCACAAACATACCTGTACATGTATTCGTTCAAGATGAAATTTTGTAACCTCATCACTTCCTCCCCATTTCTAAATTGACCTTTGAACATGCATAAAAGAATATGATCCTTTAGGAAAAGGAACAAAAAATACATGGAAAAAGAGGGACACTCAAGAAATACGACATTAAAAAAGAAACTTTGGGGATAAAGTAAATAGATCATGAAAGTCGGAACTGGATTTACCTACACTTCCGATTAGATTAGAAAATATCCTAGAGTTTCGCGTACTTGACTCCAGGTAAAACGAGACTTGGAATAAGGGTTACGGTGATCAAGTGTAGGGTTGATTAGGCTGGAGTACGATACGACTATATTTTTTCTTGACCAGGTTTTTGAAAATCTTTTAATGCTCATTTCTTTACGATAAGCGATCATGAAGGGTATATATTACTATAATATTTTGTCTACTGTCAAGGTGATTATCTTAGAATATAAAAAATCACTAAAACATTTTAGCTTTCAGAGAAAAATATTTCAGGTATATAGGCCTTCACCCATCTATTAAAACGCGGCGCCCTGTTAGCTTTCTTCATATTGAGGAGGGTGCTGAATATAGAACTGTACAAAAATCTGTGATATACTGCATAGAGGAAGAGTGTAACCTTTCACAAACTCTGTCATCCCCTGTTTATGCAAAAATAGGTACACTTCTGTCCTTTTGATGAGAATTCTTGCACAGAATTATAAAAAAAATACTTCCGGTACACTGGTTGTATCGTAATGTTAAAATTATCGTCAAAGACAGTTTTTTCTCTTTTTGGAGGATGTACACCTTCATGTTTCTAGATGAAAAGAAACGTAGATTACATCTTTTCAGATTAAAGTTTTATGAACATTATTATTATTTTTTTTTTACAAGGCGCAACGCAAATGACACGAAGTTACTTACTTTCCTTTTGAACTTTGATTGACTATCTAATTTAATATATTTATTATCAATCATATTCCTTACTTTTTCTTGATACACTCCCTCACTTGCAAGCAACTGAGCGAGATTCGCTCATTTATAGGCCATCCACAGGGAGAGAAAATTCATCAGACTTGCCTTAATAAATGAGAATTGCTTTTATAATATGATAATCAGAATACCTATGAAGAAATCTGAGGGCTTTCGCTGGCGTATAAATGACTCTTTCAGTTACATCGTTCATGCATTATTACAGTAAAGAAGCTATTTAAGTTATTTGACATTCAAAAGTGAATTGCATTTCAAATGACGTGTAAATTGCAAGAGTGCCTCTATTATTCACTGCAACCATCGACTATGTAATATTAAGTATATAAACCTTTTACCTATAATACGAATACCAATTTTTGCAATGATCAAGTTGCATAAACTAGACAAAGGGATCACGACCTTGCGTGAAATCGACTGAAAATCAGCCTCATTGCTATTTTGGGTTTTACTTGTATTTTTTTTTTTCTTATTTATTAGTTTACCTTCAATGACAAGTTGGGTTTTTTCCACCACTTACAGTATGATCTTTGCAGAAACTCTGACGTTCTGTACATTATCCATTCTCACTCTGCACCTTTAAACCCCTTGGCTTAAAAACATATATTTTTTTCTATTCGTATATTTGTTTTTCCCAACACTGTGAATACATAGTTTTAGTTTACATAGTTTGCCAGAGTACAATGCTGTCTGTTAATCTCTCAAGAGCTTAGAATAAAACAGAAATATTGGCTTAGCTTTTCCCTGGAGAGCCGAGTGGACATGTCATTCGTTTTGCTTCCTGTATATCAGTGGGCTTCAGGCTGGAAGTTTAAATCAATTTTGCCGATTAGAAATTTTACTCTCTCTTCTACCCCAATCCAGAGCCTAATTATTCATCATTATTATCCATCTATTCCCTCAACTAAGCTTCCTCCTGAACCTTGCCCTCATTTTTTGCCTCGTTATATAATTCTTAATCTATTTTCTTACTTTCATTCTCATATTCATCCTATTCTCATCCTCCTCAGTACTTGCCTACTCCTCTTGGATTTAATTCTTCTTATCTTTATTCTCATAATTCTTCCAGACTCATCCTTCTCATTCCTTGTTTGCTCATCTTCATTTTGGTTCTTCTTACTTTCATCCTCATATTTCTAACTAGCCTCATCCTTCTCCTTTCTTGGTTACTCATCTTCATCTAAATCCTACCTATTTTCAATATCATCCTTCTCCCTGGTCTCATCCTTATTTTGCCTCTCATCTTGATCTTCATCCTTCTTAATTTTATTCTCATATTTCTTCCTATCGTTATTTTTTTTTTCATTCCTTCCCTATTCATCCTGATCTTAATCCTTCTTAATCCTGTCTTTATACTTCTTTCCATCCTCATCCTTCTCCTCCATAACACCATCTTCCTGATCCCATCCCCTTACTTTTTCTTTTTGCTCTAATTCTTTTAATCTTATGGAAAATGTTTAAATATCCAGAGATAATGTTGTATAGTTACTTACTAGGGTTTTAATTCTTTAGAAGAGGAATTATTTAATCATTTGAATCATATGAAATATTATTATCAACTTGACTAACTCTGAAGAAAGCTTTTCACGTACAGGAGACATTATTTTTCCATAGTGTATTAAATAAATCACACCAAGCCCAGGAAAATTCCATGAGTTCCATCAAAATTATAGAAAACAATGAATAGACCTACTAATTTTGAATAAATGTTGTATTTACAACTTGTGAATTCATCTGCCATCTCGTGCTTTCTCTTTAAATGTTTTTTTAATATACAAAGAATTCAGTATATACAGTGATGGAAGGCTTAACAAAGAAAGCTTACTAAAACAAAATTATTTGCTGAAATCTATAGGAATCTCTCTCTCTCTCTCTCTCTCTCTCTCTCTCTCTCTCTCTCTCTCTCTCTCTCTCTCTCTCTCTCTCTCTCTGTGAAAATGTTTCATTGTGCCTGGGTTGTACCCTGTTGTGTAGGAATTTCCGCTGACAGGTAAAAATGTTTTCTTAATTAGGCAAGGCATGTCAGTGTTCGTATCAGAGAAAACATCTCACTATTGTTGACATTTTCTGACAATATACTTGGACGATACAGGGCGCACTTATCCACGTTTCTTGAAGTACGATGCAGGTCTTAATTACATTAGGTCTAACTAATTCGTAAGGGTATTTTAACGCATCCCTTACTTTTATCATATTGTAAAGTCTCGGCATTTCGTATATATATATATATATATATATATATATATATATATATATATATATATATATATATATATATATATATATTTCAGAAAATATGGCTGCTACAAGTTTTAAAGGACACATATATGCATTTCATAGCTTCAATGCTTTAAGATGTGATGAAAGAATTTATGGAGTCAGATGGAACTAGGTCGAGAGACTCGAGGTAAAATCTTTGTGTTCAGCAAATAGTTTGATTCCTCAGCAATATTGCCGGTCAGGTGATCTTCCGAAGTGTTATGTATATTCGTGAGTACGTGCGTTAATTTGATCTAGATTACGCCAAAATCTGCCCTAAAAGTGAGTTTGATCGTTCATTAACGTGATAGAACTGCAGTTGTCTAGACGTAGCTTTGGAGAGGATCCAGGCTTAAAGCGGCAGATAAGGTAGAGTTTGAAATCTCTGTTTTTATGGGAGAAAATTGAACTTGTGATTTTTTACCATGATTTTCTAATCATTATGAACTTTTGAACTGGTGTGGGAGATTTAATATGAATATTCATACCTCTTTTATATTATTGTTTTGTCATGTTACGTTTGCCATATCTTGGCTATGCATTTTACACTTTCCATTATTGTGTTTTGCATTTCATATATTTTTGGGAGTTTTCTATCATGTTTGATTCTTCCGACAGATGTCTGTGGACAGATGTCGGTAGACAGTGTGGACTGGTTCGAATAACATGTGGTAGACTGGTTTTGACATGACTAATTATTGATTTGGGGAGTATGTGTGAGTTTGGATATTTTCAGGCTATTAGCCATAGTGAGACTTCTTTAATCAGAAGTGTTTTGCAGTTCAGAGTTTAGTTATCTAACTCGATATTTCATTTATTATGCATTTTAATCTTTGCTTTGTTTTATTCATTTCTTGTTGGGTTATTTGAATAATAAACCTATTTTTGTAGAAACTATTGCGTTTCTTTAAATGGTCCATTTAATCGATTTGGTGAGAATGAGTGCGATTCGGGTGGGTGAACTTCGGAAAACGATGAGAGAGAGAGAGAGAGGCGATACACAGAGAGAGAGAGAGAGAGGTGATACACGGTGAGAGAGAGAGAGAGAGAGAGAGAGAGAGAGAGAGAGAGAGAGAGAGAGAGAGAGAGAGAGAGAGAGAAAGAGGAGAAAAATAGATGTAAGTGTTGCCGTGAGCGAACGTTCATACGCCTCCGTTTCATGATTAAAGATCGTTGGAGCACGTTACGTACACCTTCAAAAGGGTGTTAATTCTGTCCTCGTTACATATATATATATATATATATCATATGCTAAGAGGAACGAATGTGGTAAATAGATTTACTACTTTTATGAATTTTTTAGACCCAGTTTAATATTTATATGATTTTTATGATCAAGAAATGTGGAAAATGCACCCTGCATCGTCGAAGCAACTTGTCAAACACTGTCAACCTTAGTGAGATTTTCTCTGACACGTACAATAACATCCTTTGCCTAATTAAGAAAACAGTTTACCAATTTTCTTCCAAATTAATAATTATTTTTTATAGAATGATGTCAAAAATAAATTTGTAAGATTTGTTTCCAAGAGAGGAAAATTAATAATTATTTTTTATAGAATAAAATAAATTTGTAAGATTTGTTTCCACGAGAGGAAAACAAATTAATAAATAATGGCACGTCACTTTGGAAAATATGGATTTACTATTAATTTTGAAGTGGTAAGCTTTTTAATATTTGAAATCTTGTAGTCAGAACCTCAGACTTAAAAAAATCTATAACATCCTACGCTTTAGGGTGAAAGGTTCTCAAGGGAGAGTTAGTAAAATAATAAAACCAGTAGTTTTACTAGTGGATAAGTATATAAAATAATTGTCACACTAAATGATATACAGTATATACGGTGGCATATCCAGTAGAGGAAAAATTTAGTAAGTACTGCAGGTATATTAAATGCAACATCTTACAGTTCTTTAAGGTCAAAAAAACTATCGAAAGTGAGCACAAACGCACATACACAAATAACACAATCAATCAGTTAATATAGCAAGAAAGTCTATCCCAGCCTTTCCCACCAGTCAACTGTACTCACTTTCTCTTCCGCCTTACAAACTGTCCCCCTGTCAACCAGCTGGAAAGGTAGTTTCATTCTACTCCACTCAGGCACAAAACGGGGAAATTTGGTGTCTAAAGGTTACCTTAGAAGAGGTGACGGAGCTAGCCTTCAGTTATTACAAAATAAACAGGGGTATATTTTAGAACTGAATGGAATGGAATGGAACACAGAGTTTAGGCCAAAGGCCAAGCCCTGGGACGTATGAGGTCATTCGGCGCTGGAAGAGAAATTGAGAGTTGGTAGGCTTGGAAGGTGTAACTGGAGGAAAACCTCCCAGTTGCACTATGAAATCATTTTTAGGAGAGGGTGTATAGCTAGATAATATGAGTGGAGGTGCGGTAAAAGGAATGAAAGGGGTTGTAGCTAGGGGTCGAAGGGACACGGCAAAGAACCTTTAGTAATACCTACAGTGCGCCCCACGAGGTGCACTAATTGCACCAAACCCCTACCGGGTATTTTAGAATTGATTACAACAAGTAAAAGATGCGCCGAAGTTTCTTCGTAGCAATCGAGTTTTCTGTACAGCGTATAATGCAGTATGAAACTTTCAGACACGGCCCATGAAACTCTTAACTGCGGCCCATAAAACTCATCCACGGTCAGGTGGTGGCATGTGTTGCTGGAACCTATAGCAGTGTCAGAAGAACGATTATGGCTAACTTTAACCTTAAACAAAATAAAACCTACTGAGGCTAGAGGGCTGCAATTTGGCATGTTTGATGATTGGAGGGTGGATGATCAACATACCAAATTGCAGCCCTCTAGCCTCATTAGATTTTAAGACCTGAGGCCGGACAGAAATAGTGAGGACGGACAGACAAATAGACATCTCAATAGTTTTCTTTTACAGAAAACTAAAAAGTGGAAACCAATTTACATTTTACAGATATTCATTTCAAAATAAACTCAGGTTTGGCAATAAGCATTTTGAGGTATGTTTAAAAAAAGTTTGAATCCATTTTAATTCGGTTTGTAGCCTTGATCTGGCCGCAGGTTTGTTTGTGTGTGCGGTTGCAGGCATATAGGTGGCGCTTTGGTATGTTCATTTCCTTGTCATAGTCCTTAAACTATTTGTTCTCGAAATTGTTGCTAAGAACACTATGAATAAGAATCTGTTCGATGACGTCACAACACCGCACAAAGCATAGGGTTATAATAATAATAATAATAATAATAATAATAATAATAATAATAATAATAATAATAATAATAATAATAATAATAATAATAATAATAGGAACTCTAGGCACGATTCCAAGATTCCTGAAAAGGAACCTGGAAAAACTAGATGCCGAAGTAGCTCCAGGACTCATGCAGAGGAGCGTGTTATTCGAAACAGCGCACATAGTGAGAAAAGTGATGGACTCCTAAGGAGGCAGGATGCAACCGGGAACCCCCCGACACTACAAATACCATTCAGTCGAACAGGATGGCCGAGATAGGAAAAAAAAATAATAATAATATTTCGATACGATATCCTTTCGTACTGTTGCAGTATCGAAGACAACTCGTTGCCTTTGCTTTCAGCTTTTCATTTTATTTATTTATTTATTTATTTATTTATTTATTTATTTATTTATTTATTTTGTATTTTATTTGCTGTTCTGTAACTGGAATCCGTATATTAAGTTTTCCAACATTCACTGGCGAGAGCAGATATTTTTGTATTACTACGTTTCGGTTATTAACCCACAAAATCAACTTATGTTTACATATGAATCATTAACATCATAATCATCATCACATTATTATTATTATTATTATTATTATTATTATTATTATTATTATTATTATTATTATTATCTTACCAATATCATTACTGATTTAACATGAATAATGACAATATGTTTTAAGTGAAACCCTTATTATTATTATTATTATTATTATTATTATTATTATTATTATTATTATTATTATTATTATTATTATTATTATTATTATTATTATTATTATTATTATTATTAATAATAATAATAATAATAATAATAATAATAATAATAATAATAATAATAATAATAATAATAACTGCTTCACTTAAAACATTATCATTCCTCATTCTAGATCAGGAATGATCACGGTACAATAATATAGTTAATTTTCAGTGTTTCCAGCAAAACTTGCAACAACTGCCTCAGCGACAAGCACCATTTCTGAAGGCCTCGTGCGCGACTTCGTAAAAGCAGAATGAGGCAAGCGACTCCAAAAGCGTGAATAACAACGAAAAAAAAAAAATTAAGATCATTAAACGCACGAACGAGGTTTTAAGTTACACGGAACTCGCGGACGACTGCGTTCGGATGTATAATTCTACGTCGGTAAGACGATTAAAATCCGCAAATGCGTCGCTAAGCTTCTTATCACGATGTAAAAGGACCGATATTCTTATATCAAAGTATTGCCGAAAAGAGGAACTATCCAAACAACACAGGCCACAGATGGTTGACGTTCATGGCGATGAACCTCAACCCCAGAATTTACTATGAAAATAATTGCAAAATCATTATTATAACAGTTAATATTCAGGTTAAAATAAGAAAAATTGCAACTTTATCTGAATAGAATTATACTACTAAGAAATAAAGTGTAGAATATGTAATCTGTACAGTTCACTATGTCAATATAGTGCACAATCATTTTTGTAATATGTTAATATTAAGACCATAGTAAGAAAAATTGTACCTTTATCTAAATAAAATTGTGGTCAAACCACACTTTCCATTACTCTTACTAATACTTAACTTTCTAAACTATTCCCTACCATGGTTAGCTAGCTAACTGCCCTCATTCTTCTTTCACCCATCTTACCTACCAGCTAAAAAAAAAAAAAAAATTATCGCGTCGTGGTAAGAAGAGAAATATATGTTATGGAAATATGGAAATGCACAGACTTGACAGTCTTTTATTTCTCACCCCGTTGGACTGCGGAACAGTCTCGCTGAGGATGTCGTGCAATTGAAACTTCAGAAGTTCAAGTGAAGATGCAATGCATTACTACCTTTATACTATTCTCCTTGCATTTTAATACATTTTTATATTTTTTATTAATTTATTCATTTATTTTTTTTTTCTTTTTAACAAATGAGATCTCTTCTTTTTTTTATTTCCCTTTACCTTTCATTACTTCCTAATGAACACCATATTCTTTGGAAGCTTGTATTTCAAGTCAATGGCCCCTGTAGGCTTGTTCCATATGAATAGGGTTCATCTTCTGAGTAATAATAATAATAATAATAATAATAATAATAATAATAATAATAATAATAATAATAATAATAATAATAATAATATCAAACCTCGCCATATTTATACCAGAAGCTGAAATCAAATTTAACTAGACAACTATATCAGTAAAGACTATTGAAAAAACCGGAATTTTGATGGCGATGCGGCATTCTTCTCGGGGCCAGGAGTTTAGAAATTCGGAGATTTTCCCGTAAGCGGCATCCTTTGCCTCAGATTGCCGTGGAAAATAATTACTCCTCAGCGTTGCCGGTGCCGTGGCTTCGTATTTTTGTCCAAACGCCTTATTCAGCCGGTTAGTATGCGGCAAAGAATGCAAGATATTTGATAACTTCTTACAAAATACAGGGGGGAGGAAAAAATCGAAATAAAGTTAGTTCCTGGGAGTTCTTGTTATGAAGCCATGGCAAGACAAGACTATTAAATTCCCCGCCTTTTCTTGAGATATTTTTGCGAGAAGTTCGGTTGGGCTTTATTTGATTCTGGAGGCAGTTTTTATTAGTTTTCCTTCGAAGTTCCATTACTTATTCATCCAGCCACTATCTCATGCACAATCTCTCTCTCTCTCTCTCTCTCTCTCTCTCTCTCTCTCTCTCTCTCTCTCTCTCTCTCTCTCCAGATCCCCTCTTCCATATTTCACAGAACTTCTCGCACCCTCTATTTTTACTCTGGGCGTAACTCCTGTCTGTTCCTTCCATGCGTGTTCTTTTTTCATTATTTCGACCCTTTCCCAAGACCTTCTGCTCCAACTTCGGCCAACAACTGGTAGAACATCGTAACGAATTTCAGTTACAGGAGATCCCAACTGTAACGGATTTCAGCGGCAATTTTATGCTGTAACATATCAGGGTTTGTTCCCAGGATAAAGTACGGTAACAGGTTTTCTGTTTTCCAAAGTCGTGTTGCTCTCAAAACGTGTCTCGTCCGAATTATCATTACACGCTGTATCACCCACAAAGTTCTCGACCGTAGCTGTCAAGGGAAACTTGACAGCTAGAATGTGTTGACTAAATGTCACCAACAAGTAACCTCTTTTTTATTGTCACTGCTATCTTTCCTAAACATAGCCAACGTGTTTGGCTGAGAATTCGTCGGGAAAATATAGGCACTAAAGCAGTGAAGTTGGCCAACACTGGATCTGATGTACATGCACCCTTGGGAGGGTAAGACGAGACGGCATAAAAAGAGAGTCCTGACAGAGTTTAAATAATGGAGAAAATCTATTCGCATTTTGACAGGCTACTCTATATCAAAAGGCTTATGGCAATATATTGCCACTACTTATAATTGACCGAAGACCTTAAGAATTTCGTGAATTACGCATTGCATGCAACCATTTGCAAGTATTTCCAAACAAGCGTCGTTCTGTAAAACTATCAAAGTTCATATTTATACTGGACTTGTCATCTTGATTCTGGAACAATGTTGCACTGATACTAACAGAGAAAATAATAAAAGCAGTAGGCAAAGATTGGTTAATATCAGTGATGTCTTTCATACAGTACATTGTTGTCTGGTATACACTTCGTTGTTTGTGGCACCAAGCACTTTCCCTATCTCTCTCGTCCACCAAACGAAATGGATTTTATTCTTCTTCCTTCTCTCATGAATCGAGATGAGAGAAAGAGAGACAAAGATAAATAGAGAGAGGCATTTTGGTACCTTGTGTTTAGAGCAGTTGCTACAAAAAGTGGGAAGAAAAACCCGTAAGAATTAACAGCCATTTATAGCATCGTGCAACTGCAGTTCCGTCCTGTTTGTTTAGACGGCGAGACTTTAGAAAGCAATGAAAAGCAAACACGAGATTTCCTTCCTTTCTTTACTTTCTTTATTTGCATTTTTCTTGTAAACTTAAGTGCTGCAGGGAGTCCAAAGGTTGCAACGCATTCTTTCGGGTCTTGTAATATTTTCAGGGATGTTTTATAGGTTAGAGCGAAGCTGGGAATTCTGCTTACTTTGCTTTGCTTTGCGTAGGGCTAACGAAGTGTAATTTACAAAGGCACTGCTGCCTGAGTTCGTTGTTAAAGATAGATCTAAAAATTTCTAACGACCTAAATGGCTCGTATTCACCAGGGGCCAGCGTTAAATTCATTAAATGATAGTCATAAAAACAGTTGGGTTTTATAAGAGTTGTTACATTTTTCTTAATCTTTTTTTCTAATTCATCGTTATTAAATATTGTCTAAAGGTATTCCGCGAATTCCTGGACGAATAATGACTGTTTAACTTTGGTCTGAAAAAATAAGGGATTTTACAACGGCAGACAAAATGAAGCAGAAATATGAATAACTTTTTTTTCCTTCTTTCCATACGAAAACTGAAAGTTTGTTTTGGGAGTTATGCAATATTCTCTTTTTTAAGAGGAGAGGATTTTATCATTCAGAACAGTATCATGGATCTTTTGATTTATTCTTAACCTCTGACATTAAACCAACTTTGGTTTGGTAGGGAGTAGATTAATTCCAACTAAAAGTGGAACTGACTAGATTTAGCACGGTAATAAAACTCGTAAATCTGAGGAAAATGTCTACAAGAATTCCAGAATCCACGGACTACTGAAAATCTGGTGGAAACAGTGAGTGAAATCCAGTGAGGAGAGACCTTTTGCACATCAGCTGTATAGCGGAAGATGATAACACAAGTGCCGTCTACCTTTCGCTACCATGAGTAGTTGGTGCTTGAGGTACTAAGATTACTTAAAGAAGCTAGAGTAATCCAAATCCTTCATGTTCATTCTAAGATTTCTACCAAAAAGTGGATTAGTATATGTAGGGGAGATGTCTGTTAAGATTAGTTGATTTCTTAAAGTAATTCAGCAAGAACTCTCCTTGCCTCTCATCTTTGTAACTATCAAGATATCTGGATCCAACAGCATTTTTGCATACATCCTTAGGTAAGCTATGAGTAAATTAAATCCATTATTTTACTACAGTTTTTGCCTAATTAATGAGTCCTGCTCTGACTTTCCCCCATGGCAATATGCCGTTGCCATCATAAAGAGAGACAGTGCCTCAAAAGTTTCGTCCTAACGTTCTATCCTTTAACCATTGTTGTCATTAAATTAGTCAGAACCTTAATTAATTTCCATTCGTAAACACCTCAAAAAAAAAAAAAGCTTGCGTTTAGCACACCAGAATAGTTTCTTCTGGGCAAGTCTATCTAAGGACCATCTTTTCATTCTCTGTGGAACTGAACCCAGATAATCTGACGCCGGGTAACTTACAATCATCCAGTCCGCAGGGCTTACTAGAATCTTTTTCTAAAATTCAGCGACCGTGATGGGAAAGGTTACCTAAAACAAGCCTGCTCCCAGAAGAAAGTCGGGTTAAAGGCCTTCGAACCTTAAATGATAATTGACTCGCCACTTAGACCAGCGCTGCTGAATGATTCATGAGACAAAAGAAACACCTTTTGTCATTTTCCTCGATTCCTGTAACGCATTCAATAAGTTCTGGCGCGCGGCTCTGCTGGTCAAACATCCTGGTTATAGGTTCATTTCTTACCTCTGTAAACTTATTTATAGCTCTTGGTATCTATCTATTTTATATATTTATAATATTACTGATAAGGTTGCTGCCGCTAACTCACTCATTTTTGGATGGTGATTCGGGGACTATCCCTCTTAAATTTTTTTATAAGGATTTTTCTTCATCCATACTTTTACTTCTGATTCAAACCTCCACATGTCCTCTTTCTTTACCTTTGAACATTTATCTGTTATTCCCCTGCTTTCTTAATCAGCCACTTCTAATCTTTTGCAGTTAATTCTTTGTCTGCTTTCTCGTCCAATACTTCAATCCTGTTAGATGGATATTAAGTTCAACCTCCCAATCCTACTTACACTGAAACAGCCATGTCCCTTTAAGCTTATCTTAGAGAGATCACATAATACTGGTTGAGTCATCTGCCTCTGAAAAAGAATGTTTTCTTCAATGTAACAAGCTATTTTCTTCACTACCTTTATTATAACTTAATACTGTGTTTTTCCAACTCTATTGGCAATATCACTCATGTGCCAAAAATGCAACTACTAAACCACTATCTCTTTTATGTGTCTCCCTTTTCACGATGTTTCTGTTCTATTAGTTACATTTCAGCCGCTGAACCTCAAGGTGAAGGAAAATCTCTCCACTTCTCAGGCTGTCTCGTACCCCCTTGCCAGGCTACCACTTCCAACATTTATATTATGGAAAACAAAACCTACAAACTACTCGCTCCACTAACCGTTGTTTGGTTTCCTCTCCCGGCTTCTAATTTTCCTGTCTCTTATAATCTTCCAGCTTTTGAAAGACATATCTTGGCTTCCTTCGCAGTTCAATCCCGTTCTTCCCCCCCCCCCCCCACACCCCTTTTCCTCTTGTACTCTATTATTTGTTAATCCCATCGTCTTCCCCGGTAAAAAAAAAAAAAAAAAAAAGTAAAAAATTAGCCGAATTTTCTTCGGTGCAATCGAGTTTTCTGTACAGCGTACAATGCTGTATAAAACTATCAGCTACGACCTCGCAACGCTCAGTTATTCCCCAGATGCGGTGGGGTAGGAGTGAACTGCTCGTCTCCGGAAAGCGCTGCTAGACGCACGAAACCTTAACCTTAAATAAAATAAAAACTACTGAGGCTAGAGGGCTGCAATTTGGCATGTATGATGATTGGAGAATGGATGATCAACATACCAACGAAGGACGTGGGCTGTCAAAATGACCCATGGTAATGTCAACATGTTTGAGACCTGTGTGAAAGGCCAGTCCGAGCAGGAATCAGCGAGATAGTTAAACTTACATGAAGGCAGTTACAAATCCTTCTTTTCTTTAACTTTCGAGAAATTCAGGGGCGCAAATTAGAATAAGATAGTAAAGCAAGAATTATGCTAAATCCATAAAGATCAGGTAAATGTGGTTGAACTCTACTGTAACTAATCTCCAAGCACATTTGATATATAAACGTATAAATGATTACAAAACCCATGCTTAGAGAAGCTGTAGTCTCATCACATGAACTTTCACCTCATAAAAATAAAATGCAGAGAAAACTCACAATGTATTGAGACATTGTGAGTTTTCTCTGCCTATTTGGCATCATTTACCCTACTCTGGCAGTTTTTTTTTTTTATTTTCGCATTTATAAGTTCTTAATAACGCTGTTGTGCACGTTGTAGGCCGCCACATCTCTCTCTCTCTCTCTCTCTCTCTCTCTCTCTCTCTCTCTCTCTCTCTCTCAGTGTCTCGTTGGAAGGGTGGGTGTCGTTCTCAGCTAGCACTCTGCTGATCCCGCGTTCGATTCTCCGACCGGCCAATGAAGAATTAGAGGAATTCATTTCTGGTGATAGAAATTCATTTCTCGTTATAATGTGGTTCGGATTCCACAATAAGCTGTAGGTCCCATTGCTAGGTAACCAATTGGTTCTTAGCCACGTAAAATAAACCTAATCCTTCGGGCCAGCCCTAGGAGAGCTGTTCATCAGCTCAGTGGTCTGGTTAAACTAAGGTATACTTTCTCTCTCTCTCTCTCTCTCTCTCTCTCTCTCTCTCTCTCTCTCTCTCTCTCTCTCTCTCTCTCTCTCTCTCTCTCTCTCAGAATCAGCTTCGAGCATTTCAGCACCAGGATTTCAATTGAAAGAAGAAATGAATAAACATTATGCAAATCTCCAGGCTTATCGTCACCACTTCCGTTTTTAATTGCCGTTTGCACAGGAATGTTTGGACTAATTATTACCCTGGCGTCCAGTACCACGGTCATAATAATGAGAATTAGACTCGTTTGCAGAGGAAACTCCAAAGTAATAACATGGAAGGTGACGTTTTAGAATAATTCCATCAAAACACGTATTCGTGAACACTTTTTTAATCAAGCCTGGTTTTTGGAGCGCAGAAATAGGCTATAAAAATAACGCACATAAAGGAAAAACTGCACCAAAGCCAGTAACCCCTCTGTTGAAATGGAATTTTTCTCTGAAAAATATTCATTGTCCTATGGCCACGTGTCATAAATATGGGCTGTCAAATACTTTTGCAGCAAATAGTTAACCGCTTCTGTGGAAAAAACAAAGTTGTGTGCAACAAAAGCAAAGGAACAACGTATAGAAAACGGATATAGAAAACGGGGATGACAGAGGCGCCGAAACTGGACAGAAAAACAGGTGACGTTCTCTGTGAATAATTATCGTCATGAATTCCTGTAGGCCTCAACCAGCCCACAGGCCTACCCAGCAATTTAGACGAGGACAAATTACTTCACTTCTGCAAATTAGCACTTGTTATCGCGTTACGCAGATGTTCCTATGTCAGTAAAACGGCCAACGGTGGGTTTTGACGAGATCGTTTGCCAGATGAGGAGAGAGCATTTGGTCAAACACTTGGTATTTTATGGGAAAAGAAAGCTTTGGAGTGGTTTTAATAATGGTCTCTTGGGAAACTTCCAAATGCTATCCCATTTCACGAGAAAATTCACGTCGACATTTAAACATTTTATGAACTTCACCGGTACTGGAAACAGGGAGTTCGGGCTATTGGGTTATTTAATCAATTTTGCTTACGAAAATAACATTGCACGGGGAAAAACGTCAGGAAGGAAGAGCTGTAAACTGACTTTGCCCATATCCATATATAATCAGAAGATGCGGAGAAGGCAATGAAAAACTATTGTCTTTTGTATCTGCTTCCACAGGTCCATGCCAGGCCACATACCAGACACTTTCTGGCTTCTAATATGTGCAAGAACTGGTATAAAGTTGGTTTGATTTAGGATAACCCCACAAGGCTCAGCGGAAAAGGGTAATTCAAACTTTTGACATGGGCAAAAAATCACTTCACATCACGTCCAAGAGAATAAATCCTAATGATTGCTAATTGCTGATGCAAGAGGCAACATTTGTGGTACAGTTGGTCAGATGATATCTGAAGATATAGGCACACTTACGACCAGTGACCCCTGGAGTGGTCAGGAGTTTAAATACTGAGCTAACCAATTTTCTTCTCTCTGTGGCAATTGAATGCATCAGCAAGTAGATCTAAACTTTTAGACTTAAGAGTGGAAATAATTATTAACGGGTAATCTTATCTAAAATAGTAGCAGCAATAACAATGATAGTAACTGCTAATAGATTCACAATTTCGTGAAAAATAGTGTTATAAAAATCCACAATTATATAGTAAATATATTACTATGTAAAATAAGCCAAAGACTTTCGAACACTTGAACGGTGTTCCTCATCAGTGCTAACGTTAGCACTGGAGAGGAACATCGTTCAAGTGTTCGAAAGTCTTTGGTTTATTTTACATAGTAATATATTTACAATTATAGTAACAATAACAACGAAAAAAATAACAGTAACATTAGCTGCATCATCAACTTGAAATTGTAAGTGCTCAAGTTCAATTTCAAGTTTAATTTAAAGTTTCCGGGAGCATTTTACATTCAGGTTTAGTTACTGAGAGTACTACCCAGGAGGTTTGGACTTGATTTTGTGAAATTTAGGCTGTCACGCCAAGCACTGGGACACTTTCTGACGTTCAGCGCTTAAGACACTGGCTGGACAGCAAGCTAAGAGATCAAGGAAATAAAGAAAATTAAGTATACCTTAGTTTAACCAGACCACTGAACTGATTAACAGCTCTCCTAGGGCTGGCCCGAAGGATTAGACTTATTTTACGTGGTTAAGAACCAACTGGTTAGGCCTACCTAGCAACGGGACCTACAGCTTATTGTGGAATCCGAACCACATTATACCGAGAAATTAATTTCTATCACCAGAAATAAATTCCTCTAATTCTTTATTGACCGGCCGGAGATTCGAACGCGGGCCCAGCAGTGTGCTAGCCGAGAACTATGCCGACCTATACCGACCTGTCCAACGAGGAACTAGGAAGCGAAGTACAATTATCTAAAGGTGAAACTGGGAAAATTTCCCATGATTGTGCTACTAAGTAATAGTTAGAGAGGCTGAATAGCAAGATTGAAAATAGGAAGCGGGAAAGGAGGAAAGGGGGTCAAGTAATAGGCTAAAATATAGGTGCAGCCAGGGACCGAAGAGACAACCAAGCACCTATTGATAATACCTACAGTGTTACCTAAGGACTGTTTGTCACGATGTAATATGTTTTGGGATTGTACGAAGTACTGGGTACTAAATTTTTCAAGCATCATCTTAATAAGTAAAATATGCGTCGAAGTTTCTTCATCGCAATTGATTTTTCTGTACAGCCACTACTGCGTATAATCAAGGCCACCGAAAATAGATCTATCTTTCGGTGGTCTCGGTATAATGTTGTATGAGCCGCGGCCCACAAAACTTTAACCACGGCCCGGTGGTGGCCTGGCCTATATCGTTGCCAGAAGCACAGTCGTGGCCAACTTTAACGTTAAATAAAATAAAAACTACAGAGGCTAGAGGGCTGCAATTTGGTATGTTTGACAATTGGAGGGTGGATGATCAACATACCAATTTGCAGCCCTCTAGCCTAAGTAGTTTTTTAAGATCTGAGGGCGGACAGCAAAAAGTGCGGACAGATAAAAGTGCGGACGTACAGACAAAGCCGGCACAATAGTTTTCTTTTCAGAAAACTAAAAATCAGTCTTTCTTTAGTTATCTTAGCCTCGCCCCACTGGATAAATGAAAGGATTTCATAAACCGAGAGCGCATTTATTGTCGATATAAAGACTATTTTGACACCCTTACCCAAGCACGATCAGAAATTATCAGAAACATTATTTGACGGAAAAAAAATGTTAAGGATGGATATCAGAAAAGAGCAATGAATAAAAACTCCACTTTCAAAGGATGCAAAAAATGTGAACTAAAGAAAAAGTACAAAGGAAGCAGGAGAATGCAAGGGCCAAGAGTAAAGGTCGATCAGAAGAAGGAAGATAGAAGAATGTCACCCTTTTGTAAGGCCAGCATTAATTGCATGATTCATCAGCTATTTTGCTTCCTTTCCAGAATGTAAAGACATTTATATACTCTTTATTCTTTATTTGGTGTTTGCCAATTTTAAACAGATCTCTCGATTTCATGCTTGTAGAAAAATTGTCAAGAATGTGCGAAAGGGTCTGAAGAAGTCGGAGAGGAAGAGTGCTAGTTTTAAGGACATAATCACTCATTCGCTTCCTCCAAATTCTTTCACGAAATAAAGTTCGTGTGCCAATAGCGCATGACATTGTTTTGGGAACATTTAGCCTTCCGTTTCTCACTCGGTTAAGAGGAGGCTTCCCAATTTGAGATGTACAGCACACGATCAGAGTTGCTTAAATAACCTCGTAGGCGGATGATATGAAAGCAGGAATTTCAACACTAGCTTATCGTATTTTCAAACAACTGGTGATAGTGAGTGCATATAAAAAGACAAATGTAGCATACTGCTTTATATATATATATATATATATATATATATATATATATATATATATATATATATATATATATATATATATAAAATCACAGTAGATGCACGTGACCTTGTTTTTATCGTGGATTCGCTTATATATATATATATATATATATATATATATATATATATATATATATATATATATATATATATATATATATATATATATATATATATATATATATATATATATATATATATATATTTATATATATATATATATATATATATATATATATATATATATATATATATATATATATATATATATATATTTGTATATACATATATATATATTTATGTATATACATATATATATATATATACATATATGGTTGCCATGACTAAGTGGTATAAAAAAAATGGTTCGCATTAACTCGGTTAGGGTTTTTTAACTTGCCTATCCTATGCCAGTCCACCCAGCAGTAAATTGGTTCAACGTCTGCTGGGTTCAAAACAGGGTGTAGGGCATTCAACTTCATCCCTACGTACGCGCTGAGAAACCAGAGGGGGAAAAGGCATACGATGGGGGACGCATCCCCCTGGGTGGAGGATGGGATACCCCTATGAAATAAATTCCCGTAGGCTGCTCCGTGATGCATGG
The DNA here is from genome assembly GCA_039081455.1 of Macrobrachium rosenbergii. Lineage (NCBI taxonomy): Eukaryota > Metazoa > Arthropoda > Malacostraca > Decapoda > Palaemonidae > Macrobrachium > Macrobrachium rosenbergii. The sequence goes on from JANJGK010000004.1 coordinate 13,957,981, forward strand.
TTCCACTATGAATGTTCAGGTATCGAGGTCAGATACACACCCATACTTCGGAGTGACAACATATTGTACATATGTAATAATTGCAAGAGGCCTGAACAAAGAACACACAAAGAACTCATTGAAGATGAACTTGAAGAAATAATAGAAAACACAGAGATATTAACAAAGCTGATTCAGGATTCGGCTCAGAAAGCCAGTGACGTAATGATCAACATAGATGAAATCTAAAACCAAATTGACAATATTGATAAAGATGCGAAGACCATGACAAACATGGACAAAACTTATGCTGAATCACTAAAGACAAAAAAAGTGCTTCTAATCAAATCTGCAAACGAAGAGGGCACAGCAAAAAATGAAAAGAGGCAAATTATGAGTAAAATAACGGCGCCACTTGAACAGATTAAAACAACAAGAGATGGACACTTATTTGTAAGAAGATTTACAGGAAAAACTTAGAAAAGGCAAAAATGGAGATTCAGGAAATCAGCAATATATCAGTAAATGAGAAGGGTAAACTTAAACCAAAAATAAAAGTAGTCTATGTCCCGAAGGATGAAGATGACATTGTCGATAACATTGTAAAGAAAAATCCATGGATAGGTAATCTCATTTCTGGAAATGACGACCTGAAAATTGTAAAGGAAATGATAGCCAAAGATGACTGACATAAACACTATGTTATTAAATACACACCACAAACATGAAAGGCTATCTATGATAGAGGTGACAAATTGTGTACACTGTGTAGCCGTTACAAAGTATACGACTGTTACATGTCCTATCAATGCTATAAATGTCAGTAATTTGGCCATAGCGCAAGAAATTTTAGAAATGACCAAGCTTGCCCTAGATGTGGTAAAAATCACAAATCAAATGAATGTGCTAGCAGCATCTTCAAGTGTAAGAACTGTAAAGAAAGGCCATAGTGATACTAAACATAAAACATATGATGTCAATAAGTGCACAGTATATATAGAATATGTGTCAAGGGGGAAAAATAATACGGACTATGGTTTTGACTAATAATCTTCTATCCAACTTAATAAACATACAGTCCGGAGGAAATAAAACTAGAATAGAATATAAAATACTACTTACAGTCTTTAAAGCACTAAAATATGATGAACCAATATATCTAGGAAACTGATTAAGCTTCTTTAGACCTGAAATGAATATTGTAATCAGACATGCAAGTGATGCATATAGGCCATTTGAACCTAGAACAAATTGTAAGTCAGGCGAGAGAGCATTTGTACACTGTGCACCAAGACTACACAACAAAATACCGCCTGAAGTGAAGAGCATACAAGAAGAAAGCAAATTTTAAAAAGAACTAAAGACTTTACTATTCTGCAGGAGCTACGATACTGACGGAGAAACACTGAAAGACAATTATAAAATAGAAGAGGCACCTTATTTTGAAAACGTACAAGGGCCGCCAGAGAGGGAATCATCTCTGTGGAGGGCTGTACGTAAAACCAAACAAAGTGAAAAAAAGTGAAAGTGAAGGGAAGGGGGAAGGGGGATGGGGAAGGGGAAGGGGGATGGGGAAGGGGATGGGGGTACTGGTTTGAAACCTACCTTATTATCTAAGTTGGGTCAAATGATGGCCACGTGCCAAATTTTGTCTACACTGGTCAGTCAGTTCCGATTTCTATAGTGCACAAACATACAAACATTCATTATATATATATATATATATATATATATATATATATATATATATATATATATAATTTATATATACTGTATATATAAATATAATATATATACATAAGTTACCACATAAGTTACAAGGGGAAGAAAGAAGGGGGAAGGGTGGGGGCGAAGCGGGTCAAATGATGGCCACATGCTAAATTTTGTTTAGATCGGTCGAGCGGTTACCACATAAGTTACAAAGGGAAGGGGGAAGGGCGAAGGGGGATGGGGAAGGGGAAGGGGTACTGGTTGGAAACCTACTCTATTATCTAAGGTGGGTCAAATGACAGCCAAGTGCCAAATATATCAAGATCGGTCATGCGGTTACCACATGAATTACAAAGGGAAGAGGGAAGGGGGGAAGATGGATGGGGAAGGGAAAGGGGAAGGGGGTTCGGGTTTGAAACCTACCCTATTATCTAAGGTGGGTCAAATGATGGTCATGTGCCAGTTTTGTCTTGATCAGTCAAGAGGTTAACACATAAGTCACAAAAGGAAGGGGGAAGGGGTATTTGGTCAAATGATAGCCACGTGCCAAATTTTGCCTATATCGGTCAAACGGTTATCACATAAGTTACAAAAGGAAGGGGGGGGGGAATGGGGGAAGGGGAAAGGGTAAGGGGGTACGGGTTTGAAACCTGCCCTATTATCTAAGTTGGGTCAAATGATGGCCACGTGCCAATTTTTTTCTAGATCGGCCAAGCAGTTAACACATAAGTTAAAAAGGGACGGGGTTGGGGGAGGGGGGGGAAGGTTGATGGAGTAAGAGGAAGGGGAAGAGGGTAGGGGTTTGAAATCTACTCTGTTATCTAAGTTGGGTCAAATGATGAACATATATGACAAATATTATCTAGATAGGGGTCAAGCACTTATCACATAAGTTACAAAGAGTAGGGGGAACGGGGATGGAGGAAGGGTAAGGGGAAGGGGGTACGGGTTTGACACCTATCCTATGATCTAAGTTGTGTCAAATGTTGGACACGTGCCAAAATTTTTCTAGACTGGTCAAGCAGTTGCCACATAAGTTACAAAGGGAAGGAGGAATGGGGAAGGGGAAGGGGAAGGGGAAGGGGAAGGGGAAGGGGGCACTGGTTTGAAACCTATCCATATATCAAGTTGCGTCAAACGGTGGCCACGTGCCAAATTTTGTCTAGTTTCTATAGTGCACAAACATACAAACATTCACTTTATATATATATATATATATATATATATATATATATATATATATATATAATTTACAGGATAAATATATATATATATATATATATATATATATATATATATATATATATATATATATATATATATATACTGGATGTGTGTGTGTACAGAGAATACAGCATACGATACTTGCCGTTATATGCACTGAAGTAGCAAAACTTGTTTAAAAGACGATAAGCTAATGTAGTTATGCATAAATGTTGAAATTCCCGCATTCATATTATCCTGCTTCGAACCATTTTCAAACAGCTGTGATCAGTGTACAACTCGTAAGGGAAGCATTCTCATAACCCAATGGAAAACGAAAGCCTAAATATTCCCAAACCCGAACAGTGCATTGCTTTCCTGGTACCATCTTGCTCTTTTGATGTCTTGAGCAAACCCTTCCTGTCTCTCAGGGAACGGGTTTTCGCAGTTCTGGTCCCTTGCCATCAAAGTGTCCTTTGAAGTCGCTGCGGCAACTGCATACATGAACAACCTCCTGCCTGGAGGTCCTTCTTCCATTTGTCTTCCCTCACTCAGAAGGTAATTGACTCAACCTTCAAGTGGCTGCGTGCAGAACCCTCAAGGGTGGAAAATAAAGTTTTGAAGGAACTTTGTGCCTTAGATCCCAGTTATTCCACTGTAGAGCTATATTCGTCACAAAACCATATTTTTGCTTAGGAAAATCTAGTTTTGTTACGTTTTACAGTCGGTTTCCTTATCAAGCGCACCCTATTACCCAAAGCTCCCTTATCCAGACCAGGATTATGCTTCTACGCCGCATTTAAACATGTTATAATCGCATGTCGGTATCTTATTGCACAGACATCGCAAACAAGTTCAATAGAAATGAATGACTTGTTGATACTCCCAACTAGTGCTTCAGGCGGTTATCCTCGGTCGTTAAATTTATTTCAATTTTTTGTGATACATAAGAAATAAGGTTGCTGCTAAGATCTGATTTCTTGTTGACGGTCACGCGTCCATCTACTGTAAAACTTTATTCAAAATCGGGGTTTAATCTTCTGTTTAAGCTTTCTAACCAGTGGAGAAGCTAACCGAACCAAAAAACATAACTTCTTTGCTACAGATAATGACAAAAAATAAACCTCATCGTTCTAGAAAGTATTCCGATTTACCGCAAAATAATTGCACTTTTTACCAGCTTTTCTTATTTACTAAAAAAAAAAAATATAAAGTCTCAGATCAATCTCTGACATTTTTTGAGTTCAGCATAAATGCAGCCGTCGATGAACATCATTCACACAAACACACACAGGCGCGCGCGTATGCATCTCTTCTTGTTTCCATCTTCCTCTGAAAAGATAATAAATCAGAATTTACACGGTTTATAGACCTGGAAACTGGCAGTCAGTTGAAGTATTATTATTTAAATATTCCTTGAAATCCTTTGTCTAGGAGTTATCCGTAACCGACCTTTTACGACTTTTGCCATTTTTGTGACTTTGCAACCTTGAAAATAGGTCAGTATCATAATCATTTCATAATATAGATTTTCTAGGGAGCATGATTACTTGCCCACCGATTTGTATCCGTAATTTTTTTTTTTTTCTGCAACAGCGATAATCTGTTGGTAATGAACTTCATGTGAAGAGTTGCCTTTGTCTATCCAGAAACCAGCCCTCACCCCATTAACCCATAATACTAAATGTATACTATAGGATAAAATCTAGCTAGACATTGCTTCCATTAACGAGATTACCCCAGAAGTGTGTACACTACAACAAAATTTTCTCCTTCTGGAATAAATTAAATCTAGCTAGAATGATCTACTGTTTATGTACACTAGAGTCTATTTGACGAGATAACTCGGCCAAGCTTCAGATTCATATGAGGAAACTCAAAATTCTACATTTCTGTCTGAGGATATTAGCGATCGAATAAATGGGTTAAGTTCTATAGCATTATAAAAGTATTTGTACAAATGTGTTCTGAACATGTCTAACCTTGGATAGATCTTGAGATGTATATATATATATATATATATATATATATATATATATATATATATATATATATATATATATATATATATATATATATGCTTATATATGTATATTTATACATATATATACATACATACATATATAAGTGAATTGGTATTCAATTTTCTATATGATATGATATTGCCCATTTAATTCTAATTTTCTCCTCAAACTGTCGAACAGTTTTGAATAAATTTTTTTGGTCGCATGTAGAATATATACAGTTCAAATAAGTAAGTATGTATATATATATATATATATATATATATATATATATATATATACATATATATACATATGTATATATATATAAATTATGTGTTTGTATATATAAATTTGATCAAAACATGTTTATATTAGTGGTTCTTTGCAGTGTAGTGCATCCAGTCATAAAGTGAAGGGTGTCAAAGAATTCCCAAGCCTTTATGTCACTTCTTCTAACTGTGTTCAACAACGCAGATTGCGCCGCTTTCTTGTGATTTCAAAATCAGGGATTTTCAATAACTTTACTGTTTCTTTTATAGGGGCTTTTCTTTTCCTCGTTACGGTATCCATTTAATGATACATTCCATAGTTTGGTGAACCTTTCATATCGCTGTATTAAATACGTTGTTTTGCACTAATCCTCTTTTATTTTTTTACTGGCTGCTCTCTCGTAGTCACCAACCGAACTGAACGGGACTTTAAATGAGCAAACCCACCTGGGGCAACCTCGAAGAGAGCTCAGAATCACGTGCACACTACCACACTAGTTAGACTAAAAGTGTCAATTTGGTTAGAGCACTCTCATTTCCATTCACACCACCTAGAGAGCTTCACCTAGAGCAAGTTCAACTAGAAAGTGCACTGTGTACACGTACTATTATATTAGTATACGGAATGAAGGTGACTACACCCAAGCTTACGGCCGGTTCGGACTTGTTGTCTCGACTACCGTAACTGTCTTTTTTCGTGGTAAGGTAAGAGTAGTGGTAGTGATAGTTCACACAAAAACAATGAACTTCATCATAAAGTAAAGTTAAAACTAAAAGACATTTTAGATTTGGTTATGAGGTTCTGATAGAAATAAAATATTATCCATGATAAAAGTGCTACGAGACAGGGATGTAATAATAATAATAATAATAATAATAATAATAATAATAATAATAATAATAATAATAATAATAATAATAATAATAACTGGATGGGTGTGAATCTTCTGACCTAAGAATTGATGGGTATTGAATTTTATTTTGATGCGGCCCATTCGGTGGCTTCAGATAAGTGTAGTATATTTCGTGTGTGTGCGAGTGTGCATGTTTGTGTATAGGGGCCACCGCAGTTGCGTGGAGTTTTCGTTACTACATCTTGATCGTATGGCCTTCGAATTTTGATGTCGAAATTATTCAAGGGCAAAGTCAGGAGAAAAATAAGAAATATATATGAGCTGTAACACTATAACAACACAGAGCGTGAGGTTCTAAAAATAATAGTGACGGTCCTATTTGCTATCATTATAAGAAATAAAAGTGGCATCAGTGGCAATGTTATGACGAGAATTCAATGTTCACCTTGTCGCAGTTTCCCAGTTGGAGGTAAATTAATCTCCTGAGTCTAATTTCATATTCTATTTGGGTAAGGACTGCCAATTGAAGTTTAGGCGAACAAACAACATTAAATACGCACAAATGCTCAAACATTCAAATGATTCGAACCCACTTCTGAGTTAGAATCACAAACTGCTTCTGTAAAGGAAAATACAGCTACTAAAGCTATATATTTTGCACGTCAGAGAGTAAAATCGCTGAAAACTAAAACGTCGAAAAATGACGTACTGGTCAATAGTAATTGAGAAACACTCACTAATTGCTTAGTCGTTCTGTTCTGCATTGAACGTTAATTAAAACACGAGAAAAACGTTTTTATACAACAACATAGAATTTAATATTTAGAGATATTGTGCTTTGAAGTTTAAACTCTGTGCTGTGTCGAAGTTTTAGAGGAAAAGAATAAAGAAAGAATGAACTAAGACTAGAGTGTCCTTATATTTTATGCTTGTTCTGTTTAGTGTTGCTCTGTCCACTGTATTGTGTCATTATATACACAGCCAAGGCAATGAATGATAGTGCTTGGGGTTTCTATGGGTGTCAGGGAGGCCAAATACACTTAAACCAGAGAATCTGATTAGATTTTAAGAAGGATCCGGATCCCGATGTGGTGGAAGTATGCTCCCTCTGAGCGGTTTTCTGGCTGATGTATAGTCTAAGGAAGTTGTTTGCTTTATAAGATGTACTATCCACTTTGGTTGTCTGAAATTTCTCATTATGACCATATTTCTTGGTGCAGACAGTATTCCTAATTTATAGTACCATTTTTATTTTCTTGTTATAACCTTAGTGTATTTTCTCATGAATTGTGTGACATTAATTGCTTTCAACATAAAATATAGGTTTTTCTGTTGTATTATGATGTGATTTGAATGATTTTCAGGTTTATTTCCATCGCAAATGAATACTTATCCTTCCCCGGCAAATGATATATACAAAATTAATAAAATTACGACTTGTCAGAATACTGCACCCCCCCTCTCCATAGCTAACACGGCAAAACTGTATTCAGTAAACACAGTTTTGCCGTATTAGCTATGGAGAGGGGGAGGGTGCAGTATTCTGACAATTCGTAATTTTATTAATTTTGTATACAGTATATCATTTGCCGGGGAAGGATAAGTCTTCATTTGCGATGGAAATAAACCTCAAAATCATTCAAATCACAGCATAATACAACAGAAAAACCTATATTTTATGTTGAAAGCAATTAATGTCCATAAGTAAAATAATACCCTATATGCTTTTAATTTTTCCTGATGACAATGAATGAAGTCCTCCTCCTGTAATTCATTTTGCTAAAAAGAAATAAGTTTTAAAGTTTTAAAGGTCGAAGCCTTCAGACAAAATTTCTCGTTTTCCAAGTTTAACGTTTACAGCAAGAAGGAAAACGATTAAACAACTTGAGCAGGGACGTTCCTAGACATTTTGGGGCCCCTCTTATGGGGTGGGAGGCGAGCGAAGCAAGCCAAAGCAGCTGGGGGGTTCGAGGGGGGGCCGCTGTAAGCACGCCCGGGAAAATTTTTAGAATATGAGCAATTGTAGGATCATTTTAAAGGCACTTGTAAATACAAATTTCAGGCATTTTATTTCTTAAATTTCGCATTTTGGGGGCCCCCCTCACTTTGGGGCCCGGGGGGGCGATTTCAAACAGCCCCCCCCCTCAGGAACGCCACTGAACTTGAGGGCAACACGTACCCGGCAGAAAGTGAGAGCTCTTGAGTCAGTTAACGTTTTGTGGATAGTTATTTTACATGGCATGCAGACCACAGAGCCTGATTTGAATATAGCCGTTGAAGAGTCCGCTGTGTTGTGAACTTGGTAATAAGATATTATTTCTCTTAAATGGCATAGATGTAGTGGTTCTGGGCCATCATGCCTGGGAACTTTTATAAGCATATGGCCTCAAAATGTTATAGGAAAAGTCTGGAGTCGTTAATTATTCCAGATACCCTTTCAAAAAAGCTGACGTGATATGTGTATATTTCCCGGATGTGTTTCAAGTATCAAATTTAGCACAAAAGATACTGACATAAAGTAGATCATAAACAGCATTTGTGATCTTTTGGAAATACGCAGATGGCAATGACTGCTTTAGGTGGGTAGTTTCCAGAAAATGTACAACGATGTACCACTTATAGAATGATAAATGAACAATGGTATCGTGTCTAAGCCCATGAAAAAGACCACAGAACACATCCATAGGAAATAATATGGAATGGATCTGTAGATGTAATGCACAGAGAATTCAGATTTAGGTTCTCTAAAGTTAGCTTTATTTTATTCTATTTTATTCTGGTCAGTGGGATTACAGCCAGTACCATCTAATACTTCTCCAATTTCATACAATTAGTAGCTTTTGGAACAAAAATATGTTGATTTTATGGCAAAAGTTACCCAAGCCATATTGCTGTACAGCTAAAGAGACAATCGTGTTAATGTCATTTGCTCCAGATAATACGTTCTTCCATTTGTTGATCATTATTCTTCTGTCTATGAAGTTTTTTCAAAGTGGTGCTTTTCGAATTCCTTGTAATGGCTGTTTGATCTTGACTACTGCTAAAATATATCTAGCGTGTCCATCTTCCATATGCTTTATTGAAATAGGATATTCCCATGGTCCCCTTGGCGATTGTGCCTCTAAAGCCCGCGTAAGTTACTTGTTTCAAAGAGCACGAGCACCCACATTCTTTTGAGAGGCCTGATACTGAGCTGACCAGTACCAGAATACCTCGTCTCTGGTGCACCTCATGTGGTGCACTAAAAGTTTTACTAAAGGGTGTTTACAGCGTCCTTTCGGCCCCGAGCTGCGCCGCTTTATTTCTTCGGTCTTGCTGTCCAACCTCTCTAACAATTACTTTTTAGTGCAACTGTATATAGGGCTTTCTCTCAATTCCGTCTTTAGATCCTTGTACTGTGTATAATTCAATTTCTGGATCTCTTAATCTTGCTATCCAACCACTTCAACTTTCTCGTTTCTTTATCTTAATCGCTGAATGGCCGAAGGTGCTACAGCGTCTCCCTTGACGGCCTGAATTTAGCAAATCATTCACTCAGTCTTCCCATTTAACGCAATATTACAGAAGTTTTCATAGCACTGTTACTCTTGCCGATCCTCGAGAGAATAAGGAAAGCGGAAATATTACTGAGAAGAATCGAGTTTATTTTTTTTTTCTTCTTCTTCTTTTGCCGTTCTCTGTCTTATGAGATGAAGACACTTAATCCTCTTGAAACTTGCTCAGAATTATTTATGTATCATATCTAAGATTATGTAAGGTAGAATTAGTTTTCATTTGCCAGTATAAGTTTTTTTCACCGAATACAATTAGACTGCTCCTCTGTCTCAGACAACCGTTCTTTTTTTCGTTCTGCAAGTTGATGCTGCAGGTTCAGATAATTTTACCTTGTATTTAAACACTCATTTCATCGTGCTTTATTATACCTTTTCTTACAAATATAATTTAGAAAATTAATGGGCATTATAATGTTCTTAATCTGACTGAAGGTAGAGCACAAGTCAGGATAATAACGTAGAAAAAATATGGGATGATAGCCGAGGAAAACATCCATTGACCGAGAAGCGTAAACAGGGATTACTCTGTTAAAAGTAAATCGAAGACGTGAAAGTAAGGAGAAAGGAGAAGGAAAGAGGAGGAGAAGACACGAGATAAAGAGAAGAGTGAAGAGGGAAAGTGGGAGAAAGCAAATGAAGGCAGAAGACTCCTGTGTTATACTGGAGCGATAATATTTGCATATCTTTCTGTTACTTTGCTTGCTTTTCAGGACTCAACGGCCCTTTTCCAGAATCTGACTAAGTCTCATATCCTGATATTGCTTCTGAAATATATATATATATATATATATATATATATATATATATATATATATATATATATATATATATAAATATATATATATATATATATATATATATATATATAAATATATATATATATATAAATATATATATATATATATATATATATATATATATATATATATATATATATACATATATATATATAAATATATATATATATATATAAATATATATATATATATATATATATGTGTGTGTGTGTGTGTGTGTGTGTGTGTGTGTATTTAGCCAAGGCCACAGGAAAAGTAAAAGAAGGAGTACCAAGCGTTTTCGTGTTCTTTCAACACATTTTCAAGGCACAATGGAAGAACACGAAAGCGCTTGGTACTCCTTTTATTTTTCCTGTGGCCTTGGCTAAATATATTGTCACGCGCTATTTAGTGACATATATATATATATATATATATATATATATATATATATATATATATATATATATATATATATATATATATATATATATATATATATATATATATATACATATATATATATATATATATATATATACACATATATATATATATATATATATATATATATATATATATATATATATATATATATATATATATATATGTTGTCGAAAATGTTTGTCTTTTTAGACATTTCTTCTCTTCTTTTTATGTTTCTTCGACTTCTCTTGTTTTTGCCTTCTACCCCTATGTTTTAGCCCTAAGTCCAATTGTAATACAGGGCAGTATTCAAATCCCGGAGAAGTCCCTCGAAATTGCTTTAACCCTTTCGGAAACCCCTGCTGGAAATTCCAATGGCGTATGACGCATACGACCGCGCGGCTCCTTAGAAAGTACACGATCTTATTTAATCTCATCTCTCTCTCTCTCTCTCTCTCTCTCTCTCTCTCTCTCTCTCTCTCATGAATACAGATGCTGTGATCCACTGGAGAGGAGCTTAGGTCCGTAGAGTAGCGGTGCTTCCAGCTGGGCCTACCAGAAGAAAAGGTCTCAAACTGAGCCTGTCAGGCGATCCGCTCCGATCTCCGCAGGCGAGACAAAATTGAAAATCATCACTAACCTATTTTTTTACTTTATTAATTTCGACCCTAGTTCTGGTGCACTTGGGGTTTTCCGCCAACTTCCTTTTATTCTTAAAATTTATTATTTCTTTTCACATATATATTATCTAAACATAAGGCATATTATTGTAAATTGTAAAATAATTTTTCTCCAGTTCCCTTTACCACAAGTAAATTAAATTCTTATACATATTAAAAATGGCTCTTAAATTTTTCTTGAGTACTTCTTATTCATTTTCTGTAGTTAGTTCTTATTCATAGGTAAAGATGGATCAAAATTTCTGGTATCTCAAATTTGTTGATATTCTGAGACTGAAGTAACACGGATTCAAACCCCGTGCAGTAATTGATAAGAATGTATAATGCGTAAATGATGAATAATTCATTTGAACTCTGCCCTAAATGGTAAATGGATAAAGCACAGTTACAGGTATCACGAAGAAGAAAGCTCGTAAATGCATGTCTTCATCACACATACACAGACACACACACAAATATATATATATATATATATATATATATATATATATATATATATATATATATATATATATATATATATATATATATATATTCGTGTGTGTCGTCTTAACAGAGACATCTTTGTAGAAGAGCAACAATTACTTGCCGCATTCATACTTGAACTACTGAACAATGGGTAAACATATGCAGAAAACGTCCACAGTATTAACTGCTTCGTATAAATGCAGAGGACGTGCAAAATCAGCCCTCTGAACCCGTCTTTATATACTACGCTATTCACTACGCCATGCACAAACTCTTCCTTATCCTAGGGCTCTCCCATTTCAACCCTTCTTTCACTTCATCTGTAGGGCACTTCCTAGGTCTTCCTCGCGCCCTTTCTCTAAGCACTTCTGGATAATATATCTTGTAATCAATCAGTTTTCTGCCATTCTTTCTATATAATCAGACTTTTCAAAAAATATTCCCCTCTATCATTATCCCACAGAACCGTTTTAGTCATTTTTTCTCCATATTTCTCTCAAATTCAATATTTCGTATGTCACATATACGTTGCAAGCAATTCGTTTTTATAGTTCCGACCTTTTCCTTTTCATTTACATTCAACGTCTGCCCTGCACTTCCATAAAGGAGAGTTAGCCTAACAATCCTTCCGCATATTCTATAAACACTCTAAGTCTCTTCCCAGTCTTTGACAAACGTTAAGAATCTTTTAACTGTGAAGAATATAAAATGAGTTTATGAGAGTTACTTAGTGAAACTGATGCAGCCCTTAGGCTCTCTGGAAGTGTAAGGCTCACACATCTCACTGAATTAGCCTTTCAGAGCATGTGACCAATATTTCTTGGGAGGTGATAACCTAATAGAAATGCCATCTCTATATCTGTCACCTGACTTTCGCTGAAAATCATATATTCCTCTTATTCCTCAGAACCAGCCACTTTCAGACCCAGCTCTTATCAGAAAAATCGTTTACTCCCATTCTTTCCCATTTCTGGTCTATTTGCCTGTACTTTTTCGCCTATCATGTTCAGTCGTACCAGTACAGTCTCTTTAACTCGTCCAATGGTCCCTAGTGCATACAAGCAATACCTCATCCTTACTGCAGCACGCAGCACCTTTCCCCCTTGCTAACCCTGCGAGCGCTGCCCTAACCCTTTTATGTTATAAATAAATAAATAAATAAATAAATATGTATGTATATATATATATATACATATATATATATATATATATATATATATATATATATATATATATATATATATATATATATATATATCCAATTTGGAGGGTGGTCATCAGAGAAGTACATCCTTCTGGTTTCAGCAAGTCTTTATGAATGGTGTTGTTGGTCCTACTGTGTTTCTTCTTGACCTCAGAGACACACCCTAGAACATCCCACAAAGCTAGCAGTCATAAGCCAAGCTATATACCACTCACCAAGGCATGGTTTTGCTGAATACAGTTTGCTTCTCCACAGTAGAAACTAAAGCACAATGCTACGTTGGAGGGTAAGGGTCTAGAATAAAATAGAATATAGACTTTAGGCCAAAGGCCAAACGCTGGGACCTATGAGGTCATTCACTGCTAAAACTGAAATTACCAGTAAAAAAGCTTAAAAGGTGTAACAGGAGGGGAAAACTCGCAGTTGCACTATGAATCACTTGTTAGGAGAGGGTGGAAAGTAAGAAAAAAGAAAAGGAGCATGCACAGAGGTACAGTGATAGGAATAAAATGGGTTGCAGCTAGGGTTCGAAGGGATGCTGCAAAGAACCTTAAGTAATGCCTAAAGTGACCTGCATGAGGTGCACTGAAGGCACTACCCCCCTATGGTGGGGAGTAAGGGTCTAACCAGCTCCAGCAAGCTAAGGTAAGGGACTAACCAGCTCTAGCAAGCTCAGGTAAGGATCTAACCAGCTCTAGCAAGCTAAGGTAAGGGTCTAACCAGCTCTAGCAAGCTAAGGTAATTGTCTAACCAGCTCTAGCAAGCTAAGGTAAGGGTCTAACCAGCTCTAGCAAGCTAAGGTAATTGTCTAACCAGCTCTAACAAGCTAAGGTAAGGGTCTAACCAGCTCTAGCAAGCAAAGGTAAGAATCGAACCAGCTCTAGCAAGATGTATCTGAATTAGTCGAATTTCTGTATACGTGAGAGGGAACAGAATTATACCTTTCGTTGTGGAGTGTTTTAGCTTAATCCCACCGCAGTCCAACATGCACGAGTTCAGATCTCCCCACCAGCAGCTGTGGTTTCTGGTTCCGAACTTTCATTAAATATGTCCAAAAATTGTGAAGAAATCGAGAATTTAAGAGGTCACTGTTACTATTACAAATATATATACAGCTATTAAGACCGACTAATAAGTTCTATGTATACATTTCACCCTAAAAAGCTTTCTAAATTATACACCGATGCTACGAAGGTGAGAATGGCTTTAATCCAAGTTTATTCCAGCTTCAGCAAAATTTATGTAAATTAATGCATGTAATGTAAAGCAATGTCTATAAAGTAAAGTAGACACATGTACTGTATGTATGAGCAGGAATGAACTTATATCCTTCTTTGTGGCAGAGTCGTTCACCACAACACCCAATGTGTATGTGTTTGTATATGTCTGTGAACTGGTAATTATTTTATTTCAAATTTTCTTATAATTTATCAAATAAGTTCTTACTTTCCGTTTTATTTCATCATACGAAATATCCATAGCTAGTTATAAAGGGATAGTAAGTGGAGTTATAGGAAAGGAGTGACCTCACCATCCGGGATGTGGGTGAGTGCACAGGAGTTCAATACGCTAACGGTGAGCCATCTGTGTGGCCTTAAGACGCTGCTGGCATTTTGGAAATTACTTCTTAAAGGGTTCATCCGTGATCTAGTTTACGTGTGAATGTAACAATAATCATCGTATTTTCCTTTCTTGGGAATCACAACTATTAGATGAAATGGCTTATTACAAAAAAAAAAAAAAACTGTAGTATTATTTATTCTCTAAGAATCGACTATAACAATCTCTAAATAACTTGAACACGAGTAATACGAAACCCACATCTCTCATTTCCTGCTTTTGATGACGCGTAGCAAATACTTTCTACCTCCTGTAAAACGAGAAGTCTCTGTTGCGGTCGCTTAGTATCAAAGATCCCTTTGAAGTAGCGACAACCATTGTATACAAGAGGAGTCGCAAGCTTGGAGGCCCCTCTCCCACTTAGCATCTCTCCGCCAGAAGCTAATTGGCTCAGCGTTCTGGTGTCAGCCTGCCAAACCTTCAGAGGTGGAAAATGAAGTATTTTCCTTTGTTGTCCGGATACGTTCATTGTGAATATTTGTTTGAGTGAATGGACTGACAGTTGGCTTTATGTTGAATTGGATGAGATTATGGGTGTTATTAGGGTTTAGTTTTCAATACAAAATAGACCTATTTAATAGACATGATAATTATGGTAACTAAAGAATACCTCAGAATTTTGATAACTACACTATATGTTTTTCACGAATACTTGCTGGGTGGAAATACCTTCAAGTTTCGGCATAGGTGCTCCTGACACATGTGTACCTAGCTCAGTTAGATGTGTATAGATAAAAAAATTTTTTTTTAAGTAAATCATGCAGTGTGTGTGTGTTTTTCTTTTATACTAGACCCGAGTGTCATTTTTTGTGCATGTAATTTGCAACTACTGGGAGATGATTGTGCCACGGTACTCTGAAACTGTCAAATCCTTCCGTGGTCCTGTGTTATCAGTTTCAACGTCCGATCTTCACAATTATAAAAGTTATTGAAGTTCAATATTTTGAGAAGACTAGGAATAAAAACAAAAGCGATACGAATAATACCATTATCGCTCTGCACAGTATATGGTAGATAATATTAAGTTGAGCATATGCATTTCTAGTTCGAAAATGAAGAAATGTTCTAAATTACTAATTTCTTAGGTTACTATTTTATTGGTTAATCTTGATAAATAATTGACCACATGTTCGAGATATAGTTGCACTAAACTTACATGCTTGCCCAAGCAATCGTAAGAGTGTGTGCGTGTTTCGGTTTGTGAATGCATGTCTGCATCGTTAGTAATTCTACGCACATGCACACGCGCAAACGCACACACGCACAGAACCCTCTCTCCATGCATTAACCGTCTGATTATTAATATTCTCTCGTTAGGGTCTCTTAACGCTTGGGGATTCATAACATAGGTTTTGTTTTAGAAAACGACCATGACCCCAGCCTGACCTTTTTCGTGTAACAGGATTTGGTACAACGATGAGTGCCAATTAAGGAATGGAAGCGGGATGTGTTATTTAACAGGTACGCCGAGTGACTCCCAGCTGAGTTCAGATATAAATGCCTCTCTTTGTGTGCTGTCAGCCAGTCAACGTCCACTCATTTCAAGACAATTAATCCCTTTGTTTTGGTATCAAAACAATTATCGTATCCTTTGCTCCTTAGAGCTTAATTTTGCTCGCAACCTGTGATCACAGTTTTATCTGATGTGACTCCGGAGTCGGCAAGATCTGATTTGAATTTTTAATTCGCATTTGCGTATGCGGTAACGCATGCGCGTAGAGAGATGCGTTTGCGTGATTGTAGGACATGTGTAGGTGTACTGTATTTTTACGGATATTGTTGCTCCTTAATAATCAAGTATGATGTGAATATCCTTACACCCACACACAGACATATACATACATATATACTGTATATGTGTATGTATATATATATATATATATATATATATATATATATATATATATATATATATACGAGTATATACTGAAAGAGAGAGAGAGAGAGAGAGAGAGAGAGAGAGAGAGAGAGAGAGAGAGAGAGAGAGAGAGAGAGAGAGATGAAAACAAAACAAACTGACAAAAGAAAATCCTTGATAACGACTCTTTTAAATCGGCGTAGTTGAGCCAACCATGGTGTACCTACTGAAAAAAAAAGTCTATTTCTGCATTGGCTGTAATACCTTGGATAACAGCTTAAGCCAAGTTACAGGAAGAGCGCTCTATGCATCGATGCACACCAATTAAAAGTTGAAAAAGGAAGTAGAGAGAGAGACTGACAGACAGACAGACAGACGGACAGATGGACAGACAGACAGAAAAAAAAAGAGTTTATGGGAAAAGTTTCCCACGTGTAATTATTTTCAGCATCACCTTTTACTAAAAAAAAAAGATGGTTAGCGTCTGGTCTCCTTGATAATTTCGACTTAATAACGGGCGAGAGTATGAGAGAAAGGCAAACGCGTGAGGCCTTTGTAAAAATTTCCTGCTTTGATACAGCGTTTGAAAACAAAAAGTAATATTTTCCAGCGATATTTTTTGTGTCTACAGTTCATGCTGGACGTTGGTATCCCATGCATGAAAACAAGGTTATTTTTGTGCGATACACAATGAATAGGCTTTGAATGTTGAAAATATATTCTCTGCTGGAAATCAGTTTTTGGAGAAGCGACTAATGGTTCACTTTCTCTCTTTCTCTCTCTCTCTCTCTATCCTCTGGTCTTTCATTTGAAAGACCTGGGTTCGATCCTGTTGTGAGTCAGAAATTTATATATATATATATATATATATATATATATATATATATATATATATATATATATATATATATATATATATACATATATACATCATGACTGTTCACATGTGTACATGTGTGTAATTCCCAAAAACCAGAAGTTGTCTGCACGTTACGTATGTAATCACCGTAGCTACACTAGTTCTAAAGTGAAACTACAGTGCAATGTAAAAGCCAGTGGGGCCAAAAATTATACGATAAACAGAAGAATCTGTACAAAAAGTTCAGATTATGACGGAAATTTGACAAGATCCTGCGAAGGTCCAGATGACCGCAATGGAATAATTCCATTGACGATGTGGGGCTGGAAACTCATGCCCCGCCATTTCGGACCTTTTACGCTAAGCAGAGAGGCAAAGATTCTGTAACTTTTTTTTTTCTTCGGTGTCCTGCAGAGGCGAATTGCGATTGTAACTGAACTGAATTCAATATAGAATTTAGGCCAAAGGCCAAGCACTGGGACTGTTGCTGGCCTCAAAATGATCTCATCTGTCGTTTGGGGACGTGTCTTCACATCAAGGGATCCATACATAAGCTGCACGGTTACACATATAACCACGCACGCACTTCCAGCACAAGCACACATACGTACACACGTACATATATATGTATGTATGTATGTATGTATGTATATATATATATATATATATATATATATATATATATATATATATATATATATTGTTATCTGTGTAACCATGCGGCTTATGTATGGATCCCTTGATGTGAAGACATGTCCCCATGTGTGTGTGTGTATATACTTATATATATATATATATATATATATATATATATATATATATATATATATATATATATATATATATATAGTAAATATATACATATATGCGTATATGTGTATGTGTGTGTACGTTTATGTGTTTGGGTATGTGTGTGTGTGTATGGTTGGGTATGTACCTTTGAATGGGCTTGTTTGTTTGCCTGTGCGCATGTACGCACATCTTTATTTTTATTTTACTGTACGATTCTAAACGTACCTTTGTCCTCAGAATTATTCATTATTCGGTAATTGAAAATTCTAAGGTAAAAATCTTGGTTCATAAACTGTTGTTGCTTTGCATATATTAACCTCAACTGACGCTTACTGACTCCTGTCGCACTCAATGTCCCTTTGGACCTAGTTCCTCATAGTTCCTCATTGGTTGGTGTCGTTCTCGGCTAGCACTCTGCTGGTCCCGCGTTCGATTCTCCGACCGGCCAATGAAGAATTAGAGAAATTTATTTCTGGTGATAGAAATTCATTTCTCGTTCGGATTCCACAATAAGCTGTAGGTCCCGTTGCCAAGTAACCAATTGCTTCTTAGCCGCGTAAAATAAATCTAATCCTTCGGGCCAGCCCTAGGAGAGCTGTTAATCAGCTCTGTGGTCTGGTTAAACTAAGGTATACTTAACTTTTTCCTTCGGACCTGAGAAGAATATCAGCAGCAAATTCTTTAAAAAGTCTAAATCTGGAAAAATAAGCCATTAATCGTAAGTCAAGGTGCGGGTGCATCATTAAAATGTGACCTTTTTATGTTTCTCGTTGGGCGAACGAGGTCACTGCGAGTAGATATATTGGTATAATTTAGTGTGAACTGTTCATTTATATTATAATACAACACAATATATAAATATAATTTCCTTCGAGGGGAAACGCACTCGTATCTTACATTTTCTCCTGAATTGTATGACACATATATTTTTAAATGAATTGTTTTAGATTACCGAGCTTTCAAGAGGATCTGAAATTTATTGACGAAGTAGCAAGAGCTTGCTTTAATATTCATAACGATTTGATTTTACCTTTTGAAATGCTGCATAAATAACAGTGTTGTTGTTCCCTTTCTCTTGTGGGAGAGATTCACTCGTGTACTTGGAATCGGAACAAGCTTTCATAAATAATTCTTTTGTTTATGTACATCTGTGCACATGAATAACAAGTATAATAAACTCTCCCGACTGAAAATGTAAAGGAGTTTCGAAACCCACCAATGGTACTCACATATTCAAGAGATTAATACCACTAAATTTGCCAGTGTGTGAGATCCTGAGAGGTTTCACAGGATTTGTCAATAAAATGAGAGAATAAAGTCAGTTGGATGAAACTATTGTGACTTCGGGTCCATGAATTATTTTGAAGGCTGTACGTTGGTATTATGTATATTGGTATTATGTATATGTGTAATATGTCTATAAATGCTTTCTCTTAATTGTGCGTTTAGTAACATTCGAAGATGTAACTAAAGTGTCAGTTAAGCTGTTCTAGTGCCTGCGTTCTTCGTTCGTTTTCTTTGTAAAACGCTTTTCTCTCTCAATGACAAACAGGCTGTTTTTCTACACAGATTTATTCTGTTAAGGCTTCATTCTTACCCCTTTCCTTTTCTTCCACTTTTTCCTTTGTAAAGCGTGTGTCCCTTAATTTACGGATAAATGTTTGTATGTGCGTTTTTTATTATACGTATATGGTTCGTTAATACCCTTTTACCGTACTTACCCGCTTTAAAATGCGTCTTTTCTGCTTAAAACCTAAAGTCCTTTCTTATTGAAAGTAATTTCTCTGACTCATAAAACATTAAACTTTTGTTTTTACCTGTGAGGGTGTACATTTCTTACAATGATGACAAACGAAATATTATTTTTGGCTCTGTAAAAACGAGAAACCATTACTTTTTGGGTGTTATTACTCACCTTTACAGAAAGGTAATTTAGCGGATAAGTGGGCAATATAAATGCGCATTTATCGAGCTGATGGAAAAAACAAACCGCTTAGTCTCCATTCGTCCCATTTCGCTTTCATAAAAGTCCTCTATTTAAAAACAGACTGAAATTTGGCGAACGTCCCGAAATCCCTCTAATTTGGCAATGCGTAACCATTAGCGAATTGGATATTTTCCCCCGCGTATTTACTCAGATCCCGTGAAAAATGAGATTCATCCGATATTGCCATTAAATCCATTGTACAACATCACGACTATTATGAATATAAATTGTCCCCATGTCCCGACGTAGTTTATTCAAAAGCGTTTGTAGTCGGAAATACGGTTTCATTTGCTGCCTTCACCGTCGGACAGCCGGCTATTAAATGCTTCGATGTCGTAACATTGCTCCTCTCCTGAAACCTGCTCTTCAATGGCTCTCTTTGAATCAAGCCAGTATTCTACTGCCATTGTAATGTCCTCACTTGAAATCGTGACATTTTATTAATGAATGACATGACCTGTAATGTAATATGCTATCAAAGAGACGGCAGTTTTAGAGGGTTACTCAGATCGAATGCAAATCCATTATGGAGCGAATTTCCGGGTCATTAGAGAAAAAATATTGGTCTCTAATCAACCAATCCAGTTAATCCTCATTTCCATTTGTCTCGATTATCGAATACGAAATTAGACTCAGCAGGATTTTTCTTCCTCTTAGAAATGATTTGCGGGGGAGTATATCATTCTTCACGCCCGCGGCTTCCAAAAAAAACAATAGAATCAAGTGCAATATTTCTGAAAAATAAAAGATAAAAAAATCCTTGCCAAATATGTTACTTTTGACACACTGGCTTTGTCTAGCAGAGTCGAATTTATTCTTTCCTTTTTGGAAAATTCGTTCGCAGGAATCAATTATTCTTTAAAGATTACCTTCGCTGCGTACAAGAGAATGAACTATAATTTGGCTCCAAACCCCCTGATTGTTATTCAGTTTTAATTCGCTTTCTTTTATGGTCGTAATCTTAGCGCTTGAGAGATTCGACACCTAAATGGTTCTCTCTCGGCGTCATCATCATGATTATTTTCACTGATTAGATCTACGTCGTTGCTAATATTCCTCCATCACCGGTAAAAAAATTCTCTCCGCTCGTACTTGGTCCGAGAATTAATATTTAAAAAGGAAACCGATAAACGAGGCAAGGGGAAAAAAAATGTAGAACGCATCGCCAATCGATTAACATCGTAACTCATATCATAAAAGGCGCGAACAAATAACAGGTTTCACGCTACGTAATGACCGTGACGAACAACTGCCACGCGAATTGCGCTCTCACACCTACCATATGATTCCCTGTTATTATGCCCTTACTGGTATGTACACTGGACGGATGGGTTGCAGGTACTACAAGACTATAGTGATTGTGAAGGCAACAAGTAACGAGTAAAGTTAATCCTCTGCTCATATATATATATATATATATATATATATATATATATATATATATATATATATATATATATATATATATATATATATATATATATATGGTGTGTGTGCACAAATGTATGGGCTCACGTTTGCTTTGGTGCTTGGTTCGTCCCAGGATTATCACCAATCAGTCCATCCTCTTATGAATGAGTACCTGTGTCTGATGGAATCGTGGAAAAGGGCGAGGGGACAGCAGCCTCACCAATAAGAATTGCTTTGGAAACGGAAGGCTGTAACCTTTTAGCACCGGCTCTTTTAGAGGAGGAACGAGCATATGATATAATTATATATATATATATATATATATATATATATATATATATATATATATATATATATATATATATACTGCATATATATATATATATATATATATATATATATATATATATATATATATATATATATATATATACACGCATGTGTGTGTATAAATATTTGTGTTTAAAAAACGAGAAAAGAGGAAATTATTTAATGTGTGGTAAGTTATATTGGTAAATCATGTGATTTTTTTTATTTTACTATCACGTTAGATAGTAAGACCATATAATTCTCAAAGCTTTAAGAGTTATGGACACTTTTTTTGGTTATAAATGATTCAGTGATAACTGCTGCAAGGACTCGGTTATCTATCTCATATTGTATTATCTTCTGAAATAGAGACACTACTAAAAGAAAATGGTGTGACATTTTATCGTACAGGTTAAAGATAACGTTAATTTAATTATTTAAGCTGGATAATTACGTACAAAAGTCTGTATGTAACTGGTCACCTGAATGCAAAATATGATACAGATAACCACTATAAATTAGGAAAATATTTGTAATTAAGCATACGATACTGAAGAATCAGTGTCCTAAGGTGAGACTAAAAATAACTTTGATTCTGGAAAGAGGACCTTAAGTCGACACCGGACTAAAACTACTTTTAGAAGGAGTAAAAGTCTCTTGAAATCTTAAATGGAATTTAAGTAATGTTAATCATAAGCGGTATGATAATGAAGGGCTTTAGTTTTCGTTTTTATCTAGAAGCCAAATAAAGTGTACCAGATAGCACTCAGAATAAAATTAAGAGTATTCCAAAAATGGTATGAATGGGCATTTTGTCATCATGTGACTAATTCAGCCATGCGTGACTGTATTTACAAATGTATTTATGTATATTTTGATGTGCCACGCATACAGCGCTAAACATTTTGTTAAAACTTTCCTGACAAGAAAATAAGTTTTCCTTGTTGACTAAATCTGTCTAGTAACGTGGTCATTTCTTCATAGGAATAACTTAAAACTTTCGTTTTTAACCAGAACACAAAATGGAGAGAAAGAAAATGGGAAGGAAGTAATTTATTTAGGCTCAGGGAAATAAATTGCTTCTGCGGGTAATGGAAATAAACGACGACACAAAATAGTCTGCTTTATGTTTTTGGCTTCAAATAAGCCATTTCTGTCACTAAACTCTTCGTTTCGTTGAAAATCACGAACTAACTTTGAATCTGACAAAATGACCGGATGAAATACTGATTTTTTGTTCGAAAGCAATAATTCCGTATTAGGCTGGAACCAATAATTCCATGGAGATTCTTTTATTGCGATCTGGTGACTGATCAAGGATTTTTGTTTTACTGAACTCAGGCATAAATCACATAAACGTACTCTCGTGACACGGTAGTTACACTAATTGAAATACAAGAGAGCTTTGTATGTTTTTTTTTATTTATTTATTTACTTTTTAACTTTTGCTGTCCGTATTTTTGTGTTTATTCTGTTTTCATTTCTGAAATTACTCGTTTTTTTTTTATTGGTTAATCATATACCTTACAATGGGACTGTCCTGTTGTTTTCCTTTCTCTAATTAGTCTTCTGTCATGGTCCCTTTTGAGTAAATTGATTCGGTCTTTCACAGAACACGACAGCTTTTTAAAACCATGACCTAGTGACTTTTTACATGCCCTGCTGCAAAAACTTTGTTTCTTTGAACAATAACCTTGTACTGTAACACACTGTGCTCACGTAGCATACATTGAGGTATCACCAGTCTCTCCATCTTCTCTATTTCCTGATTATCATTATTATTAAACGATGTTATAAAAAGCAATCATTACGCGTTTGTTTCTGTCCTTTGTAGGCTGCTCAGATAGTCTCGCATATTATTGTACATGTGTGTATGTTTCTATACCATCGTTGGTGTTTACTTTTTGTTTCTTTGTGCTTTCTCAGATTATTATAGTATCTGGACTAATGAGATTCGGAAAGCTGCTCTCATGTGTTTTATTCAGTACAGTTTATTAGATTCATTTGAACTTTATCGTGGGAGAAAATGAAGCTATCCCTTCTATAAGTGGGGTCCGAATTCTTACAGGGAAGAGTATCATTTCTCCTGTTGATTTAAAAAATGATCATCACCCTATCCTTATATTAGTATCTAATGAAAAGCACACTACTTCCATAAGCAATGGAATACTGTCAGCTCAAATGACCTTCATTTGGAGTCATTAATAAAGGAACTGCTGTTTTTCAGCGAGTAAAGGATGAGGACATATTCCCATATTTAGACAATATCATAGTTGCTGGTCGTGCTCAAACTGAGCATGCCAAAAATCAATTGACATTCCTTAATGTTGCCAAGAAAATCCATATAATCTATGTTCTATATTAATGCCTTTACTTGTTGCGTAAACGAAGGTCGAATTAAATTTAATCCAGATATGTTACACTGATTTCAAAAAACCAGCTCTCCTCTGAAAAGAGTATTTGAAGTGTTTGCTTATCATTCTATGCGGATTCCTAACTGATTTGACAAGATTCAACCTTTGTAGAATACCAAAACATTCCCAGTGGATGAAGCAACGAGGGGCACATTCAGCCTGCTATAGAAACAACTCATGAATACCACGTAAGATTCTACATTGTTTAATATAACGTTTCTGAGATGGCTATCTCAGCAATTCTAAACCAGGGTGGTATCCCCACTGTATTCATGTCCAAGACTTGTCAGGAGAGGGAACTGAATTACCCAGATGTAGAGAAAAGCAACTACAGTCTTCGTAGAAGAGGGCCACAAGTGGGATGTTAAACCCCAGAAAATGAATCAAGATAAAACATAATAAAATTCAAGAATGGAGAATGAACTTTCATCTCAGTTCCACTATACAGTACACTCTACATTGACCAGGGATCTTTGGTAACTACTCTTTCTAGAGCATAGAGCGCGTAGATTCTTACATTCCGTTTTTAACAAATGTGAGGGAACATGTATTTTTTGTAGAATCTACAAAAAACTCAAGCCACAGTTCTACTCACCCACAGGAACTTTTATTAAGGCTATTTACCTCATGAAGCAGATCAGTACACATTTCAAGGGACTTTTGCCAACAAAATTCCATAACACTTACATACTCAGTATTATTAATAAATACTTACAATTCCCTTTGCATTTCCGCACGACCGAAATTCTTTCATCATTTTCCAGTAATTGAAGATGTATCTTTCTCAGAAAGGCAATGCAAGTAGCTGAATGACTCCATATCCTCCAAAAGGGAATGTGCAAGTAAAACGCTGTAATACCATTGGGAGGCTATTCATATAACTTGTCTAGCAGAAAAGCTATGGGAACTGGTACTTCCAAAAATCCTATTTTCAATTAGATTGTCTATGTACATGCTTCAACAAATACAACTCAAAGCAAGTTTCTTAGGATTTCCAAGATATGCTACTAAATGTTCCTTTATAAAGTGCTGCTTTTCTCTGCTTTTAGTTTTCTGTAAAAGAAAACTATTGAGATGGCTTTGTCTGTCCGTCCGTACTTTTTCTGTCCGCACTTTTTCTGTCCTTCCTCAGATCTTAAAAACTACTGAGGCTAGAGGGCTGCAAATTGGTATGTTGATCATCCACCCCCAAAACATCAAACATAACAAATTGCAGCCCTCTAGCTTCAGTGGTTTTTATTTTATTTAAGATTAAAATTAGACATGACCGTGGCTGAAAGTTTCATGGGCCGTGGCTGAGAGTTTCATACAGCATTTCTGCTGTACAGAAAACTTGATTGCGCCGAAGAAACTTGGGCTCATTTTTTACTTGTTTAGATTGCTTCCTGGAGGGTCTGCCACCAGGTGTCTGATTCAGTACAAATAGAAAAATCCTGAAGTTACCAAATATCTCTATAACACTAAAAATAAAAAATGTTTCAAAGATCTTTGCAAGTAAGAATTTATTTATAATTTGAGTAACTGCGGATAGGTTACACTCGGGAACAGTTTGTGGGATTTAAAGGAACTCCAGTTAGTGCGCTAGGATGGGACGCCCTCTTTAGCAGAGTGTTGGCATTCGGTTCACGAAGATTTCGTATTGAGACTAAACACATTCCAGTGAGAGTTTTCTCCATGTATTTTCCTTTCGGGATCTAGGTTCTCAGACGCTGAAATGATCCAAAAACTTGAATAAGTAGAAATTTAAGAGTTCCTTGTGGTGGATATAAATACATGTTTGTTTAGGTTCTGGTTGGCGTAGAAATTACAACTATATATTTAATTTTAACCAAAGAATTCCCATGACGTCGCTATAGTGAAGAAGGGTTGATTTCAGGTGGTGTCACCATCTGATCTCAGTATTTACGTTTAAGTGAACCGAGGGACAGGATAAAAAATCATATTTATTGTGTCTGTACAGAAAGCTCATGCAAAAACTCACTAACGCTTTCAAATTTTCATCTCCTTCGCCGCCACTTTCAATTAGCCATTCATTATCAGCTCACCATTTTATTTACCTAGCGTTGTCAATATTCAATAATGAGAAGGCTCCACCATACATTTAAACCTCCCCTAACAAAGACCTTCCTTGTATGAGCTCCCTTAAACCTTTTCATCCTCCATTATCTAATTTCCCTTTTATCTTTATACGGAGGAATAAATCGCCCGGACCCATCTGTATCTATGAGCGACTTGGGGGTAATTACGGACAAAGATGAAGTGCCTCATTAACGGCGGTAAGACAGTTAACGAGGCTGTCTATGTAATTATTGCCTTGGAGACGCCTCTATGCCGCAAGGGAGTTAGCCAAGCGCTTATTAAAAGCAATTACACGGGTGATTAATTAAGGCCCTGTTGCCTTTACCTGTCCCGATCTTGGGTTTATTAAATGCTTTTCAAAAGGGCTGACCTCGTTTCAGAAAAATGTAATAAAAAAATGAGTTTCCATTTTTGTCCGAGTTTATGTTCTGGGGTCAGTTCTCGTTAAGGGCGAGAGACCTATTACAGTTAATTACCTACCACTTTGAATATAAGACTTCGTTAGAGAGAACTATTCTGTTTTAAATTCTGCTGATACCTTACAGATTCATTCATCTTATTTTGATTTTTCACTCTCCGTTTGCTTTGCTTTAAACGTCGCGGTTTACGGGCATTACCCGGGTAGAGAGTGGAAAATCAGCCAGGTCGGATGGCCGTTCAATAACTATAGGCATGTTTGTCCTATCGTTACCTGAATTCCAAAGAGTGCGTCATCATTATTCCAAAGAGCCACGAGCACCATGACTCTTCTCTGCATTTCTTTATATTTATGTATATTTACATATTGGATTAAGTTGATATATCACACGATTAAGAAGTAAAGGATGTTCTCTCTTTCGTCTGGAAACGTCTCTCTCTGCCAGCATCTCATTCATTGTTTTGATCAAGAGGAACTTTGGGATTTTTGAGCGTAGAGAGAGCATCCGCTCGCCCGTGCCCAGGACTCGAACGTACGAGTAGGTCCCTCGCTGTAGGTCACGATGCCTATATAAGAGAGATATATTTCTATCAATTACAACATAATATATATATATATATATATATATATATATATATATATATATATATATATATATATATATACATATGCATTTGTGTGTGTGTATAATAAATATGCATATACAATATATATATATATATATATATATATATATATATATATATATATATATATATATATATATATGAGATATTTTTGTCACCTAAGTATCAAACATAAAAGGCATGGGTTCGGATCTTGTCTGAGTCTGACACATTCAACACAGGATCCCTTTAGGATCATTAAATACAGTCCTAAATGCACTGTGTAGCTTATGTATAAATTTTCTAATATACAATGACAAGCCACGATTTTGAGTAAATCACCAATATCATAGTTTTATTGGATAGCAGACGGTGCTGTTGAATATAGAATTTAGGCCAAAACCCAAGCACTGGGACGAATGAGGTCATTCAGCGCTGGAAAGGAGACTGACAGTAAATGTTTGATAGGTGTAACAGGAGGAACCAGTTGTTAGGAGAGGGTGGAAATTAAGATGAAAGAAAGAGAATGTGAAAGGAGGTACAATAAAAGGAACGAAAGGGGTTGCAGCTAGTGGCCGAAGGCAAGCTGCAAAGAATCTTAAGTAATGCCTACAGTGCACTGCATGAGGTGCACTGACGGCGCTACCCCCAACGGGGAGACGGTGCTGTTAATCAAACCAAAATTGTACACATCTAACACACACTTCGGCACAACATCCGGGAGTATACATAGTGTTGTCAGTCACGGAATAAGATGAGTAACCTAAATCATAAAAAATATGTTCTGCTCAAAGAAAAACCTTTAAAACTGGAAGGTGGACCAAAGAGACTCCTATGGTAAGACTGGCACCATTAGTAGAGAAATGTTAGTTAAAAAACGGTGGTCTACTTATAGTAATAAGAACTGAATCTGGATGCAGTAATCCTGGATAGACTACTCAAGATCCTTAAAATTTTTGAAACAAGCGGAATGCCAATGAATTTTCGTCTCTTCTTTGCGTAGGGAAACCAAGTAAACCTAAAGAAATATCCGAAGGCTATCTGAGGACGTTGCCGTGTAAACTTCTTGCTTGGGAGCCCAAGTGAAGGTTGTAAGGTTTTATGCAATTAATGACGAGCGCCAAGCCAGACACAGAAGTAAAGGTGAACAATTAGTCTTCAGACTTGCAAAAGCTGTTTATCTTCACGGGGCATAAGGTAAAAAGAATTTTCTTTCTTGAATGTATAATGAGCGCAACCATTCAGGAATAATGCGGCAAAAATTTAAGAACAATGGAGAGACTTATTTCGTATATTTTATGGCAGATGCTAACGGATCCCTGAGGCTTGTTTCCTATTTAGGGGTACGGGCGAGTTTTTATTTGCAAGAACATCAGAACACAATAAGGAGCGATAGAATTTGACCCGAAGGGCCAACTGCAATATGATCCTCCAAGGCGTAATTATAGAAATAGGTATGAATGTATGTATGTATGTATGTACGTGTGTATTGACTGGTATACATGTATTTACTTGAATTATTCATCTTACAATAACGCCATCGTTCATAGAAATTTTATGTGCGGTTGCCCTGATCGACGCATTCTGAAACAGAATTGCTATGATATATGATATGGTAGGCACTCATTTTGAATTGTCTCCATAAAAATCATACGCCCTTTCACAGTCACGTGTTACATCTCAAGCTATCTACTGGGAAGCGAGGAAAATGGAACAGATGAAAAATAATAATGAAATTTAGACTCCGGTTACGAAGAAACGGAGTGAAACAGAGATGGAACAGAAGAGGAAACTCAAGTAAGACGTTGCTCCAAAAATTAAAAGATAAAAAAAAAAAAGGCAAAGGCGGGACCTCTCCTGGTTTCTGGCTAAAGATGGCGTGGTTCCCACAGGAATTAGTTTCCGGGAATTGCATCGATCTATTTAAATTCTTTCCGAGGAGGAGACCGAGATACCGAGGCTGAGAACCGGACACCGAGATCCAGAGACTGAAATTCAAAGACCCAGATGCAAAGTAAAGAGTGATTACAGGCATTTGAGTAATGAGTTTCAGGGAGAGCGAACCCTTTGAAGGATGAGGAGGAACTTCAGTTCCTTTTTCTTTCTCTCTAGTTCTTGTAATTGTTGATGAAATTAAACTCCAGGTCAATGCGTTGTTGAGAAAAAAAAGTTTAAGAATTTTTTCTACTACGCATGCGCAGTATTAGATTTTAAGTCTTCTTTTACGCACGCTGAATGTTGGTGATCATGAACAGAATATGTTAGCAGACATAAATAACGATGGTGAAGTGAGTTTCATAAAAATGCATTATCATAAAGACTTTTGTGTAGAGAAACACTAACATATGTACACACACACACACACACACACACACACACACATATATATATATATATATATATATATATATATATATATATATATATATATATATATATATATATATATATATACATATATATATATATATATATATCTATTATATATGCATACACATATATTTATATTTATATGTATATATGTGTGTGCACTCTATGTAATTTTGCATATAGTACTGTATAACATGTCTCTCAACTTTATATAAACTACCTGTGTGGACAGAATGTATGTATGTATGTATGTATGTATGTATGTAAGTATGTATGTATGTATGTATGTAGCTCTTTTGCTATAAAAATATATCTGATGACTAACTAATAAAAACCCAGTACATTTATTAGGGAATTTACCTGAAAGCTTAGATAACTGTCAGTTAATAAGGGGCGCCTTCGAGTGTGGGCGTGTCGATGTTATGTGGGAACATGTCAGCCTCAAGTTGAAAGAATTATACCTTTATTTCTTGTACTTATTACTACTGATATTTTTCATGCCTGTGGTGAATATGTAAATTCAAATTTGGATTCCATTTGTTTTTATTTTGTAAAGTAAGAAACTGTAAATATAATGCGCACAATATGTTGCAGATATTAATAAATTATTTTTATTATTTCATTAGAACAAGTTCGGCTATTATTATATTTTCATAACTATAGTCCTACGTTTCCTTTGTAACGGATAACACAGTTTCATCCAAATATTCGTACTTCTTCAAGAAAAGAGACGACCCGACTAATCATTCTGCCAAGAGATTAATATCTGACACTGTCTAAGTCCCTCCTTATCAACTGGTTGAAAAGAGGCAACGTCATGCTTCAAAATGACTGCGTTTGTTTATTTTGTTACTATTGCAAAGTGTAACGAAACGAATAAGTAAAGGAAAGCAGTCTGTTTTTATCTGAATTTATCATATTGCTATTTCTATTGAAAATTTAGTTTTCCTCCTTCAAAAACTTTCCTAATATTAGAAAAGCCTAAAACTATGGACAGGTTTTGACTGAAAAGGCTATTTGAGACTGCCATCACTTAGCGGATCCAGTGGGGGGCACCTGGGCACGTGCCCCCCGCCCCCCATGAAAAATAATGACAAAATAATAATATTGAATATTTAGATAATAATAACATAAATGAGAAATATAAAAATGGGAAAAAATTTAAAATCTATTATAGAAATAATAATAGCATTTTTTAAATAATAATAATAATAATAACAATAATCTTAATGATAATATATATATATTATATATATATATACATATATGTATATATACATATATATTCATATATATGTGTATATATACATATACATACATATATATATGTGTGTGTGTGTGTACGTATAATATGAAAATTGGTGGACCCCCCACGAGATTTTTCTGGATCCACTAGTGCTTACCCATTGCATTTAGTGTAAAAATTATGATTAATAATTTTGGATAAAAAACGAGTATTTTAGATGTTATACTAACGAATATGCTGGTGACAATAATTCCTAGAGGAGTAAGATTTACAGTTTTACACAAGATTTTTTATACACCTCCTTATTTTCAGAACATTTCTTCTAGCTAAATCACCCTCTTGAGATGATGAAGATGATGATGATGATTAAATTATTATTATTATTATTATTATTATTATTATTATTATTATTATTATTATTATTATTATTATTATTATTCTTGTTGCTCTATACTCATTTGGTGAGCATAATCAGCACTGACCTCCCAAAAAAATTGGACGCATATCCAGAGGACATTTAAATAAACATCATCATTATCATTTTTGCCTCGGGGAATGAGCCGGGTTAAAAAAAGTAAATAAAACTGTTAATGTTCGTTTGTGACAAATTTTGCCTCGAGAATTATTGTGCAGTTTATTTCAGTACATAATTTTACATAATCACGTGGACCTCTAACGTGCACGTACCCACGCATGCGCTCTCACTTTAATTCAACCTGACATGCACGTCGATTTTGTACTATGCTATAATATCTGGTAGCCTGTGATTCATTCTTTGTGATTTATGCGTGCTTCCATTCGGGCAAAAAATATTGACATCTAATTAACATACAGAATTATTCTAGGTCATAAGATTTAATTACCTTTTAGTCCTTCGTTATCGTGCTGGCGAAAACACCGCTTTTTTTTTTTTTTTTTTTTGCTCATGCAAATCAGTTTCATGATTGTCGCAGACTAGGTTTTATTGATCTATTCTTTCTTTATTTTCCAAATTTTTCAGGGTCGTAATGTCTGTTAAAAGAGCGAGTTCTTTAATCAGAAGTACCATTCTTAAAAAAAAAACAAATACTTTGCTGGCAAACCATCCCCATTTTATATATATATATGTATATATTTGTGTGTGTATACAGTATATATATATATATATATATATATATATATATATATATATATATATATATATATATATATATATATATATATATATATATATATATATATATATATATATATATATATATATATATATATATATATACATACATATACACATACTGAATGTGGAAGCCCCAGCTAATAACGATCTTACGTACACATTGCATGTAACAAGAGTTCTGTGTACATGTATGTGTATACTATATTTGCTAAGTGAATTAATTGGAAATTATCAACTAATGAAACACCAGCTAACATTACAAAAAATACTGTAAAGTATGTTTTCTTTACTGAGCATTTTTTTAACAATTATTCTTGTATTTCAGGCTAATCCTAACGAGACTGTGAAGCAATGAAAAGACATAACTGAAACTTAATCTTGCCAACCTTCTGAAAACAACAATAAAGAAAAAAGCCTCAGTAGTTACAAATTTACAGTTAATGGTATTTCATCGGCTGTACCTCCAAGATATGTAAGCTTGCTGCATGTACTTGCCAACTTTGTTCTTCATTGTTGCTGCGATGATCCATAAGGAAGATGATAAGGGTGGCACCATGGTCCAGTGAATTACCAGTGATGATGATTAAACGATGCAGTGGGTGATCAGAATCATCATCTTGTGAAGATGGAGAGAACAGAGCTGGTGAAAATGACGATGGCTGGACGGCACCAGAAGTGGATAATGATGACTGATGGGGATCGTTGATATACAGGAACCGATTTTTCTCATTTTTTGGGGAACGATACTATGATAGACCGTTGCTGATTTGCTGATTCATCAAATATGAACCAGGAAGATTTCAATAATTTCATTATTATTCATGTCACTTAATACTGCATTTGTCAGTCGAAACTCTGCCCAACTTTCCAAAAGTGCACTTTTTTTGTTCAGCTTCAGTTTCTTATCTGTCCTCATCTTCTTATGTAGATGATTTAACAGGGTGTTCCAACTCTCTCGTAAAAAGTTCAGTGATAGTGTATGTGGTCTTGCACATCTTCCTCTTGTATACCATCTTTAACTTTACATTAATCCCTTGTGATAAATGCCAACATCTTCTCCTTTGTAGCTCCTAACATTCCCAGTTTTTTTTTTTCCTCCCTCGATTAATGTGTAATCTATTTAGTTTCTTTAACTGCCCTCTGGAGAAATCTAAGTGTATCTATGGATGTTCTCTTGCAGGAACAGTGTACCTCCAATTACCAAATAATTTCCAGGAAAGGTACTGATAAATTACACCTCATTTCCGTTTGCATTCTCTTCCAGGCATTCCTTACTCATTACATGTCTAGTATACAGACCAACTTTTGCATTCATACCACCAACAATAATTTTCACATTATCTTCAAGGTATTTAAATTATAACATTCTGTAGTTCAATATAAGATTATTCTTTTTCTTTGGAGAGTTCGTTCGGTGGTACATAATAGACTATAATACTTACATTGCACTGTTTTGATTTAAATATTGCCAGCAGTAATCTAATGCTCACTGCTCCCAAGGAATATGCACAGTGTAAAAGAAGGGAGCCAGCGCTAGTTATCGACGGAGTCGTTATTTTACTGATGCGCAAATCGCAATTGTCAATGAATATATATAAAATATCTGGGCTTTTGGTTCACATGTTTTATTTTTATTTCGTTAATTAAATCGCAGCTAGCATCTTGTTCTAATTTTAAAATCATTCTTTTGCATTTTGAGACAATGTCAAATCATCACCCCTGGTAGAATTTTAAGAGCTCCCTTTGGATTAAAGGTATTCACGTACGCACCCTAAAAATTATCTTTGTCCTCCCAACAATAAGAGAAAAAGTCTTAACCATTTGTTGATGACGAGTGTGACTCGATCCAATAGCATTCCTTGCCCGGAGAACTAAGAATGGCAGAAATTAATTAGACAATTATTACTTTTCCCTTGGCAGCAGATGCTGCGGAATGGCTTCTGATTAATTTCTTAATTGGCATCTGCTCTCATTAGGACGGGCTTACTTTGCTAATCATTTTCTTTGTAAGATTTTGCCCGGCTTTTTCTCCCATTTTCCTCTGTCTAATCATTTTCATTAGGGCGGTGGACTTCCCTTCTTTCACGAGCTTCAGAAATGACAAAATCTTTTATGATTTTGCGTAGGTGGAAAAGTCTTTTAAATGTGGAAACAATAACGTCATTTGTATTCCTCTAAAATAATATGAACGTTAGTTCTTTATGTCCCTCAGTTCACCGTCCTTAAGAATCTAGTACTTGGCATGTCTGTGCATCTGTGTGTCTGTTCGTCTCTCCGGTATTCTCTATGGTTTTTTTATGCAGAGTGAGGTCTAGGTCAAGGTCACACTTAGAGGTCAAATGTTACACAGAAGTTTGCCATCAGCTGGGGCACTGTATTTCACGAACCCACATTGTTCGTTTACGAACAACGTGTGTTTATAAAACACAATT
Organism: Macrobrachium rosenbergii; assembly: GCA_039081455.1. NCBI lineage: Eukaryota > Metazoa > Arthropoda > Malacostraca > Decapoda > Palaemonidae > Macrobrachium > Macrobrachium rosenbergii. Next base: position 13,992,665 of record JANJGK010000004.1, read on the forward strand.
CCCCTCCTGGTGGCAAATTACCATTAAACATTTGATCCACCTTGTTTTTAAATGACAAAATATTAAGAATTTTTCATATATTTTTATTTTTTTCATTTATTGCCAAATCATTCAAATAATATAACTATCTGACGATTTTTAACAAGAGAGCATTTTATTGTTTTACTGGATATTGATTGTTACCTTTGTAAGGTCCGTTTTCGCAGAAACTGATTGGCATATTCACCGGCATTTATGTACAGTTTCCTTTTAAGGCACCGTAATTGATATTTCTAGTGTAAAAGGGGACCACACATCTCAAAAGCACATCCAACGCGCTTCCAAGACAAGAGTCTTTGTAAGCACGAAGATAAACCTTTTATTTATTCCAATACAGTTTATAGTTTTCCATGGCCTGCTAACACTGCTATATTTAACAAAACCGTCAACTCAGCAGGTTACAAGTATGATTCACTAACATTGTTGAAATGCTCAGAAAACCAGAACGATTAGTCAATGAAGTAATAAAATGAGGAACATTGCCCTCCTGGATTGTTCAGTCAACAAAACAAAAGAGTAGTAGTGTTTGTAAACAAAGATAAATGAACTCGGTAGATAAAAAAAAAAATGGAAATCTTTACCATCCCTTGAGGAGAAATATCTCTAAGAAGTATCCTTCACTTATAATGCAGGATTAGCTTTGCTTTTACAAATACCTGCTCAGAGCATACTACGATTAGCTCAAGAGGCTTCAGACCCAAAGATATCCTTGGTAAGAGGTCTTTGCTCTCCCAACACAATAGGTTTATACCAATAGAAGTCAAAATTTCGAGTAACTGCATAATTTCAATCGACACGCTCTGATAGACTGATAGATGGAGTATTCACATACAGTACTTTAAAGTACTACAGCAAAAGTTTATATGAAAACACACATTTCTCTTTTCTGTGCGGTTCGTTATTGCTGTACTAAAAATTTCCAGCTGCAAAGCTGTTTTCACCAAAAATCCTGCGGAAAAATGTGGCTGATCATTAATCAGTGTCTTTCAAAGAGCAACGTTGTCATGTGTCGTTTGTAAAAATAATTCCCTAAGGGTAAAGATATTTTTACGTTCGCCAATTTCGGAAAATTTCAAGAATCGCCCCCGAGAGAAAGAGTCTATTTTGCTACAAAATAGTGATGCCCTTTTAGTTTACTTCCTCTGCTTCAGACTTGTTTTGTTTTTCCCTCATAGATGTGCAATGGTTATAACCTACTTGTTCCCACTCAAGAGAGGCTATTTTAGGGCAGAGACAAGGAAGACCAGCACATACTTCCTTTCCTTCTTTCTTTATTATAAGGAGGAACAGAATAGCCGGATGACGTGGTAACATTGTAGATATTATTATTCATTAATATTATACAGAGATCACCAGAGCTTTTCAGATTTGCTTTTAATAACCCTCATGCAATTCGAAGGATGTTCCGCTTTAAAGACACCCTCCCGGAGTTGATGAGCACTTGTATAGTTCACAAGTTCACGTGTCCAAAATGTAATTTTGGAACTTAAGCAGGATGCACCAAACGCCTACTTTAGGTTCGTATTGACTCTCACAGAGGCGACAGCCACCGATCACCTTTAACTTTGAGCAATAAAAGAAAATAGTGCCGTCAGACGCCATGCCATATCCTGTCACCTTCACACAATAATTTTCAAATCCTTGGTTAAACGCAAGACAAGATATACCCCTCCCTCACACAACAGGCAAACTACCCCAGCTCCGCTGTACACTGCAGTTTTTTAAAATCACTCACCACTCCACCCCCTTCCATTCCCAGTTTCTATTCTTAACTCGCCCAGATGTCTTTTAATTATAGACATGAGCAGTACGTCCTCCATTATTATTATTATTATTATTATTATTATTATTATTATTATTATTATTATTATTATTATTAAATAAAAATATTAGTATCTGTCTGCTCTTTGATTTTATTTGATGATTTCTGTTAAGTTTATAATTTTTTTCTTATTTAGCCATTGCTCTTTTGTAAGTTTTCTTCCACAGCTTTCAGTCTTTCGTTTTAATGTTCACTTGTGTATAATGTCATTTATTTTACTTATCGTATACTTTAACCTTATATCTTTACCCTCGGAAGAGAGACCAAAATATCTGAAAAGGAAATGCAGCCATTGCATTCTTTTTAGTTTTCTGCAAAAGGAAACTATTGTACCGGCTTTGTCTGTCCGTTCGCACTTTATTCTGTCCGCACTTTTTCTGTCCGCCCTCAGATCTTAAAAACAACTGGCGCTAGAGGGCTGCAAATTGGTATGTTGATCATCCACCCTCCAATCATGACATACCAAACTGAAGCCCTCTAGTCTCAGTAGTTTTAATTTTATTTAAGGTTAAAGTTAGCCATAATCGTGCTTCTGGCAACGATATAGGCTAGGCCACCACCGGGCATTGGTTAAAGTTTCATGGGTCGCGGCTCATACAGCATTATACCGAGACCACCGAAAGATAGATCTATTTTCGGTGGCCTTGATTATACGCTCTACAGAAAACTCGATTGCGCCGAAGAAACTTCGGCGTAGTTTTTACTTGCTTCATAGTAAAACTACCATTATGATGAAAGGACTTGATGAAATCTGAAAATAACTGGGCAAGACCGTACCCAAAAAGATAATGTATGTTTCTCTACCATTCATTAGTAATTTTAGGTTGTTGTCATTTATGGCTGTTTTTATAGTTTCTTACCATTTCATTTTATTTCATGTAACTCTTCTGTACAGATAAATTACCCTGGTGATGGGAAACGTAATGGTTTCCCATAAGCTCGACTGTGCCTCTGCATGGTATTAAAAATAATAAATAATGTCAGCAATGTTGCCACGTCTTCTGGCTATTCTGTTCCTTCTTATAATGGTCTAAAATAGTCTCTCTTGAATTGGAACGAATAAGTCATAAATATCGATCGAATGGGCAGTGCATTACCCTTATTTAACCTAGGCCTCAATGGATAGGAAAAGAAAGAGGGGGAAAATAACAATAACGCCAAAGAGGGGGAAAATAATAATAACGCCCAACCTCGAAGGAAGTGATAGGCACGCCGCTTAAAAGTGGGAAGACTAGGAAATGGGGATAACGAATACAAAGAGAGAACTCCAAAGCTTATTGGCAGAGAGAGGTATTGCAGCAGAACTGCTTTATCTGAGGATTACCGGGTCCCACAGAGTAAGTGGGGTATGTCACGGCTTATTGGAATATTTGTGAGTCTTGCAAGAGAATATTTGCATGATCAAGGGAATTTAAATCTCTCACTTCATAAGGTGAGTTTGTTGCCTTCGATAGCATTAAGGTGTTTCTTTCTTCAAAAGTAAAATTTCTGCACTTATGGGCCCAGAAATGCACACAGTTCTATATATATATATATATATATATATATATATATATATATATATATATATATATATATATATATATATATATATATATATATATATATATATATATATATATATATATATATATATATATATATATATATATATATATATATATGTATAACTGAATCACGAAAATATGGAACGTGATGAATATATAAATAAAGACAAAATCCACGAAGGAAACAGAAACAATGGAGTACTACATTGTTTCTCTTCCCTTCGTGGATTTTGTCTTTATTTACATATATATATATATATATATATATATATATATATATATATATATATATATATATATATATATATATATATATATAATGTGTGTGTATATATGTATGTATGTATGTATAATGTTCAATGTATCATACGCTTTTTTAATAAAGCGTGCTTATTTGGTATTAATACTATCAGAATTCATGTCATTCCCAGCTCGGAATGTCACTAGAAATCTCTTTGCCCTTTGGCCCTTCTGTATTCCAAGATCAAATGCTAGTTATCAGGAACAATTTGTATTCCCCTTACTTTGATATACTTATTTTGTATCAGCTTTTCTTTTATAAATTGCTGTGTAACTAGCAACATCAACACAGCATTTTCATCGTGTGGTAATTGTTAATTACTATTTCCTTGAATGACTGCCTATTCACATCTGAAATGCCACTGGTACTCGTCCTCGTCGGTAGAGCCTCCTTTATATTTTATTTCCGCTTTCATCGGTGTTGGTCTCCTTCAAAACACTGAAGCGTGAACTCAGCTTGGATCTCAAAAAGAGCAGGCTCCATTAAACCTGGTGTATAGAACTAATGCTCAAAAAAAGAGGAAGAGAGAAAGTGAAGTTATGTTGAATAGCAGGTATAGATGGAATAATAAAAAAATAAAAAGAGAGAGAGACGGGCCTGTCTCAACTAAGACATCAGCATCCCCAATGGTATTTAGAAGCCTTGTGCTGACAAAAGAAGGTGTCGGATTGGTATGGAAATAAGGCAATAGTACTGTGTGCGAAGAGGTGTTAAGCTCTGTCATGGCTCAGCCAAACCTATAATTAGGGAATCATTAGCATAATACAGTCATTATGGCGTAAAAAGGAACATATCTCCTGTGCCATCCCTATTGTTCGCTAGGTTCGCTGGCTGGTTGCCTCTATGGCGTTCCTCAAGGCGGATGGCTGGAGCCGACGTCAGGTTGATTAACATCTTTACCATACTTCTTCTTCTTGAGTTGAGATAAGTCTCCTTTCGGTTTGCAATTTAGGGTTGATGCACTCAGTTAGAGGCCATCCTATTATGCGGTGCCGTGGGTGGTAAAGATTTCCACTTGATTTTGTCCTTTTTTTAGCGTTTTCTCTCTCTCTCTCTCTCTCTCTCTCTCTCTCTCTCTCTCTCTCTCTCTCTCTCTCTCTGTGGCTTTACCTGTGTAATAATACATAAAAACTTCAAATTTTTTCAAACTTGACGTTACTTCTATTTTTATTGCCAAAGCCCTATTTTTCTTCAGGAAGGTATTTCAGAAATTACCAGCACAGTTCTGAGCTCTCGATGAAGAATCAAAGTGGAAAGTCAGAGAACTTTCACTTTTTCATTTCAAACCGATTTAATTTTATTGATTTTGGTGAAGGAGGTGCTTACAAGTTGAAATGGGGACATTTTATATTGTTATACACATCAAACTTTCGAGATGTCATTTGTCTTCATGGGTATAAAACAAAGAGATTCATGATTTTGTTTCAGAGGTGACAAGTATTGAAATAGAAGTTAAGGTTGTATAACTGAGTGAATTGAAAGTTTGGGAAAAAGTACACAATAAAAAATCAAAGCCATTGAAAACCTTCTATTGTATATGAAATTCTACAATCATAATAAATATATGCGTCTTTTTTGTTATAATGCACAACGAATTCTAAATTAATATTTCCCTGAGAATTTCCTTCAATGCATTCATAAGTATAGCTATAATTTTAATGTTTTTATCGAGAATTTTTCTTTTAGAATCGCGCGGCTTTAAGTATACCGCTTTCATCATACAAATATAACCGTTCCTCCAAAATTATTTAAAACAGGAGTTCCCAGCTCATTTAAATTGACGAGTTACAGCCGGTTTTATTGTTAATAATGAGAGCAATACTATAATTTTGGTAATTGCAAATTACATAGAAAATCCAACAAAATCTATTTGCTTGCACAGAATATTCACAAAGAAGACTTGTACAACTAGACATTTGTAATAATTTTGTGTCAAGATTTACGAAACTTGCACTTTATTCATCCAGAAAACTATTGCCATACAGAGAAAAAAAACGAAAGATATTCCTAAAGGCTTTTCAAATAGAAAAAACTCGACATCGGAAACCTAAAAGAATGAGCTGAAAATCACAGCTCAGCGTTATCGCGCCTCTTTGAATAACATTATAGCTTGCGGAAATTCCGCGCTCAAATGAGGAAAAAGCTAAATCCAAAACACACTGAGAGCATCAGTGAAAACGAGTTATTTTTTAATTCCTCGTCAGTTATCAACAAAATGATTGATGATTGATTATCAATCCCTTTTCCGTCTCTTTCACTGGACCGGGAAATCAAGTTCCAATTTTCTGCAAATTTAACGACTACAAAAATCCCTAAACGACCGGCGTCAGCCGGCCACTTCAACACGGAAGTAAATTGCGGTAATTAGGAGCCGTGATTCAGGTATGTCCCGGATTCCATCTTTTGCACGATTGCGCTAACATTATTTTGAACGATTATAAGTAGATCGCCGACATGTTAAACAGCAGCCATCTACACACGCGTGCGCGCTTGTATATATATATATATATATATATATATATATATATATATATATATATATATATATATATATATATATATATATATATATATATATATACATATATATATATATATATATATATATATATATATATATATATATATATATATATATATATATATATATATATATATATATATATATATATATATGTAATATATATATATTTATTTATATATATATTTATATATATATATTTATATATATATATATATATATATATATATATATATATTATATATATATATAGATAGATAGATAGCTAAATAGATAGATAGATAGATAGATAGATAGATAGATAGATAGATAGATAGATAGACAGATATACGTATCTACATATATATATGTGTATATATAAATATATATATATATATATATATATATATATATATATATATATATATATATATATATATATATATATATATTTATATGTATATGTATATATAAATATACATATATATATGTATAAATTATACATATATATATGTATATGTATGTATGTATGTATATATATGTGTGTGTGTTCCAGTGCGTTCCAATACTAAATTATTATTAGTACATCACTTATAAACAAGATAAGTTCAACACCCGACTGAGGAGAGAGGCTGAACGAATTGATGGGAAAAACTTCGTAGCCTCTGAAAATCGTTGGCCACTGGAAATAGCAACTAATATAATATAACTCTGTATTCAGTGTACCCTAATGACCTAATTGATTTGAATTACATTGAGTTACAACGATTAAATATCTGTAATACCGCAATGAATATTAATGTATGTTAATGCTCGTTCATAAAAGTCCCATTTACATATCGAACAAAAATATTCATATTAGATCATTAGTTGTTAACTGCTGAACTGGAAAACGCCCCGTGTACTAAAATTATTTATTTTTATTTTTATAAATATAATGATCTTCATTATATTCATTTTGTATATGCAGCATATTCATTTGTATAGTTTAATCTGCGAGGAAAGCATTCGGTTTGAATGAAATGATATATGTGGCTTAATTTTGGTTTGGATTTAGAGAATATGGGGAACTCTTACACTGCAGTTTCACTGACAAGTGTTTGTACGAATAGCATTCAAAATATCTACAGGTCAATAGGTCCTGATCACTGGAAACAGAGACACGCATGGATGATTGATCTGGAAATTCAGTATTACTTTATCGGTGCAACGTTACGTATAGTTTTTATTTACTTGACTGTTTTCATATTTTTGGTAACAGTAATCTGTTTATATACTCGTTGCTACATCGAAGGTATGTAATTTGACTATTTGTTTCGTACGTGTCTGAGACACGGCATTCCGGTTGATTTATCGGAGTTTATTATAACGATTGATAAACAAAATATATCCGTGTGCAGAGGTATTATGATTACCAGTTATTTTGGTTCTTCGTTGGACTGGTCGGTAGAGTTCTCGGCTAGCACTCTGCAGGGCCCGTGTTCGAATCTCCGGCCGGCCAATGAAGAATTAGAGGAATTTATTTCTGGTGATAGAAATTCATTTCTCGGTATAACGTGGTTCGGATTCCACAATAAGCTGTAGGTCCCGTTGCTAGGTAACCAACTGGTTCTTAGCCATGTAAAATAAGTCTAATCCTTCGGGCCAGCCCTAGGAGAGCTGTAATCAGCTCAGTGGTCTGGTTAAACTAAGGTATACTTAACTTTTTACCAGTTATTTTCCACATTTATGAACGGTCCTGGCTATTAGCAGTTTATAATCGCAAGTATCAAGACAAATTTTGTGCTATATGCGATTCTCATTAGTGTAAACGTACATCATATTTTGAAACAATTTAAGGAGTGCCGCGATTGTAACCAGCTGAGGAATAAGGTTCATGTAATGTGAACTGGGCAACAGAAACGGTCGTATGTAACATGATTGCAGTCATATTCATTTACGTAAAAGAATATACAGTATTGGCCGTGATCATTAACATTTCTTTACGCGTGACTAGACTCAGATTTTTTAACATAATCCCATATGTTTTGATGGATCTTCGTAATCAGTGGTGAAGTGTCAGTTGGTCGGAAAATTAGTAATCAAATTTTTCAGATTTGAAATGTTCATGACAAACTGCTGGAGTGAATGAATTCTGGAGTCCTTTTCTCTTCATGTGAACAGTTCCTAAGAACCAAACCTTCCTAAAGAAGGTTTTTCACTAGTTAACGAATCTAATGATTAACATTGTAGTATAGTGTACCGGCAAATGAACCATTGAAAAATTACTCAGCCTTCACGTTCGATACCGAAGCTCAATATGATCACATTCAGAAAAGCGAAATATTCTGTTAATTAAGATTATTTTCATTTAGTTCGGGACATGTGAAATCATTTCTGTACTCAAATGGATCCTAATGATTAATTCGGCTACCCAACAATGTAAATAAATCTTTATACTCGGTATTGGAGTACTGCAATTTTCAATGGATAACAAAGATTTCAATTAAGCTAGTATTAATATATCGTGCATCAGGACGTTAATCTGAAGTTTTGCTTTATATAAGTGAATCCTGACGATTACTCCATCTATTAACATTGCAGTTTCACACGCGTTAATTGCTCCAGACTTTCACATTGTGGCTATCTCTCCTGGTCAACAAGAACTTACAGTTAACAGTTTAATGACACATTTAAAACCGGATCTTAACACAGCACGTGGTACTTGCTACAATTGAGGGCGAACATTTGATTTTACGAAGACTACAAGAATTGAGCAACTTGCACCTTTAAGCTGATCAGGAACGTAAGCGATTCCTGGTAGTAAGTATCTGATTTTTAAACATATGGAGACTGACAGGTGTTCGGTGGGTAACTTTAAAGGTCAGAGCGGTTCATGGCATTCAGTGCTGAAACCTATATACGTGAAATTTATTTGATTATGAGTTTTACACTGCAGTGCTGAACTCCCGTTAAGAATCTGTGAATGAAACCAGAGAAGCAGTTTTTGAGAATAAAAAAAAAGACAAATAAAAAATGAGTGAAGTTTCTTCGGCCCGATCGAGTTTTCTGTACAGCGTATAATTAAGGCCACCGAAAATAGATATATCTTTCGGTGGTCTCGGTATAATACTGTAAGAGCCGCGGCCCATGAAACTTTAACCACGGCCCAGTGGTGGCATGTCCTATATCGTTGCCAGACGCACGATTATGGGCTAACTTTAACCTTAAATAAAATCAAAACTACTGAGGCTAGAGGGCTGTAATTTGGTATGTTTGATGATTGGAAGGTGGATGATCAACATACCAATTTGCAGCCCTCTAGCCTCAGTAGTTTTTAAGATCTGAGGGCGGACAGGAAAAGTGCGGACAGAAAAAATGCGGACGGACAGACAAAGCCGGCACAACAATTTTCTTTTACAGAAAACCAAAACTGATGTCGGCGGATTTCGGGTTTGTAATGCGGCGAGTTTTTGGAAATTTGCACCAGTGTTCCATATATGTGACGAAAACATTTCGTCCTCGCGACTCAAAGTGTGACGTGCCCTATAGCTGGCGCCCAAGGTCATTGTCAAGCTACTCGCCATGCACCAGAAACCATTAACCTTCGCACGCGATAAAGCTGCCCCTCCAAATTGCCTAGTCGGGTTCAGTGCATGCAAATGGACTCTGGAAACCGGCACTCGGTTTAAAAGAGCAATTAGAATCCTGATGATCAAGCAGAGGCTACGTGTGTGCGTCAGTGGATTCTAGCATCACTTGCGCTGGAGTTCCTCTGATGCAACTGATTTTCAATGATCAGGAGTCGAGCTCACCGCAAGTTTAAGAACGTTCGCTGTGAGCGCTGATGTTTTACGCATGAGGTTGACACCGGGTTTTAGCGATGAATTCTTATAACAGGAGTGTTAATTGCCAGTTCCTGGATCAGGGCGATGAGCATTCGAGTTCCATAACTAAGTAAGGTTTTTTGGCGTCTGCCTGACTTAATGTTGCTTACTAATCACATTTTTACATTAATGTGAATGATGGTCGCTATGATTATCACACACATGCGAGAGCTTCCATTCTTTCCACTTTCACAAATGTGGAAGGGTCGTAACAACCAATATTTGATATTTGCACGCACGCACTATGGAGAAATACTTTGGATTAATGACACAATCCAGTGACGTCAATTAATCACTAGAAAGTAACTAAAGATGTCAAATCCGTTTCCTATTCTCAAGCCGCCAAAAAATTTCTATTTGATTATTTCGCAAATGTGGAAGGGTCATAACAACCAATATTTGATATTTGCACACACGCAGTATAAAAAAATACTTTGGATTAATGACACAGTCCAACGATGTCAATCAATCACTTGTTTACCGTTTATTGATTCCCTTCACTCCTACCCTTTCTCACTTTCTTGGTGTTTTGAGGAAACTTCTCCTGCCTGGCCAGGGGTTGGGCAGGAAATGATGACAGCGGAGCGTAAAGGAATATAAATAAACAATGAATCTCACTAGAAAGTAACTAAAGAAGTCAATCATTTGCTATTCCCAAACCGCCAAAAAATTTTCTTATTATTTTCCTCAATTCACCTTATCTTTTTCCCAAAAAATATTTGCTTTTATTGCTCATTTTTTCAGTCCTGTTTTCTCGCTGTCTCCTTCACCAACCCAGATTGTTTATTGTGCTCAGAATTTTTCCCAACAACTTTCTCCCACAGTGTTTCGCAACCAGTTGTGTTTGTGTATCCAACATAATCAGTGTATTTTTATGTATTTTACTATAATTTTCCACCCGCCGAAAAATTCACAAGGATCTATACATACACACACAAACATATATATGCAAATATGTTTATGTATGTATGTATATATATATATATATATATATATATATATATGTACTTTCTTTTGTTATGTACACACACACACACACACACACACACATATATATATATATATATATATATATATATATATATATATATATATATATATATATATATATATATATATATATATAATATATATATATATGCATACATGAATGTATTATCCCATATACCTGTAATCAGCCATGTGCCTCATTCAAAACTGTCAATTTGTCTTTAGTTACATATCAGAAGAAAAGCTAATATTCATTTTCCTCGAGTCCATTTCTTCGATAGTTTCCGTATTAAGTATGAACTATTCATCAACTGACTGAAGCATTTTGAAGAGGTGCAGAACATTTGCAGGTGCTGTTCATACCAATGTTCATTAAAACCCTCTGAAAAGGTTTTGGAATTTCGAATTCTGTAGCAATCTGATTACTACGAGATTAGTAAGCTGTATATGAGTAATCATTAATGGTCAAATGTAAATTCTACGTAGATAAAAGACTCGTTACGGTCGGGAATATTTATATATCATGTCCAACTCAGTACCAGCCGTTAGATTTCAATCATGATCAAGAATTTACCAGAAGGTTAGGAAAAGGTTGTGAGAAATTTTTTCTTATTCACCTCACGGTGAAAAAGTTATTATTTTTCAACAATAACTGTAAATTTTTAGTCTCTGTCTAGTAAGATTTCCTTAAAAATTACGAAAATTTTCTGAATGAAATGCTTTATATTTTCAGTAAAACAAATCCTGAAAATAACAGTTTTCTGTACTGATACTTTCTAAAATTCTCATTCTAACGAAAACTTTACGAGAATTTCAGTCGATATTCTCTAAGATCAGACGTCTGGTCTCACGAGAGATATCAATAAACAGAAGTAGATTATTGTAATCTAATGAACAGAGCAGAACATTTTGAATAAATTGGCATCCAACTTCCATGAAGGAAATGTGAAATTTAGAACAAGTGGATTCATCCATGAATGATAACTAACTTGATAACTGGTATGGTAAAATTATAAATTTAAAAACTGCGTCAAGAAATAATGATGTTAAAAAAATCTGAAAAACCGACAGGTAGATGAGTAAGTGGAATACGAGTAAAGAAAAGTTGCTTGAGTCAACAGATATGGTAATATTAAAAAGCAAATAAAATAAGCGACATCAAACAACATATTGATGGAATGATATAATGAAAAGAAGGAAACTACATAGGCGATTTGACAAATTACCCGACTGAACTGAAATAAAAAGTAAATAAATAGGAAAAAATGAGCGAAACCAGAAAAAACTAGTAACCCTTAACTGAGCAGTTGAATTAAGAAAATACAAACGCACACACACGTGCACACACACACACACACACACACACACACATATATATATATATATAATTATATACATACACACACACATATATAGATATATATATATAATATATATATATATATATATATATATATATATATATATATGTGTGTGTGTGTGTGTGTGTGTGTGTGTATGTGTGTGTGTGTGTATGCCTCATGATGGGATTAGTAGCATTCATAATACCAAACAAAGGAAGCCAGGTTCGGATTCTGGACGAGGCTGGGCGGATGGGAACGTCCTATTAATAACCCATTTTACCTTTTTGCCTATCTTGTCCTAAGCTGGAAATTATATGCAAGAATTTAATTAGTCGACTGTGGTGGGTTGCTACTAGGGGAGAAAATGGCATTGGGTTAAAAGCGTTACCCGAAATGCTTGCGTAAGATCAAGGCCAAAATTTTTCATAGCTCCCATTTCATGGTAAATACAGTATATATATATATATATATATATATATATATATATATATATATATATATATATATATATATATATATATATATATACACACAAGCATTAAGTTACAAATATCATCTAATATGCAATTCGCTCTACCTCGGAAATAATACCGAAAGGAAATTATAACTGATGAGTGGTTCCTCACCTGGCAGGATCGAACAGTTGAACAGTGAGTACCAACGACGTTCAGTGCAAGGTCTAGAATTTGAGCTTGGTTCAGTGGACGATCTAAACCACTGAATGTCGTTGGCACTCACTATTCGACGATTCGATCCTGTCACGTGATATACATATATATATATATATATATATATATATATATATATATATATATATATATATATATATATATATATATATATATATATATATATATAATGGTGTGTGTGCGTGATTTATGGTGTCTCTGTCTTAACTGCCATATGATCAGTTTCCATACTCCCATTTCATCTTGCCTACCTACTATTCTTACCATAAAAGGGGTAAGGCATCATTACTATTTTTAGTTTGTAAAAGAAAACTATTAATATGCCTTTGTTTGTCCGTCCGCACTTTTTCTGTACGCCCTCAGATCTCAGAACTACTGCAAACTGGCATGTTGATCATCCACCCTCCAATCATCAAACATACCAAATTGCGGCCCTAAGGCCTCGGTGATTTTTATTTAAGATTAAATTTAGCCATGATCGTGCGTCTGGCATCGCTATAGGACAGACTACCATCGGGCCGTGGCTGAAAGTTTCATGGGCCACGGCCCATAAAGCATTATACACTACAAAAAAAAAAAAAAACTCGATTGCGCCGAAGAAACTTCGGCGCATTTTTTACTGGTTTTTTCTTATCACGTCAGTCATCCTCTATTGAGCACAGATGTCACATTAGGAAAAGTTCCAATTCCTGCTGCTCCGTGGTAGGGGCGTCATGTGTTGATAGCAAAACATCTGTCCATAAAATTTAGTGCAGAGAGTGTCACTGTCACAGCTGTGTAGACTCGTAAATAAGGTTATTCAACATTTCAGTAGTCTGAACTCTTGTTTATGAGGGGTAAAGCAAATCAGCGTAACTGTGTTTTTAGTATTAAAGATCCTCTTTGTTTATAAACATTATTCACTGTCTAATTAAAATTCTTCCAAGACCTCATTTATAGTTACGGTTCTCCAGTTCTTTTAATTTTTCCTATGTTTGAAGGTACAGTTTGTTTTCCTTAGATAGGTGTTCACAACTTACCGAATGTAAAATTTGTCTCCACTTGAACTGTGCAAGAATATGCACCACACCCAATTAGCAATGACTCTAGAATACGAAGAAATTTTCAGATGAATTATGTCTGTTTCCGTTCCCTAGTGTGAGAGCTGTTATCATGGCTGGTGGCGGGTGGGAGGGCCTATGATTGGCGTCATAGGTGTGTGTGTGCAGCTCATTAAAATAAGACACGAGAGTGACTCGAGTGAGTCAGCCCATGTCAGTGGTCTGGTACAAGCGGGTGTGAGCTGAACTAGGATTCAAGCTGAAGCGTGCTGCTACCTTATCGTGTGAAAAGTACTTCCATTTCTATTGCAGGTAAAGGGACAAGATCTGGATTTGCTCATTCAGATCTGAATGTGAAATAACTTTGCATATGGTCAGTGTAACATAAAATTCTAGGCTTATATCCATTATCATGTTAAATTTATATAGAAATAAAAACCTTTTTAAAGGTGTTCGTCTTCAGACTTCGCTGTTGAATTTCGACTATTGCTTTGGAATTTTCCATTTTCCAAAGAGAATAATCTCCCTTGCAGATATACCAGTTTATATATATATATATATATATATATATATATATATATATATATATATATATATATATATATATATATTTTCATGATGTTGCCTTGTAATGCATATATCCTCCTATAATTTTGACATATTTACTTTTTTTCATGTGTTATGTGTAATTATAATGATTGTTGAAGTGTCATATTTAGTTTGGCATCAGATCTCAAAAGAACTAATGATTAAATAACTTAATAGAGTAATTTAGAATTGATAATACAATTTTAATAGTAACATAGTTTAGAATATCTTTCTTGATAAAACCGTAGTATATGAACACATGTGTGTCCAGCAAAGACTTGTTTCATAACAATTGTCATCAGTTGAGATAAGAGAGAACGCTTTGTTTCGGGTTGGTGTGATGACAGGTTGGGATAACAAATGCCGATTCGTCCCATAGGAGCTCAAGACGAGTGATTTCATGTTGTTACATGCATTGTTCGAGTCACGTACGCCACTTTGAGAGAAAAAATACGTGTCTTGATCAGTTACACCATGTTTTGTAAGATTGCATTCAAAACATTTTGCTGGGAGGACGTAACTTTCCTTCTAGAAATTTCTCCATTGTATCTCGCACCCAAAATGCTTTACTGACGTCACCTCCCTGCTTCTAAAACGTCCCTTTTGTATCTCACACCCAAAATGCTTTACACATCATGTAATTGTTTCACGTGTTACTGGAATTCTAAAATCTGTTTCATTCTGATTTCTGAGACCAGTTAGTTTGGTTCCCTCTCTCTCTCTCTCTCGTTCTTAGAAAGAGATTACTTTTAACGTAGTGTTTTGTGGTCACGTATTAGCATTAACTTTTGAGATCTGAATTTAGTAAAGTTAATTAGTTTGTAATGGTGCCTGGTAAAAAAGTGTGTTTTGTGGTAACGCAGCTGCAGCAAATGATTTTACAGAGGTTTTCACAAGTTTGTGTAAGGTAACGTGAATTTTACTTATTAATACCATGGTATGACAAGTTTGGAAATTGTGCCTGAGTGAAATTGTTATTGATAAATCTTATATGTATTTTTGTGTTTTTCTGTTTGCAATCTCTTCATATTTTCACATTTTTTGTTATGTTTGTAATGTAAAATTTATTTACGTAGTATTTTAAATGTTTCTTGGTAATTTAACATTACATACTTGATTTAATATTTCATTCATTAAGATTCTCTTTTCAAATCTTGAGTAATTCTTGATAGTGTAAACTTTGCTTGATTAATTTAAATTCCTGATAAAGTTTTTGTGAGTTAGTTTTGTTTCATAATTTAATTCAAGAATTAATTAAGTGCTGCGTTTTTTCAAGTAATAATAAATTTTTCAGATTGTGAATTCTAGTTATAAACTTTGAATTTGAAAATAAATTTTTGTATTTAACATTTTTAAAAAACAGTGTTTTATTTATTGATCACCAGTGAATAGGATTGTTTGTGTGTGCATAAGGCAAAGTGATAAACATGTTTTGTTCTTTTAGTTTTGCTAAAGTAAATTAAGACCAGGGAAACAGAGTTGTTTGATGGAGTGATGCCCTTTTACTCTAGAATATTTCTAGTTTAATTTCTGATACCTCACACATATTCTGATAAACTTAGTTTGATTTTTCAAGTAATAAATAAGTTTTTTCTTAAGGGATCACTGTTACCTTTAGAGTACTCAGTCATAATAATTAATGTTATGAGAGTTCAGGTATCTGGCTGAAGTGAGGTATATTTTTGAATTTTGAGATTAGTTGTGTAATAACCAGGTACTTGATACGCATCGTGACAATACACACACACACACACACACACACACACACACACACACATATATATATATATATATATATATATATATATATATATATATATATATATATATATATATATATATATATATATATATTTACGATCTGAACTGGGGAAATACTTACCATGAGCCAGTTACAGACTCTGAATGAATGATTTCCTTACCTCTATTTTTGTATAACATCTGACTACTGTGGATCCAAGAAATCGTAAAAACCAAGGAAAAATGGGAGATTTTACCTGAGCTGAAGGCTCTTCTCACGAGATACTGGTAAGTAAACATGTTAGGGTAAGTTTAAAATTACGTGTATTTACATGAAGATGATTTGGACTAATCAGGCATGCAAGGCCTGAGAGGTTAATTATAACTGGGAAAACTTGAAAGTATATCCGTCGGTGTGACGATGCTGACACAAGGCACAGTCAAGAGAGATTTCCACGGCTAACAGACCCTCTGTAAGGAGAGAGGTTCATGAATTTTTTAAAAGCCAGCAAGGACGCAATAAAATATACATAGGACAAGGCGAGCACACACGATTTTATGTAATGATTTAAAAACAGGAATTTATGTAACACTGAACTAACAAGGCAAAGTTGATATGGGAATACTGGCACTTAGAAGTGGAAACAGGAATTTTGAGGATTAGAACAGTGTGACTGACATGGAAGAACTTTTGCAACAGATCACTTTACCTTGCGAAAGAGGTGGTTTCAATGAGAAATGGCGGCGGAGGAAAGGCTGGGCTTCACTGGTAAGAATACTGAGGGTCCCTACAAGATAAGGACCACGTGGTAGGACATGCTCTCTGAAGGAGCTGTGTCCAGTGATGTGTCTCTCCCTCACGTCCTACAGGCCTATATTCCCTGTGCCCTTCCTCGTCAGGCAGTGCCCAAAATGCACTGTTGTGTTTCAAACATTAAAAGAAGCAGTTTGTGGCTGGGATTCTTGGGAAAATATAATAACTCCCCGCCCAAGTTGATATCTCGCACCTTCAGTCGGGTGAGAATGTCTGCCAAAACAAGGATTCAGCAGACAAACGCTTGGAAGTCATTTACATAATTTAGATGTCTGTCAATTGCACTCTGCATTGGCACAGTGGGAACAAGGTAAAATATAAGCCTTTGTGAGGCATAAAATAATATGATTAATTGAAAAATAATGAAAGAAAAAATGTTAAAGGAAAAGGAATAAATCACAGTTATGAGAAAATAAACAGGTAAGAAAACCTGACGCCCTCTTCTGGATAGAGGTGCCACGGTCCTCATAGGATAAAAGGGTGGCACTGTGCCAATTTTCCACTGGTGCCAGGAGAGTTCATCAGCTCTCTTGAAGCTACCTGACGTTACCTACGCCCGTGATGTCTGCCGCAGATCTCTTTAGGTTGATGGTTATCCTTGGTAGGGGAATCGGTCGAACCGAGTCCAAGGAGGACATTGGAGTGCCACCTGTGTTGGCTTCCTTAACAGCCGAAGCAGGGGCATTCATTTCCAGTTCTACCACAAGTCGCGGCAGTTCTGTGAGTTCATCGGTCATTTGAGACATGACAGAATCCTTACCCATGGTCGTGTCTACGGGGGACCGGGAAAGAGAGGAATAGGCCGCGGTGAGCGTGATAGGCTCACAGGTTACTATGACCAGCTCAGGCACGGGTTGCGAGGCTGCATCTTCGGTTGAGCTTCTGCTGTGGTCGGAAGGATCCGTCTCTCTTACCGAAGCTGGTAGAAGAGGGCAAGGGAGAAGAGAGGGGGTCCTGACTAGGATCTCTTGAATGGAGATCTGGGGCGTGCTCTAGTGCTGGCACTAAGGCAGGGTCAGGCACTATTATTTGATTTGGAATTTGCGCGTCGTTCGGGATGGACGGAGCTTGGCACTGCTCAGTGCATGCAAGTGGCACTGGTAGAGATTGGGAATCGAGTTTGGAATCTCCTGGAGGGAGATCTGTTTGGGGCCTTGGCACTGGGGCAGGGCCAGGCACTGGAATGGGATCTGGGATCGATCATGATGGAGGGGGCCACTGCACATTGTACTCAGGTGGCACTGGCAGTGTAATGAGTGTAGGTGTTTGAGGCTTACTTGTGCCTAATGAGTGGTTTGGGGGATTTGGACCCCTGGATTGCGGTAACTTAGATGGGGACTGGAAGTCCTACCCCAGGAGGATGTCATAACCTCCAGGAATATAGCTTGCTACTGTAAGGTTGCAAATTTTGGATTTATGAGGTCTTGTGACCCTCAATTGAACAGTAGGGAGTATCGTTTTAAATTGATTGATACCCTCAATTGTGACGAGTTTACATCGGTTAATGATAGCTCCATAGGGAACTTTGTCTTTCCTTATGAGGGAAATTTGTGCGCCAGAGTCATCAAATGCTTGACCTGGCGTGCAGGGTAGCTACCTTGAGGAGGTGTCACATATATGGGACCTTCGGCTGGAGGGCCCAATGACTTTGGATTCGTAACTGCCAAGGCAATGGCGGGAGTACTTGATTTATTATTAGGGCATTTTGTCCATGTGGGAGAGTGGCCATAAACCTTGCAAGCCGTGCAATAGCTCTGACTATAATCCCTTCGTGGCACTGCCACTCTGGAGGGAGCAGGCTTGTTAGTTGGTGGATTTTTGTTTTGGCACGGAGTTTCGGGTTCACACACGAACTTGGCCGGCTATCACGTGAATCTTAAGGCTTGGGTCAGGGAGCGTTCGCCCGTTCCCGATTTCACCTCGTAGGGCGTGGATTTGTTCTCAGAGAACTGGTTTGGTTTTGCCCCGGAGGATGTAGAAATTTGGTGCTACTTCGCGCATGGACAAGGCCGGCTAAGGCGCGAATTTGTGTTGTCTTGTGATAAGAAAAGAAAACATTTTTCTTCATAGGGGAGTCCAGATACGGGTTAGGTTCGGAAACTCAGAGAGCGTCGTGACACTCTTAGAATAATAACCCCAACAAAAAAAATAAGATAAAATAAACTTTAAAAAAATAAAAGAAAGGACGTAGCGTAAACCTAAAAAAAATGTAGACACTGATAACGGGTGCAGAGGAGGGGGGAGCCGGTTGATAAGGTTTACATACAGATAAAATTGGGGGGGTTGGAAGACCAGCCGCTTTTAGATGTACACTTCTATTTATTTTTATAGAAGTGGTAAGTTCATCGTCGAGAGACGGATTGGTTAAAATTATATTATTTGCAAGTTACACTGACAAAGTTGCGTATTTTGCCAGCCCTAATAAGAGCCTTTTCCTCCAATCCTAATATAAGCACAAAACATAATTCTCTTATGCATGGGCACTGTTTGCCTAAGTCACGTGATTACCTATTTGCCTATTCCTCGCACGTGCCCTGAAAGGGTGAGAACAGCTGACCACTCAAGGTCGCCTGGTCAAGGGCTGGTAACCAGCGTGGGAATTTTTTTTTCAAGACCAACCCTACTTCCACAAACAGAGTAATCCGCTTATAGTTTGTTAAGAAGATAAAGTTTTTCTCTTAGCATTACCCAAAATTTCCCTTTCCAGTCTTGGGACTTCTGGGAGAAGCCATCTGTCCCTCTCGTACTAGGTATCGAGGGCTTCTCACGGAAGCCCACCCCAAAACCATCCATAACTTTGTAATAACTCGATATAGCGTCCCCAAAATTTATCCAATCCATAGCCCGTTTTCTCTACTTGAGCTCTATAAGTTAAAGAAATCCTTTCTCCCCCAAATCAATCCATAATAATCTACCCTCGAAAATAATATTCAAAACTACACCAAAAATTTGGCTTCTCTCTGGTGAGACTACCTCATTTCTCCTGAGTGTTTTCCAGGTGAAAGGCGCCTCTCGCTAGTTGCTGGCTTTGTTTCCACACACGTGTTTGTAATGCTGTCACCAAGTCGCCCTACATCCCCAAAGTTTAATTAAGAAGTGATTGGTGCTCTTCCCTCAGATCCGATAACTCATTTTCTGACTCTGAGAAACAAAATTTTCACTGCATTCCATATTTCTAAAAAAAAAAAAAGAAAAAGTCATTCATCGTATGATAAACTAGCTGCGTTCAATCACATGTTGAAATCGAAAACGTCTCTCCGAGTCATAATGATGCTAATTAGTAAACTGCTAATGAATTATTTCTAATTTAACAGAAATAAATCCTTTGTGAAGGCTCATAATATTATATATAGTAATGTTGTTCAATGTAAAACAAAAATGCTCAACAACATCGTACAGGGGAACTATATTGTGGTCCAGGTACATTTACAACTGGTGCGCAAATCCATATACCCACCCTGCATAACCAACTAACCATGTTGATAGTGAATATGATATATATATATATATATATATATATATATATATATATATATATATATATATATATATATATATATATATATATATATATATATATATATATATATATATATATACTGTATATATATATATATTATTATTATTATAAGTACAAGAAGTCACTGCACAGCCAACCCTTAATTTGCCCTTAGTTATTGAGAGTAGAATCGTTGCTGCATAGCCGGTCCTAGTGGACCTAGATATCAAAACAATTAAAATTATCAACAGTTCGATCTGTCCCTTTCCTTTACCTGAAACAGACATTTAGATGGCACAGTCGAAAGGGGCAAAGATGACAGGCTGGGTGTCACTCCCTTAAGCAGCTTAGCCCAACTAAGCTGCTTAAAACAACCCTTCTGAAGGCAGATTGAGTTGGCTGAATTGTCTTTCCACAGGACACCTGGGGAGATGCAAGCAGATGGTCAAGACACCTGGAAGATGACACATCTTGGGCACGGTCACCATACGGGCCGACATCAGGGGCCAGGGCCCCTACTCTCGGCAGATGCCTTAAAAGGGGCCAGGACAGGAGGATCTTGGCAGTCAGTCATGGGGCAGTTAGTGAGTTAGATATGGGCAGTTGGGCAGTTAGCAGTTAACCGGCTGTTCGCCAGAGAAATCGTATGTGCGTGAGAGGTGCTGAGAGGCCCCGTCCCTTCCAACTCCCCCCCCCCACGACTCCAGACTCGTCACCATCTCTACAGTCATCCTCGTGTGGATCATCCAAGTGATAGTGTGCATCACCGTATGTGTGACTGTCCCTCGTCATCCTTCGCCAGAGACCTGCTTTCCCTAACGTAAAGTGCGAGCAAAGACTTTTCAGTCACGACAGCTTGCCCTTTAGAACTGTTATTGGGTGCCAGTATTGTACCTCTATCCTTGTGCCATTTTATCCAGTGCCATTGCCAATGTTCTGTGTTCAAGTGTAAAGTGTTCATTCATTCTTCGAGTCCTTGTCACCATCAGTGCAGCCTCGAGTCACTGTAGGTGTTATATTTTCCTTTACTGGCGTGTAATGTGTAAATCTCTCTTGCAGAGGGACCTATTCACAGTGGACTCATCTTGGACTCTGCCTTGCCCTTATTCAAGACTCCAGTAGGAGGATCTTCAGGCGTTGCAAGCCCTTTAACAATTCAATTACCCTTTTTCCCTTCTAACGCTTTTCTTTTGTAAAAATAATTCCTTAATTTATCCCAAGTGTTTACAGAACATTTCCTTATGAAGTAGAGCCTTCGGCTCCTAAAATCATCCCTTGTTCTTTGTTTTTTACGATTTCCCTTTACGTAAGTCAGAACTCCAAGGCCAAATAAATTAAGTTTCCGTTGCCGGCCTGTAAAAATCTCTAGAGATCATATAACCCCAGTGAAATTCGTAATATCATATATATATATATATATATATATATATATATATATATATATATATATATATATATACAGTATATACATCACACATATATGTATGTATGCATATATATCTCTCTCACATTTACTATCAAAGTTGGTCAGTGGAGTATGCAGGGTGGGTATATGGATTCGCGCACACACACACACACACACACATATATATATGTATATATATGTGTGGCGTATGTATAAGTGCGCGCATGTCACGTGTTTAGGTCCACGTACTCGAAATGTACGGCAAAAGTATTCACACTGTATGAACGAGTCTAGATTATGGGAAAATGAGTAGGGTTATATCAGTCAGAAGGGCGTCAACATCAGCGTTTTGGTTTCTCTAATATTTACTTCTCTGTTCATCGGTTTTTTTGAAGGGTCCACGTGCTGACTAATATTTATATATGACAGCAGTTGTCCAAGGAATAGTGACCCAGACTAGGAATGGGGAAATCCTTGTGGTCAAAATCAACCTTTATAATCCCACCTGGAGTTTGGGTGAGCCGATCCGCTGGACGTTTAGTCTACAAGTGAAAAGGTGCTTTTACACTTGCCCACTCACTACAACATCTCCCAGGCAGCGCTTCATATTTTTGTGCAGCTCATAATGCTTTCTGTAATCGTAGGCAGTTCACGCACAAAAACACACACATGTATAAATATATATAAACAGTATATCTAAAATATATAATACACACACACACATATATATATACATATAAATATAGATATATATGTATGTATTTGTGTGCGCAAACCGTGTAGGAAAAAAGTTTAGGTACAGAATAGCTTCTAAAACTGATTTGTATTATTTGCTGCTCATAATCATTTCTATTATCATAGGCAGTTCATGCACACAAACACACATGCATAAATTATATATATATATATATATATATATATATATATATATATATATATATATATATATATATATATATACATATATAAATGCATATATATAATGTATATTATAAATGTATATGTTTGTGTACGTGTATCCATACAGGATAAAACAGAATTTTAGGTACAGAACAACTCCTAACAGTGATTGATATCATTTGTAGCTCATAACTCATTTCTATGAGATATGAAAGGTAAATTAAAAAAGCCACTAACAGTTGGATAAATTTGATTCCAGACAGACAGGTACTGTATAGTATCATACCTGGTTAATTCGTTTCACATGCAATTAGAGAAGGGAGTGCTGCCTGGGAGATGTTGTAGCGAGTGGGCAAGTGTAAAAGCACCTTTTCACTTGTAAACTAAAGGTCTTGCGGATGGGCACACCCAAATTCCAAGTGGCATTATAAAGGTTGTTTTTGACCACAAGGAAGGAGTTCCCCATTCCTAATCCGGGTCACTATTCCCTGGACACCTGCTGTCATTTTCCTCACGGTCTTCAGTCCTCTACACTCTACGTGGCTATCGATAATTATAGTTCATTTCGATATGTTCAGCACAGATTATTAACCACTGTAAGTATATGTATATAGGCCTATGTGTGTGGTTGTGCGCGCGCGTTCTCGTGGGCATTTGGGCGAAATGAATTGCAGGCCGCAGTATATTAAAAAAAATTCCAGCTTTTCATTGTGATGAGTCAACAAAGTACAGCAGTAATTATTTCCAGACCACTGTGCGACGTTTTACGTTATACTCAAGGTCAAGGCCACTCCCATAATAATCCCCAACCAAATACTTCAGAAGAAATCAATACATTTATTAGACCCATAAGAACAAGAAACAAAATGTAAAACTAATGTAATAATGTAGTTACCCAATGTAATTATATTATGTAAATATAATGCACATAATTAGCCACCCCCTAAGTAACTAAGCATTGTAAATATAAATAACCCCAAATCCCTCCCCAGTCACATTCCCATCATACGCACACAAACAAATATACTGTATATAACACATTTCCTTACCTATGTAATCTGTTTATATACTAAAAGGTCCTTCTGTAAATTCACTTCTACGAACTTTTATATGTCCTTCTGTATTCACTTACGCGAAATTTTGAATAGTTTGCCCTTCACTTGGTTATACGGTGGCCAGTAAAAAGTCACAGAAAATGTCGCAATTTTGGCCGGGATAAAAAGTCACAGAAAAAAAAGTCACATTAATTTGTGGTGACCGGTAATAAAGTCACAGGGAAAAATTCACAATTTTGGCTGGGAAGGAGGTCAGGTAATCAAAAACAATCAAGTCAGTCATAATTTAAGAGTCATGACCAATTAAATAAATATTTTAAATGTTATTAACTGGCAATACATGACTTACATAACATCATTGTATATATATTATGGCATTACTTGTGAAAATATTTAACCGGATTAGCCCATTTGGAACGGACTGACTTTTCTCGAATTTTCAACATTTTGTGTATTTTTGCCCCATGGGAAGGTCTTACGCTGACTCCGTTATATATATGTGTGTGTGTGTATTTTGAACTTCAAAACATTAATAATAATATAATAATAATCTTAAAATCATAGCTAAGGAAAGCGGTATATCTTGGGCATTGACAAACACTTGACAAGTGACTCCCATATAATCATGTTTCGGTACAAAGCTAAACCTATTCCAGTAGAAATGCTTGACTTTTTCTGCCTCTCGTGTGAACAGCTATCAGTATTTTTACACTATTGACCAATAGACATTTATACATAGCTAATGGTGTTAAATTCCTAGAAGCATGGAAGTACACACGAATCTATATTCAGCCTACAGGCAGGGATATGGGGATCTATCTGTCGTCACTTAATTTATAAATTCAGCAACGTACAGCAGTTAAGGGTTTTATCTACAGCGAGCAAATTCACCTATATACATAAAATAAGTTGTTTACAAAATGCGGTGATCTTGTACGCCAATAATTGCCGTCCATACTCGGTACCTGGATACGCTAATGCTCTCTGCTGTCTAGGTCAAGTAAGGAACAATAAGTAGCTGTAGCTTACTTTTGCTGTGTACAGACATCCCTGAAATAATGAATATGAAGACACATTCACATGACAATATACTTTACTGATACTTTCAGTACATGTGGCTTTTATTCCAGGCGTGCTTGAAAGGTTTCATCCACAAAAATAAATTTTCTATTTTATTATCATTGGTTTTGGTGCCTCGCAAGGAATCAGCTTTCATTTACAATATTTAAGTATATAACTGCAATATTTCTTTGCTTAGATCATGAATATTACTTATCTAGGATGCAATCCTATGATTTTACTCAATCTTGTTTTACACATCAGAACATTTACAAAAAAAAAAAAAGGTCAGGTAATATCACCGACTTTTACCACAGCTTTGCCATAAAATGACTTTTCTGTGACTATTCCTGTGATTTTATTACCGTCGACCATACCTTAAAGTGACTTTTTCGGGAGCAATTCATTTGGGCGAATTTGGGCATTAGTCAATATATATAGGCGCCTAATCATTTTATAGTTCGGGCGACAAAATATCAAAACCCTACAAGTTGGCAACAATCATTTGGGCGAATCAGTAAGGAAAAAAAGAGGCAGAAGTATTTTAGGACATGTTTTCACGTAGTGATAACCCTGTAATCGGTTGACGGATAACTCGGCAATTAGCTAGTCAATTATTGGCAGTAGTTACCAGCATTAGTTATTCATTACTCTATGGAAGGAAATATCTCTGAAACAAACAGACGAAAAATGTGCTTTATTTTTTATTTTTATTTTTTTTTTTGTACAGACACATATTGAAGAATGTTTCGTGGCGGTGCACAAAAAAACCAATGTTAAATCAGAATTAGGCGACTAACCTTAGCTATCCGAAGCTTGCGGATCGTAGCCAGGAAAAAGTTGGACCGACTTTCTCGAGTTTTTGTCCGGGCGCTCTCAATTATAAAGCGAACCCAATTTACTCGCAATTCTGTAAGTATTACTGAGAGATTGACAAAACTAAGGACCAGACGCACAACCCCATCCTCATGGAATCCTTTGAGCAATTTTAACATTCAATAACTTTTATAGCCAGAGACAAGGCCACCAACTAATTAAACAATGCATTATGCAAAACTCCTGCATTTATATCGCCACACTTATCCGATACATACAAGTCCAACGCTAAAGCCTGTGTTGTAGTAACCATCGACGGTCACAGTAACTTCAATTTATAGGCATCAGCAATAACCACTCCCGGGACAAATTACACTAGCACTTGAAAATTTGCTGCCTGCTCAACTTTCTTACAAACTAATTATAACCAAACTAATTATAACCCTTACATAGCAATCTGGACTCAATTCAACCCCGGAAGATCCTTAAATTATTATCTTGGCGGTATCTAATGGCAAAGTGAATTTTCACTTCCAACTATTATCGCTCAAGTCGCCATTACAAGTATTCTCAGCCTTATGCGATCTCCAGATCATAAGGAATGATCCAAAACAATTACTCCTGTTATCAGAGGGGTCAAGATACAATATCACTTTGCTGATTAAGTTTAAATCCGCATATGCAAGTAAACACCAAAATTCGAGGTTAATATACTAGAATCTCAAATTAAAAACCATTATTTCAGTTACTTCATTTATCATATCAATTTCCCAATCTTACTTCTGGTAACCAACCAATCAGTAACTACAATTCCCTTGATTTCATAGGACATTCTTTGTCTTTCAAGGAGTATTACAAAGTCTACCCCATCACATGAAACATTTTGGGGTTAAAGAAATGGACAAAGGTTTACAGGCATATATATTAAGCTGGTCTTCATACATGTAAATACTATTACATATCCAAAGTACCAGAATAAAATTTTTAAACTGAATAGAAGGTAGAGCACAGCATGTAAGTTCTAGTTGTCTGTGTATCCGAATTTAGAGCACTTCGAATCCTCACAGAGTATGTACAGAGTCTAAGTCGAGTTCTACAGTAGTTGTCAGAGTAACAGAATTTAGTGCGCTTCGAACCGTCACAGGACATGCATAGCGTCTACAAGTTGAGTTCTTGTCTGGGTAACCGAATTCAGAGGGCTTCGAATCCTCACAGGATATTGTCTTAACGAAAAGCGTTGCTTTCCATTAGTATTAGTGTCGATGTTATGGTCTGCTGCAGCTACGCCAAGAGCCTGTGCATAGGAAAAGTATTGCTTTCCATTAGTATTAGTGTCGATGTTATGGTCTGCTGCAGCTACGCCAAGAGCCTGTGCATAGGAAAAGTAGTTTGATTTTAGAATATACTAAAGTTTCCATGACATACCCTACCCTCAAAGTGAAAATAGCCTTTCAGTTAGTCCCAGCAGCTATCCTAAGGTTATTATAATTAATACTATATCGTATGAGTAAACTTTCCCATTAACAATACCACGTTACTAGTTACTTCAAACTGCCATCAACTTTTACATTAACAATCCCATGTATTACTACCATTGAAGGACAAACTCCCAAAAAGACAACAGGATAGAGTGCCATCCTTAAGATATATTTAATAGGGCACCAATCTTACACAAACAAAAGCATCTAACTTTAGTGCTACATAACTATGAATGGTGCCTTGCAATGCAAAACACTACTATCTGGCAACTTTCGTCCTTTAGTATACGGTCTTAAGGGAATTGTAACTGCACAACCCCACGGGACGAATCAAGTTGGGGAATTCAGAATAAAAGTGTTCCCGAAAGCTGGAGGAAAGCTGGTTGAAGGTAGGGGTCAATGAAAATATGCAATGAAACCTGAACTGTATTTCCTAACATGAAAGTTTTGCTTGAAGAGTAAGTGGGCAGAGGGTAGAAATGTTGATTGCATTGACGGAATGACGTTAACAAGACTGGAAAAATTTTAATTACAATTTCCACTATTAACCAGCCTATTAAAATACCTGACAAGTCCACGACATCAAGTGTCAAAAAAATCCTTTTACATACCAACACCTAGGCCTCTCAGAAAATCGTTAAGATCCACCTATTACCTGTCTAGAGCCTATTTACTAGTGTGAAGGAAATTCAGTTATAAAAGTAAGTCAGAGTTACCCTACCCTATTCTCAGCTCGACTAATACATTCAAACTTACATCTCATGACCAAACAAAGAACTCAAGTACTGTAATACCCTCTGCTATTAACTTTCACTGTCAAATGTCTCCCTAGGTCTGACTATCGCATTTTATACCCCAGTCTATTCCCAGCATCCTTAAGACTTTAGGATTTATTACCTTTATCCTAACCCCTCCATATAAAATTAAAACTTTCTTCACCCTATTCTAGCCTATCCTATATTTCAAGTTCCATATTTTACTTCCCTTAAGTCCTAGCTACACGAAAACTATCAACCTTTCAGTTCTAAACCTAAAAGTTGGTTGGTTTGAAATCCCTATTGTGCATGGTGACAAAACTCACCATGCTTGTTTTTGAACTTCCTGTTGTGCATGGTGACTAGTCACCATGCACAACATGAAAGTCCACCTTTGCCTGGCAGGTGGCATCGCCACCCCGGCAAAGGTGGACTTGGGAAGTTAACAAAAAATAACTTTAGACGCAAAACTTAATTCAGACGCAAAACTTAAGACTTAATTCAGACGCAAAACTTAAGACTTAATTCAGAGGCAAAACTTAATTTAGACTTAATTCAGAGGCAAAACTTAATTTAGACTTAATTCAGAGGCAAAACTTAATTTAGACTTAATTCAGAGGCAAAACTTAATTTAGACTTAATTCAGAGGCAAAACTTAATTTAGACTTAATTCAGAGGCAAAACTTAATTTAGACTTAATTCAGAGGCAAAACTTAATTTAGACTTAATTCAGAGGCAAAACTTAATTTAGACTTAATTCAGAGGCAAAACTTAATTTAGACTTAATTCAGAGGCAAAACTTAATTTAGACTTAATTCAGAGGCAAAACTTAATTTAGACTTAATTCAGAGGCAAAACTTAATTTAGACTTAATTCAGAGGCAAAACTTAATTTAGACTTAATTCAGAGGCAAAACTTAATTTAGACTTAATTCAGAGGCAAAACTTAATTCAGAGGCAAAACTTAATTCAGAGGCAAAACTTAATTCAGAGGCAAAACTTAATTCAGAGGCAAAACTTAATTCAGAGGCAAAACTTAATTCAGAGGCAAAACTTAATTCAGAGGCAAAACTTAATTCAGAGGCAAAACTTAATTCAGAGGCAAAACTTAAACTTTTGCAGCTGAAATAATTACTCAAGAGCTTTAAAAATTGTCAAGTGTTCAAAAACTCCAAAATTCCAAAACAGACAACTTTTCAATTCTAATAAACAAAATAGCGGAAATTACAAGATCAAATCACAAGGCAAAAGTTTTAAGTTTAAGTCCACTAAAAAAAAACCAATTTACTCTACAAACTTTCAAAAATTACCTTCCGCACACATTAACCCAACAAAATCACTCCCACACGCATTAACCCAACAAACTCACTCCCGCACGCATTAACCCAACAAACTCACTCCCGCACGCATTAACCCAACAAACTCACTCCCGCACGCATTAACCCAACAAACTCACTCCCGCACGCATTAACCCAACAAACTCACTCCCGCACGCATTAACCCAACAAACTCACTCCCGCACGCATTAACCCAACAAACTCACTCCCGCACGCATTAACCCAACAAACTCACTCCCGCACGCATTAACCCAACAAACTCACTCCCGCACGCATTAACCCAACAAACTCACTCCCGCACGCATTAACCCAACAAACTCACTCCCGCACGCATTAACCCAACAAACTCACTCCCGCACGCATTAACCCAACAAACTCACTCCCGCACGCATTAACCCAACAAACTCACTCCCGCACGCATTAACCCAACAAACTCACTCCCGCACGCATTAACCCAACAAACTCACTCCCGCACGCATTAACCCAACAAACTCACTCCCGCACGCATTAACCCAACAAACTCACTCCCACACGCATTAACCCAACAAACTCACTCCCACACGCATTAACCCAACTTTTGATGCTAAAATATAACTAAACTAGTAATCAAAAATAAGAATTAAATACTTTAAAACAGTTCTGAAGCTGAAAAATCCTAAAATTTCTAGAATTGTTCAAAGCTGTTAAAGTTAAATTTTAACCTATGCAATTTTAAGGATAAAAATTTAAGATTCTCAAACTAAGGTTTTTAATCTGAAAAAATAAACCAAATGCATTACAGCAAAGCCTAAAACTGAAGTGAAAAAATTAAACAAAAACAAAAAAAACTTACCCATTAATCCTGCTCAGTCATTAGGTATCGGTACGCCTCAGACAATTCAATAACTCATTGTGTCACGCTTATTTAACAACACACCCTGACCTGAAATAAAATATATATTAAGGCCCAAAATGTTCAGACAAGTGGAAAGAACCTAAGGCTGACTATTTATTACAATCAGCTGGGCCATCTTTTAAGCTTTAAAATATTAAGACAAGGAGTAGCAAGCAAGGCTTTATAAATACTGATAAAGTTAGTTTATTGCCACTTACGCCTACAATAATGATAAATCAACTTAATATACCCCATATCAGGAACGGTATGGTAGTCGAGTTAGGCCTCTCTAATCCTCAAGAAACTTTAAACCCTATAACATCGCAAGTGCTCTACTTCAATACAAAATCAAACTGAAAATATCCGCAGCACTACACAAAATTACTAATATGGTTCAAAGTGCATAAAATTACCACTCAAAGCAATCTTGTTCAGCTTAATTTCTAAGTCTTAAATACCATGTTGAAAAGCAATCTACAACAATACCTAACATAAGCAATTTGAAAATTTATTGTTGGCATTTACAACGAGGAAACGAAAACTCCAATATTTGAAGATACAAAAACCGCAAACGGAAAACTCATACGACAACTGTATGTCATAGCTCAAGTGCCACAATCTAAATATTGAGAAACATCAAAGGTAAAATTGGCAATAGTATCCACTCGCTAATCCATCAAATCTTGAAGCACGCCTCCACGCCTACAATCTAGCAAAGTCTATTCACGA
The DNA here is from genome assembly GCA_039081455.1 of Macrobrachium rosenbergii. Lineage (NCBI taxonomy): Eukaryota > Metazoa > Arthropoda > Malacostraca > Decapoda > Palaemonidae > Macrobrachium > Macrobrachium rosenbergii. Next base: position 14,023,850 of record JANJGK010000004.1, read on the forward strand.
CACGACTTAACTGACAAACTGCTCAAACTTATCTAGACCTCAAATGAATATTGTAAACAGAAAATTGCAAGTCAAGCAAATAAGCGATTTGAACCTAGAACAAATTTTAAGTCAGGCTAGAGATCAACTGTACACTGTGCACAAAAACTGTACAACAAAATACCGCATGAAGTGAAGACCAAACAAGAAAGCAAACTTAAAAAGAAAAAAAAAAATACTAATCTGCAGGAGCTACGATACTGACGAGAAAACACAAACAATTATAAAACATAAGCACCTTACTTTGAAAACGTACAAGGGCCCATCAGCACAGAATCATCCCTGTAGAGGAATGTATATAAAACCAAACAACGCGAAACCAACGATCCTTCAGTACAGCACGGGCGAGATCCCAAACGCAAATGAACGAGAGAGTCGAGTTAACATCGACGAAACCTGTCTTACCAAGCTGGAGACTCAACAACACTGAAACATGCTGTTCTTGAGGATAACAGCCAACGACCGCTGCAACTGCCTGTTTGTGGGACGTCACTTCATCGCCCTTTCGCCACCGAAGAAGTTAAGGCGATGATCAGGAAATCGACAGAAATTATTATTATTATATTATTATTATTATTATTATTATTATTATTATTATTATTATTATTATTATTGAGAGTTGCCGAGCACTCTTCCTTTTTAGCGAACTACTCCAATTATGTATCAGTAGTTAGCCCATCTGAAATTATTATTATTATTATTATTATTATTATTATTATTATTATTATTATTATGGAGATTTGCCATTTACTCTTCCTTTTTAGCAGACTACAGGAATTATGTATAGTGTTTGGTCTTTATCTGGAATAATAATAATAATAATAATAATTATTATTATTATTATTATTATTATTATTATTATTATTATTATTATTATTATTATTATTATTATTATTGCTGTTGTTTTCAGCAGTGCTTGGCCATAAGAGTTCATGAATATTACTTTTTACTAGCGCTCTTAATCTAGTATACTGTATTGTGTTCATCTTATCGTTCATCGTATATGGACCGGAGCTGAAACAAAGGATATTATCATTATATTATTAGTTAATGCAACATGGCGTCACAATGACATGGTCATAGAAAAAAATAGTACAGAACACTTTTGTTAAGGTGACTCAACGGTGACCTAATCAACTCGCACCGATGAATGCAAGGTCATTTTTATAATTAAATTTGTTATTACTAATAATAAAGGTGCGTAGGTTCGTAATCCGCTACGGTAAAAGGTCACCTTCAGCGATTTGCCATATGGATTCAAGGCTTGCAGTGATAAATATATCACAAAATTTTGGGGAAATTGAGAACGTAGGAGGACAAAGCGGCATTAAATAAATCATTTATATCTGTCGTAAATGATATAATTAGCGGCTAATTCGAACAGTGGTCAATGAATTTACTGAAACCAGATCATACTGTTCGATCATCGCCTGATATTCGAATCCTGTTTTGATAGTATTAAGTGGAGCTATGAAAACTATTATCATCAGGATAATACATACATACATATATATATATGTGTGTGTGTATGTGGTAGGTGGAGCTCTGAAAAATATGATCATGTGGATTATATATATATATATATATATATATATATATATATATATATATATATAATTATATATATATATATATATGTATGTATATATATATATGGATAGATAGATAGATAGATATTAAGCCACCAATATACTTTAATATCCATTTCACTACGCCTCGGAAACAACAACTTACATCCAAGAGGAATTATGATTAATAAATGTTTCGTCACCACTTCTCAAGGGAGGTATAAGTTGACATCGACTCTGCTGTACATGCCTGTCGAACTCAGGTTTTGTACTTGGAATCGTATCAACCCACCTTCACCATGATAGCAGATTGGTAAATTTGTAACGCGTGGCTAATTATGAATTGTCGTGTTTGTCTTATACACCGAGGTTTTTCTTATATTCACAAACATTAGGCCACAAATATCATAAACTATCCAGTTCACTACATTAGGTGGAGCTCTTAAAAATATGATCATACACACAGAGACACAGACACTCACACATACATTATATATATATATATATATATATATATATATATATATATATATATATATATATATATATACTCACATAAATATTTAGCCACAAATATCGTTGATTATCTAATTCACTATACCTCGCGAATAGCTTACAACCAGAAGAATTATAACTGATGATAAGTGATTCGTTACCAGTGGTATTCGAAGCGTTGTTTTATTTAGAAACAATGCTGTACTTTTGACCACTGACCCATCAAGAAAGGTGTAAGTTGATATCAACTTTGCTGTATAGGCATAATTCTCTTTTATTTTGATGGACATTAATAAGGGCATTCTCTACGATTCTTCGATGTGAAAGCAGAAGGGTAGTCAGGTTCGATGTCCCTATAGACATGTTCTTAATGCCTCTACGCAGGGGAGTTTTATTTTGCTGGTATATCCCTTATTTTGTTATGCTCATCGGTTTTAATGAGAGATCTGTCTTACTGGCTTGGTTGATGGTTTTTCCTCCCTCATAGTGAGGCAGCTGGTTGACTTGTTTACAGATGAAATCGACTCCTTTGTCTATGTAACCGTCAGAACAGGTTCCTGGTCCTACGAGAAAAAAATTACACTGATACCTTAGTCTTCACTGATATTGCAATGTCGTGATAACTTTTGGAAATGAATGCAGGAAATAGAGAACACTGGCCTTCTTTAGACGTTGAAACTGTACTTGAGTGATTCCCTATTGATATATCTAAGAAGGCTAGTTCCCGCCCTTTTCTCATTCAGTTTCGAACGTAATGCTATGTGAATTCATTTTGCTGCAAATAGATATCAAAATCTTCTCAACTATTATTCCAGAACGTGAAAATGTCATTAACTTGTCGCACCAAAACTTCTTTGGGACTGGGTCATTAAAGTACATGCAGACATTGGCTCAAAGAGGAATAGCAGGCTTCCTATCCCACATTAAAATCTGTGTAAACCATTCAGTTAAAAGAGGGCATGTTATTGGTTACACGGAGCTTGGTTAATTTAACTTTTTTTTTCACTGCCCAGAGGAAATAGGTCTTCGTAAGGAGCTGATTTTTTTCCCTTATGAAATTCAGGATGTCGTTTACAGGAACCTTTGTGAATAATGATTCCGCGTCCTGGCTTAAGAGCGTTAGGTCGTTCACTGTAATATTTAATTTATAGAATTTCTGAATAGAGTCTTCTGCGTGTTTTATAAACTACCTAGGAAATGTGTCAGCAAACCTGCTAAGTTTCTGATAGAGTAAAAATGAACGAGACAATTTCACAAAACTGGGAGTCAGAGAATGCCTTTTCTTATGGGTTGTGGCGAGACCGTAGAAATATGGTAGAGAGTTGTTGACGAATCCAGGTAAAAAAGTCAAAGAAAAAAAGTCATGCTTAGGGCGCCGATGCTGACCAAGTAGGACTTCCCCTAACTACTGAACAAGATAATTACGACGAAATATACTATATTGACCGGAGATCGTTGAGGATATTGAATCGATAGTCACAAAATTTATACTTGTTAGGCAACTATCCATAGCAAATCAACCTCTGAATTACCTTATAACTACTGAATGTTCATTTTAAGATCGACTTTTCGCTTCTGCTTAATTAATCTTGACTATTTTAATATTTCATTGTATATATGAAGAAGTATGTTTGGAAACATGCGAAAGCGCATGTTATTATTACATTTGCATATGTATATACAGCTATGGATTTCGTAATCACCATAAATTCTTTAATATTTTACTACTGATTACCACTATAGTCTTCTGAATGAACATACTCGACAAAAGCCGAGGAAGAAGTACCAATGAGGTTTATGCCCTGGGTAGGTGAAAGCCAACAGCTGGTGGATCTATGCCCAAGGAGATGAATACCACTGTGGATTATGACCACACTCAGATCAGTTTTCCTTATTAAGAATTTTGAAAAAAAGACTGAATTTCGAAGTGAGAAAATATGAAAAAGTCAAACAAACACAAGAAACCAGCATTGCAAGAACTGATAGACCACACCAGAATAAAATGCAGAAGCAACACATGTCGGTATCTAACAATAACAAAGGCTGTATATACAACAACCAAGCCGACGCTGAACGTCCAGATGGAAGGACTTAGAGCAGGGGTTCCCAAACTGGGGGTCATGACCCCCAAAGGGATCATGAGCCCTTTTCTGGGGGTCATGGAGGGTCTAACACAGGGGTTCCCAGACCCTCGTATTGATTTGCTTGTAGCAAAAAAGTAGGTACATTGTTCACATTAAATGTTAATAAATCAGTCGTTGTTAATAAACATTGATAAAGATCAATGGAGATTTTATTTTTCCCCCTGCTGTGATTAATATTTAAGATTTTAAAATATATCTGTGCCATTTAAAATTAGTAGGCTTATAAATGTGGGGGGTCATGACATGTTTGGTACTGCTGTAAGGGGTTACGTATTAAAAAAGTTTGGGAAACACAAGGCCTCCCCACCAACTGCCTGAGGAGAAGAACACAAGGTCAAGGTCACTGCATAACAATCCCCAACCAAATACTTCAGAAGAAATTAACAAATCTGTTAGACCCATAAGAACAAGAAACAATGTGAAACGAATGTAATAATGTAGTTTCACATTGGAATTGCATTGTGTAAATATAATGTACATAATTAACCACCTCCTAAGTAACTAGGCATTGTAAATATAAATAATAGCCCCAAATCCCTCCTAAGTAACTAGGCATTGTAAACATAAATAATAACCCCAAATCCCTCCCCAGTCACATTTCCGTCATACGCATACACACAAATATACTGTATATGACACATTCTCCTAACTTTGTAATCTGCAATATGTTTATATACTAAAAGGTCCTGTAAATTTACTTAACGAACTTTTTCGTGTCCTTCTGTATTCGCTTATAGGAATTTTTTAATATTATACCCTTCACTTGGTGATACTGAACTGAACTACACAGAAATTGCATGACTTCCTGTTCGCCACCTCTTGTTTACTGCCGTATCTGTGATAAAAACAGCAATTTGTCTTTTCTAAATTGGGCTGTGGTAGTAACATCAGTTGTAGCTGAAGCAATGATAGTTACCCCACGTGCAAACTACCGTTGTAGTAGTTCGGACATAAACAATGAACCAATAATAGCTTCGGCTTGGGAAACAGCAAATTGCTGTAATTCATAACTCATCGCATTACGCAAAAGGTGGTGATACGAACTTGCGAGTTTTTATTTCAGTTCAATTCAGTAAAAGATGAGGAAGTGATGATAACTGCTCAAGTTGGAAAAAAACAAAGCCTTTGCTTGTTTCCAGAGCCTGTACATGAATTTTTAAGTGGAACGAATTATAGTTGTGATGGTTCATAGTCATTTTCATATTTATTTTACCCAGTTTCATTACTTTCTCGCATTTTTCATTACACACATACACATACATACACACACATGTGTATATATATATATATATATATATATATATATATATATATATATATATATATATATATATACTCGTATGAGTGAAATAAAAAAAATGTATCGTTGAGTCCCAATTCTACAGTTGGGTTTGTTTAAAAAAGAAGCTCATTGATACATTTTTTTCAGTTTCACTTATTCCACGTGGGACGATGACAGCCAGATCTAGCCGTTAGTGCTGCCAACACCGGCTATTAACTAAACACCAGTAATGGGCCTGATGGTCGCTTCTGTTAATGGCCTTGTCATTCATAAAATATTAATTTATTTCGAATGAAATATTTGCCATGACTATAAGTAAGGAATGTTCTATCTACTTACGTAAAATTTATTGCATTTGATTAACCAGAAAATATATTTTTTGACCTTTGAAGACAAAGGAAGAGAATAAGAAATGCCAAAAATTATTTTTGGTCCTATTTCATCACATCTAAAACGGTGGTAGGTGTTATCTTATTTCTGAGAACTTTTTATATACTTTAGAATAAACTATCATCTTTCCAATGGTACCACTTTAGTGATGATAAAAATTACACGGGTAAAATTAGAAAGCATTTTGTGGAAACTTCAAATGCGTTTAAATCTTCAACTGTTCACCCAGGAGTAAATGACCAAGAGTCGACCCGTCTGGACCGGAGAGGGTTAAGCAAAACAAAAGACAAATAAACAAAGATTTAAAAAAAAAAAAAGGAGTTTCCTTACGCTTATGAATGAAATACCGGGAACACTTTAAAATGAAACAGAATTTGTCACGTGCGGTGCTGAGCCGAGGAATTTGTACAAATAAAATATAAAGCAAACAAATTTTAGGCTTTCTGAGATTTTACTCTACAATGTTTTTCTAACGGATTCCTAACCTCTACGAGAGAGAGAGAGGGAGAGATTAAGCTCTCTGAATACCAGCAACACAGAAATTTGCTGATTGACCCACGTGGGATTCAAAACATGTGCCTAGCTATTCCAAGACGACAGATTGTCAGGATAACACATGGAGGAAATACACGCACTATTACCTTTTTGTATTTTCAACGCTTCTAGCTAACCTATGTGAAAACATGCAAGCCCTCATGCTGGGGCTATCAAAACTTGTTTAACAGATACTAACTCTCTCTTCTCGATGAGTGGATTACATGCACTTACCTAACGTTTTCCTATTTCTATCCTAACATGAAATGAAAATACTCACGGTGTGGAACCCCTTCACTGTGCGCCTGTGGAATTAACGCAAAAAGGTTCGTCTCTTGGTCTCGCACCCAGCTAGCTTCGCTAGTCACTGATACTGCACTTTGCAAGGGGACAAGGATTTACTCTGCCATGTCCAGATTGTGAGATCCTAAGCAATCGGTCGCCATTTTTACGATTTGATCTGGGGAAATGCTTACCATGAGCCAGTTATAAACTCTAAATGAATGATTTCGTTACTTACCTCTGTTTTGTATAACATCTGACTACTGTGGATCCAGGAAATCGTAAAAAACACGGAAAAATGGGGGATTTTATCTGAACTGAGGGCTCTACTCACAAGGTATTTGTAAGTAAACACGTTAGGGTAAGTTTAAAATTACGTCTATTTACATGAAATGAAATATCAGAAGATGATTTGGACTAATCAGGCATGCAACGCCTGAGAGGTTAATTATAACTGGGAAAACTTGAAAGTATATACGTCGGTGTGACGATGCTGGCACAAAGCACAGTCAAGAGAGATTTCCACAGCTAACAGACCCTCTGTAAGGAGAGAGGTTCACGAATTAAAAGCCAGTAAGGACGCAATAAAATATACATAGGACAAGGCGAGCACAGAGGGTGCCACGAAGCCTTGAACACACGATTTTATGTAATTATTACAACACAGGCATTTACGTAACGCTGACCTAACAAGGCAAGGTTGATATGGGATTACTAGCATTTAGACGTGAAAACAGGAATTTCGAGAATTAGAACAGTGTGGCTGACATGGAAGAACTTTTGCTACAGATCACTTTACCTTGTAGAAGAGGTGGTTTCAGTGACAAATGGCGGCGGAGGAAAGGCTGGGCTTCATTGGTAAAAATACTGAGGGTCCCTACAAGATAAGGACCACGCGGTAGGACATGCTCTCTGAAGGAGATGCGTCCAGCGATGTGTCTCTCCGTCGCGTCCGACAAGTGTGTCTCACGTTGTTTCCTCGGTCATTCCCTTATATAACAACATTGGTCAAGGGGCAGGAGGATACCTACAGGTAGATGGGGTTGGTTTCATCTATGACTAAGTACCAGTTGCAGGCCAGCTGTCCTTTCTCTAAATCTCTCTTCACGGGTCTTTCGTGTCTCTGTGAACAAAAGTCTCCCGCAGTCATATGTTCCAGAATAGAAAGTTGAAAGATGATTAAAAGCTTAAGGGAAGGGCCTATATTCCTTTCACCCTTCCTTGTCATGCAGTGCCCAAAATGCACTGTTGTGTTTCAAGCACTAAAAGAAGCAGTTTGTGGCTGGGATTCTTGGGAAAATATAATATATATATATATATATATATATATATATATATATATATACTGTATATGTGTGCGTGTGTTTGTGTGTATCTGTGTATATGTATGCATAATAAGCAACAAATAACCTATTAATTTCGAATTCAATTTACAGTTGTTAATTGGTCTCGACTGAAGTCCCGACTTTCCAGGTGGTCTGAATTTTCTTAAAAGACAAAGATCCTGACACTAAGGAATTTTACCATGAAACCGAAATTACGGCAAATTTGTATCAGTATAATATAATTTCCCCCCCAAGACCGTGCCAACGAACATATGCAGACTTCGAATGGAGTTATGACTTGACTATTCCAAGCTCGGAGGTGAAATCCTAATTCTTCCTTTGTGACTGTCCCTGACCCCTGGCATTATACAGAAGCCGTATACATTATGCTTTGACCGATAACTTCAGAACCACAGTACCTACAGGCTTCAGACTTTGTTGGGAGAGAGGCTGCCTCAAGGGGTCGTATGGTAACCCGTATTACCCAGTACAGAGAATAACCATATGATTACATTTCTCTCTTTAGTGGTCCAAGACAGAATTTTCATTCATTTTTTTCAGGAACGTGTTTTTCATGAAAATAAAGAGTAAAAATGAAAATTAAAAAGTGATAGGAAACGTCTGCACGGGATCTTACCATGTCAGTCCGCTTAGATTTGAGGGACTTAGTTTCAGATCGTGTCACATTTGCCGGACATTTTTTGGCTTCGCTATTACTCCTATTAAATTTACCCTTAATGAATGCATTGTCTCCGGTGAATGGGTTAAAAACATATATTTCCTAAACATATCTGATAATTTCTTTTTGCGACAAGACAATCGCCCTAGTTCTAACTTTCGATTGGTATCCTATCCAATTAAACTGTCGATACACCAATTAACTCTGAAGTTCAGTGAAGGAATTCTAACTTCGCATGAAGCAAATTACTTCCCAAATCATAATTCCAATATGGAAAGCAAGATTAACATATTACTAATTACAAAGCTCTTTCCTATTATATCATCAGGCAAAACGAAAAAATATGTCATTGATGATGAAAGAAAAAGGTTGTGGAGTGAATTGTCCACGAAAAAAGCTAGTTTTATTTAACGTACTTTATCTCGACTTGTAAAATTATATATATATACATATATATATAATATATATATATATATATATATATATATATATATATATATATATATATATATATATATATAAATTCCCCTTCGGTGATATTCCCGAGGCAGCATGGATTTGATATTAAGCGACATTTATAGCTTCATGATTATATATGTGTATATAAATGTATATAATGTATATATACACACATGTATATACAGTATATACATATAAATATATATATACATGTATATATATGTGTGTATGCGTGTGTATATATAAAAACACATGTGTGAGCGTGTATACGTATGAATATATTTTTCCAGGGTATGATGGAGGGCAGGGTAAAATTCATCTTAAATGCATGTTTGCTGGTGGTGACTGTACATGCGGCCGCGGTTACAGCTGTCAATAAGAAACCTATCATAGGTGAGACATTCAAACTGTTTCCCTTATTATATATATATATATATATATATATATATATATATATATATATATATATATATATTATATATATATATATATGTGTGTGTGTGTTTGTATATATATATATATATATATATATATATATATATATATATATATATATATATATATATACAGTATATAGTTTCATATTTATTTATTCAGATATATCTTTCATGTATACATACACGAATAGCATATAATATATATATATATATATATATATATATATACGGTATATATATATATATATATATATATATATATATATATATTATATATATATACTGACAATTTTAATGAAAACGAAAACCTTGAAAAATGTTAATGACCATCTTTTTATGATAGTGAAATTCTGTTTATTGAATAAATAAAAGTAATAAAGTTCTTAGCAGACGAGGAGTACGCACCATTCAACATCTCACGGGTGAAGGGACGTAAATAAATTCGCCAGGCCTACAACCGAGTTCACGATTTCCTTCAGTGTCCATGTCGGAGTATGAGGTCTGACGGGAGCATGCAGTTGAACCTCTCTTCAGAACTTATGTCCTTAATAGCATCATCAGAATTCTTCTTCTTCTCAAATTCAGTTCTTAGTCTGTGTCGCTAGTATTGATAAGCCTCTTCCAGTTGTTCACCCTGGGTGGTGCCATTGGTGCACCTCACGCGGTGCACTGTAGGGACTACTTAAGGTTCTTTGCAGCGTCCCTTAGGCCCCTAGCTGCAACTCTTTCATTCTTTTTACTGTACCTCCATTCACATTCTTTCTTCTGTCTTACTTTCCACCCTCTTTTAGCAATTGCTTCATAGTGAAACTGCGAGGTTTTCCTCCTGTTACACCTTTTTAACCTTTTACTCTCAATTTTCCATTCAGCGCTGAATGACCTCGCAGGTCCCAATGGTTAGGTTAGGCCTAAATTTTATATTTTATTCTTCCAGCTGTTCCTGTCTTGAACAGTTAACTTCATGATTGGTTGTGGCAGATGTTTTTACCGATGAGTGCCGTTCTTAATCCAACTCTCCCTATTCACTCGGGCTCTGAGATGAGCTGGTTTGCCTCCCAGCAGCTAGTAACTGTAGAATGGACATGGTAAATAATCTATTCAACAATGCGTTTCTTACGCGCAGATAGGTCAGTTAATAGAAAGGTCTAGGAGTCTTTTGATGTCACTATTTAGAGGGACAGTAAAAGCACTACACATAAAGGAGAAACATTCCATACAGTGAAATACAGCTCCTTACATAGAGTTGTTTGGAGGGTTATGAGCCACCTTAAAGCATGCCCACCTTCAGAGAAGCAAACCGTAAAGTTTACTCTTCTCAAAATTCTTTTTTTTTTTTTTCTAAGCTAAAGTTTTCCCACAAAAGGTATGAGGTTAAGACTGTTCACACTTTGGAGTGAATGGTAAACGGACAGAAAAACAACTTGGCTGTATTAAACCACACCAAATCTCGCCTGGAAGGATATGCGATAGATTTGAAACAAGATTTCTAGCCAGAGCGTCGAAGAAAGGTGAAAAGGAAATGAAGGTTTGTGAAAAATAGAATTATCGCTAAATTAATGAATCGCACAGGCCGGGGACTGAAGATAGTCAATTAATAGAGGAAGATGAAAAACAGGGACGGAAATAAGTCCTAGTGAGCCAACACTAGAAAAAGGAAGAGAGAATTAGCCTCGTCAGTTGCAGTGGTTCATAAGAATGAAAGTCTGCTGGCAGTAAGAAAAAATAAATATGTAAGTTCCCAGATGATAATTAAAAAGATAACAACAATGATTGTAAGATGATTGCCTTACAACAGGGTTACTTAACCTTGTTATTTGTATTTCTGCGTTGTTAAAATCTGGATTTGCCTATTTAATCATTTCCTCAAACTGGACAGGTATTTTGACTCAAGATATGAGTGAAGGCATGATGGAAGCGCTCGCAGGTCTTGGCTACAAATGGTACATTGCATCTTCATATGTCAAGTATTTTGAGAGCGGCGGCGCTAGAGTCGTTCCAATACTGTAAGTCTAATTCTCCGTCAATATTGAGCCTTGCTTTTCGTAACACCTAAAGGCCATTTTTTGCACATGCATAACATTTATTCAGATAATTCTTCTGATTACTTCGGTAATAGGCAAAGTTGGCCTCACAAAATGTGATTTACATTTAGTTCTGTAAGGTTTGCAAACGTTCATTGTTTTTCTAACATTGTCAGTATTTCTTGGGCGGACAACCTCTATTAGATCAGAAACTAGTGGTCAATGCAGAACTTGAGGTTAACCAATATTCTTAGACTTCAGACTTCATTAAGGTGATAGTTTTTGTCAAACCATTTTTTTTTTCTTTTTGTCAAGTCTTCAGTAATTTTCACTTAATTTTGCATAGCCCTTGTATAGATTTAGAATTTTATTTTATGTATTCCTCCACGCTACAAGAGCTTGTGAAACTTTCAACTTTATGGTGTGTAATTTCAGTACTGTTCTGCGATTTCTAGACTTCTTTCCTATTTAATTGAACACAGGTTCATCTGATCATTATCCATTCCGCGTGTCTGTCCTTTAAATATGATTTTTTCTTCGTTCAGTTTGTATTCCAAACTAAATTCATGTAGTTTGTATCCTGTAAATGTATGTGGAATGAATCAATGCATCAAAAAAGTTGTATTTAAGAGTTTCAATCTTGCGCGTGCCTTCATGGTGGTAACAGAAAAGATAATGACTGACAAAGTATTAAGCTTTGTGCTACTATTTTTACCACTACTAGTAGTGCACCTGCTACTGTAAATAACATTACTAGCAGTAGTAGCGATAAAGATTAAATAACCATAATCATTAAAAAGAATCTGCTCTTATCTTCCAGGGTAGAACAGGACGAAGTTTATTACAGGAAAATAGTATCTTCTGTGAATGGGTGAGTAGTTGTTCTTTACACAGTTCTATACTTCTGTGGCACAACTGTTTGTTGCTATAAGTCTGACTAATCTCTGACGACTGTGCAAGTGGTTTGATTCCGTGATGGCATAAGTGAGACTATGTTTCAACAAAGTATATATACAGTACACATTCCGGCACCTGTGTAACTGTATGTTCTCTAAAGCATGATTTGTAATTTGCTTATGAATGGGTTTATATTGTTCTAAGTAACGAGATCATTGTTTCTCAGTTCTCCTGCCTTCATTAGTAAATTTCCCCTGCAAATAAACTTTTCTTATAACTAAAAACCATACTCCATATTATTATTATTATTATTATTATTATTATTATTATTATTATTATTATTATTATTATTATTATTATTATTATTATTATTATTATTATTCAGAAGATAAAACCCTATTCATATGGAGCAAGCCCACAGGAGCCATTGGCTTGAAATTCAAGCTTGCAAAGAATATGGTGTTCAATAGGAAGAAGTAAGGAGAGGTAAAGGGGGAATACAGAAACAGGTCCCACTTATTAAAATAGCAAAAATAAATCAATAAAATTCGCCATTCTGTTTTCTAATAATCTTCCAACACCTTTCACCCAATCAGTATCGTCTTCCCCGGAGGTGGGTCCTCAATTAGATCAGGTCCTTACGCCGATGCTGGAAGGACTTTGTACAACCTTGTCCTAGAGAAAGCAGAGCAAGGGAATGAGATCGCCATGATTGGCATCTGCTTGGGCTTCCAGATGCTCATGTATCTTGCTGCAGTCAGCAATCCTCTGACCAGCTGCAACGCAAAGGATGTGGCTGATCCTCTGTTCTTCAAGCCAGGTGGGGTTTGCTTTATGGCAATATATTTAAACTTTTCATGTGTTATAATTTCTTTAGGTGTTTCGGGGACTTCATAAATAGAATGCCCGTATTGTTGATACCTATTCTTTTAACAAATGCTACGTGACGAGAACATTTGAACTAATACTTCATATTTCTCCCCAGCCCCCTTCTCTCTCTCTCTCTCTCTCTCTTATTAGTGATATGCTTTGCCGCAGCTTATAATGTTAATCAGAGGCACAGGCATACAATACACAGAATGTTTTTTATGTGAGAAATACACAGAAAAACTATCTCTAAAAACCGATGTCATTTTTAGGTTTAGAAAATTCTCAAATCTTCGGTGAAGCTCCAGATACCGTCATCAAGACTCTAGCACAATCTAATTCTACGAGCAACTTTCCTGCATATTGCGTCACCGAAACCGTAAGTAGTAAAAATACTACCTGTTCAAGGTATAGTTTCACACACTACTAACTGATAAAACTCCTGGCTTTACGATAACTGTGCGTGAGGAAACGAGAGGTGTAAAGATATTTATTTGCTCTGACACGGCTAACAAGGGCTGAATGTGCATGTAAGGCGATAATAAAGAAAGCTAAGAAACTGCTCTAAAAAAAAAAAAAAAAAAAAGGATAGAAAATAAGCACATCTCGTAAATTAATTTTCCGAAGTTTCTTTTAACTAGTCGACATGAAAGTTTGCAAAATCGATTTGCAATTAACCACTGAAAATTTACTTTGGAGCAAGTGAATCAAATTTCTTCTGATTGTATGAAAGGGCAGCTATATCAGTAAACTATTATGCTATTCTGAATAGAGTAATGTAAAATACCTCTTGTCTGTGCTTTAATGTAAAATCACTGTTCTGTAATCAAAGTTGAGTATCTTTCAGAACTAAGGCACTGCCCAAAACCGAAAGCTGTTTCTGAAGTTCAGCAAAGAATGAAAAGACTTACTAATAAAACTTATGGGCATAAACAAACGTTTGATACAACAGGTTCAAAGCAGCGACAGAAAACTACAAAATTATACAAGAACTACTTATAGTTTCAATACTCTTGGAAGTGCATGAACCTTCACTACAAGGAACCATCATTTACATTACATTGTGGTTTAATCTCTGGTTACAATCCTTATTAGATAGCCTCACTTTAAATTAGAATACTAGAATTGTTATATGCTTTCTAGAACTAATAACCGAGCTTGGATGAGGTAGAGTAGAACCAGTTGACATAGTGTGTGAGACAGAGAGAAAATTCAGGTCAGACCAGAAAAGATTGGTTTTGACACGTACTTTAGTGATAACTACGTTAAGCCTTTATTTCGAATCTTACATTGCTGGTTTTCCTGCCTATTTAAAAAGATCAACTAAGATGATGAAACAGGCCTTTGTTCATTCTATTTTTCAGAAATTCGTGGAAAAGAACGTGAACGAATCCTTCAAAATAATATCTACATCGTTCGATAAAGACGGCGTCGAATACATATCGACCGTAGAACACAAGACTCTCCCCATTTACGGACTGCAGTGGCATCCTGAAAAGAATCTCTTCGAATGGGTCTATGGCTCGATTCCTCACACCATGGAGGCCGTAGGAGCTGCTCAGTACGTCGTCAACATTTTCGTCGAGAAAGGTGAGTGATTCGAATTTGGTCTTCAATCGATGACAATGCTGTGTTACAAAGTAACAGAAAATGGGGCCCAGCTCAGCAAGTATCGAGTGCCCTTAAGCTGTAATGATTTTTTTTTTATGTAGCAATTCTTATGATAAGAAAACCGATTCACCAATATATTTCTAAATAAATGTTTAATGATCTTCATAATGTATTTTTTTTTATTTCTTTTTAATCTTAATGAGATTACTTTCCCTGTGGCAACCGGCATTTACAGACGCGTCCTGAAAGTTCTGGCATCAGGGGATTAATATTGTAGCCAAAAAAAGAAAAGAATATAGAAAACAGCTATGGAGGTACCAAATAATATAGAGAATATTATATAAATGTAAGAAAAAACGTCGACCTTCTAGCCGATATATGAATTCAGGTTGAAATCAAGAAATAAAACAAAAATACAATTCCAAAAATTAGTTAAGCCTAAAATGCACAAATACCAGAGAACGAGATAATAATCATCAAAGACTTAGAGAAAACGAAGAATAAAAAATATAAAGCGATAAAGGAAATATGTAGCTGGAAATTATGCAGAACCGGAAATGCAATAATAGGAGAAACTTGCTGCATTTATAACTCGAAAAGGGAAGACTGCTGGATCCAATGTAATATTAAGTAGGGTACCATACACATTATGATAAAAGTGAAGGAATATCATGTAAAACGATAGACAGGTGAAGGGTAGAAAACAATATAAATAAAGCCTTGGTGTCTTTACCCGTGAGGGGACTTGAGAACTGGAAGAGGTCGTTAAAAAAAAAAAGAGAGAGAGAGAGAGAGAAAAAGAATTATCTTTATAGCCTAAGCTGAAAGAAACAAAAGCATCCATTAGCATTTAACAAGAAAGTATCTCCAAAAGCAGAAGCGGTTAGTTATGCCGACTTCCTTGAATAAAAGACGATGGAAACGTACCACGTCAGTGATTCGAAATTCAAATTGAGGTAACGATGTCGCCACATAACGGTTATATTCTTTCGGTCTTTCCAACATTACAATCGTCTAAGAACAGATTATGGGGAAAAAAGGTGAAGTCAAGATTAATGTCGATGTAGAAAAAAAAGTTCATATAGATCATGGTAGTAAGCATGGTCTAAGAACCTTAGACCATGGTAGCAAGTCTTAGCTGGTTATGGGAAGACAATGTAGAATATATAAAAGACAAAATCTTGTTTCAGTAACTTGGCCGATGATGATACTGATTACGAAGTGCGCATCATGAAAATCGAAAACCACATATATAAAACACTATATATGCTATTATTGTCCCATATAGACACGGAGAAATATTGGACTACAAAGTGACAAACTGTGTGCAGAAATGCTAAATGTCTACAGTACGAGCCACGTAATACAGTGCTAAAACCCCAGATGATGGACATGAGAAAGTTAAGTGTACGAAAAACTTACATGTTTAAAATGTCAAGACTGTGCGTTAAAAGTATGTCACATATGCCCCATGTACGCAATATCAAGGACTGTTCTCACCTGAATCCTGCATAAAATTGATAAACTTTAAGAAGAAGAAGAAGAAGAAGAAGAAGAAGAAGAAGAGGAAGAAGAAGAAGAAGAAGAAATACGACAGATCGCTGAGAGCACGTATAAACTAGAGAATTCTCTTGAGGCTATTTAGTTGGGAAACAGAATCATTAAAACCACCGGACAACCTGCAAGCCCCCAGATCCATACACTGTGGCTGACATGAACCTCGTTAAAGGCCGCCACTAACGTTTAGTAATGCCTGCGCAGTGACGCACAAACCTTCAGTAACGATAGTCTTTTTCCTCAATCCTCCGTAGCAGCCTTGGCGTCAACAGACGATGCTCTGGCTGTGATAGCCTTGCTGATAGCATATAAAAAACCATAAACATCAAGTAAGACGTCTAACGAAAGAGTGAAAAACCGAATTCAAAACTCCCATGTGAATTTGTTTAAAGAGGTGAAATTTGGCCCCAAGGACTCTCATAATGTTTATTGAATATTTTGTGATTGAAGGAAGAGTTCCATGGCAAGTTAACCGAGTTAACTAAGTTAGCAATTGTTTGTTTTTATTTCAAGGTTTACATATTTAGGCCTAATATTGTTTTTGTGTTTCATTAAAATGCTTAATATAGATTTGTTTTCATTTAAAGAATGACTTTATTGTGATGTATTACAACGAGTGAACATCCATAGTATAATACTGTTCCTTTGTTTCATTTGTGTTGATCAGTCTAATTTCATTTCAAAACTGGCTGACATGGGATGTGAGCAGTGTATAAAGCAACATAGTCTAATAGCTTTTTTTTTGTCCACCAGAAAGTAGAATATTATTTTTTCCTCATTTTAAAAGTGAATTGCATATATGATGCATAATCATGAATAGACGCATTATAGGCCCTTTCTCATTTTACATATTTTCCGATTATGAATATTTATTCTTATTTAAAAACTGACTTAAGAGTATCGCTGATAACCACGAATAAACATACATAGGCTTAATTTGTTACGATAGCCTTTGGATTCTACTTTCAGTGAACTCTACAAGACATTCATAAATGATGCTGCCACTTTCAGCCTGCATTACACACAATTATTTTTCCTGTGGAAAAATTGCAAAATTATAAATATATATTATTCTCATATCCGTATCAGTAATTAAAAAAGTATATCCGATACATCACTGACTTAGGTATAACCACTTTTAAATCTAATAAAACCCAACACCCTGTTTCTGACTGATACATAATATATGTTCGGAGACGTGAAGCGAAGTTAGCGAACTGAGCGAAGAAAAAAAAGTTGCCGCCCCACATTAACGTTTGCGCATGCGCAGGCAGTTTGGCCAGAGGCTCATCGATTGAGATGAGCCATTTGCTCAGGGTGGCTGCGCAGGCGAGAAAAGCTATGGAGGTTGTTCACATTAACGTTCAGTTTTGCCTTCACAGGCTGATCGTGCAGGCATAACTGCACAGGTATAACTGGACGTTAGTGGCGGCCTTAAATATTGAATAATTTAGCACATGACGCCAATACTATCAGGCAATTTGCAATGTTCCTTAAGTACTAAAAAACATGGGGTAACTTGAAGGTGTTCACAAAATTAAGGACGTGTCCATCCAATAAAAGAAAGTTATGACATGGTGTTTGATTTTAATCGCAATTTATTATTATTATTATTATTATTATTATTATTATTATTATTATTATTATTATTATTTCACAGCCCGACAGAATAACCAGAAGTTCAGCGATGTAAATGAGGAAGCAGAGATGCTAATCTACAATTATGACAGCATCTACATCCGGCGTCTTATCAAATCCTCCTTCATGGAATGTTACTTCTTCAAGGATGAAAAAGAAGGTGACTCATACGCTCCTTAACGCAAAAAGGAAGATGCAAATCTGAAAAAAAAAATCATCGACGAAAAAGAAGAGGACGTTTTCTTTGCAAGACAAGGAAAAGTAATGAATGTCAGTACGTGACTACAGATTTTTATGCAAATTTCAGAGTTTACAAAATTAATTCCAAAGCAACAAACAACATTCTTTTTATTTTAAATCCTACATATACGAAATAAAGTTTACCTTAGTTTAACCAGACCACTGAGCTGATTAAGAGCTCTCCTAGGGCTTGCCCGAAGGATTAGATTTAATTTACGTGGCTAAGAACCAATTGGTTACCTAGCAACGGGACCTACAGCTTATTGTGGAATCCGAACCACATTGTAGCGAGAAATGAATTTCTATCACGAGAAATAAATTTCTCTTATTCTTCATTATACAAAAATTCCTTGTGTCAGCCTTGATAATACTTTAAGGCGTGGGAGAATAGAAAACCCTTTACCATTTAAAATAAAATCCTTCTCCACAGTTCGTTACGTCACACAACGCTCAGGCACACCCACATAAACACGAATGATCCTTCAGTTAAGTTGTACACCGACTTATAAAGAACTAGAAAAAACTTCTTATCATTGACATAATCTTGAAAAATATAAATAACTTCTTTCGCTTCTATGAGCTGCGATGTCAGGTAAGAAGTGAATTACCGATTACTCTGCAATAAATGCCAACCATGACAGAATTGAAAGAAAGTAATTGACTTCTTCTGAACAATGCAAGAAAGAATTTGAAAGATCCTCGTGTATTTGTTGCCATTTAAGGAAGAAATAAATAATTGTTCTAGTAGAGTAATACTGTGTGGGTAGCTAGGAACGAAACAAGTACCTTTTTGGTTTGACAGCAATCAGAAGGTATTTAAGTATTTTTCTTTTCTTTAACAGAAAAGAACTGGTAAGAATTAGCCTCCTCACCTTGTTATCATATAAAAGAATATGTACAAAATTGTCGTATTTACTTTTGCAGCCTCGACTAAGAGGCAAGAAAATTTGATGAAAAGTAACCCTCTTGTCAAAATAAGTGATAAAATCTGGTTGGTGTCTCATAGCTAGGTAAGAATAAATCTTCCTTCACTTCATTTGTATGTCACGAGGAAGTGAGCCAAAAAGCTTGTTGCAAAATTAGGGTACGATGCTGTTAATATTTTTTTTTTCCCTCATCCTTATATTTTCCTTGCCGTCTTAATACTCGCCCCCATCCTGGGTAGTATATTAAAAAAGAAGCGCAAACTTTTCTGATTAGCTGTCAGTTCAGGAAATTACATGGTATTACTCTCATGAATGATTTGCTATCACTATGAATTAAAATGCCTTCGTAATTATGGTCCTCAACGGCATTTCCAACGTATAATACCACAAAGAATTGTGAAAATAATAAGACTTCAAATAATGACAGGTTTCTATGATCGGTCTTATAACGTTTTTTTTTTTTTTTAAACAATCTTTCTTAAAAGCAAGACAAATAAAAAAAAGAAGAGTAAAAAGTAAGAGGTAAGAGTAGGAGCGAACTATAGAAGTAAAAACAAGAAATAGCCGGTGGACCCCTTTCCAGCGATTGCTTTGGGAGATGGCAAATCAATACTCTCTACTCCTCGTTCTAATAGCCGAAAATTTTATCTTCAGTGCGTCAATAATTGGTCTTCCTAATATTTTTGACAAAGGAAAATCTCTCTGCGTCAATAATTGGTCTTCCTAATATTTTTAACAAAGGAAAATCTCTCTACAAAACATTAAAACTCATCCTATCCTCTCAAAACATTATTATAAATCCAATGAAACACGAGCCTTATGGGAAAGTGTTGTCACAGTTAAGAAATATAGTTTCAGTACGATGAAAAGTGTCTATTTTTTTCAAAGGTTAACTTTAATTTAGAAAACGGATTTTCACAACACGGACAAGTTGATATTATTTAGAAATGATTTTCAGAATGAGAGTATTTTCACATAACTTAAAACCGTAGGTTCCTCAAGTTATAAGCTGATTATGTGAATCAGTACTAATATATTTCTTTCTCACCTTTCTGTGTAATTGTGTGGTCAGTCAGACTAACAAGATGTTCAGTTTGTAAGGGCTTCCAAGCATAATCGTAAAATTTAATCCCTACTTGGGATTACATCTAGCAGTCTTAAAGCATATATCATTTGACCTGTCATGATTCAATCTTCGGCGATATTAGGAGGAAACAGTAGAGGTATTCTGTTTTCGCAGAGCATGAAACTGACTGATGGCTGCTTTCTCAAATACTGCTAGATCTATTCTAATAAACTTTAGCAGATGAAAGCTTAAAACTGCCTTCTCAGCCACAGTTTATTAAGCATCAAGAGAGATAATTATGCCAAAGAGATTTGCTCTTTAGCAGTCTGCTATAATTAGAGCTTCACTAACGCATTCTATTTCTTCCTTTCCTTATTATTTATTTGTTATACTTGTATCTTGCTTCTCCAGAGAAAACTAATTTTCTCTTCACCTTCACGTTACATTTCTGGGAATTGTCGTCTGATTTTCTTCTGCTGCTTTTTAATGGTTTCTAACATTTTATTGTTGAAATTCCTCATTCCAGATACATCACTGTACAAAGTTACGATCTTGTGCACTTACATCTGGATTAATTTTGATGATTTGTGTCTTTTACTTATAGTTATTTCACTGCTTGTATATCTGCAGTAATTCTTTATGAATAGGGAATAGTTTCGGTGTTATAGACACATTTTTCATCTTTATCTTACATACACCCACACACAGACATAAATGGTTACGTATGTTGTCCTTTTAAACAAAATATGCGGGGTTACGGGCCGCGGACGGTTCAAATTTACGTGTTAGGCTAAAGTAAGATGGGTATAGAATGTAAATTAGTATAAATCTTAATTCTGATATTTTAAAGGCATATCGGCTATTTAGAAGGTATGGTATACCTTTAAAAACACACGCACACACATATATGTATGTATGTATATCTATATATATATATATATATATATATATATATATATATATATATATATATATATATATATATATATATATATATATATATATATATATACAGTGTATATGTGTGTTTAAAAACTTTTCGTTTTTAAGGGTAAGAGAAAACTCATCTTATTTGTTTTACTGGAATTTTGTAATGGAACTAACCTCTCGTTATACTGCACTTATCTGTGATCTTTAAACCCAATGGCATGAGAAGATAGATCAGCTGTTTCCAAGTGAATATTGTAGTTGATGGTACAATGTACCTGAGTTTACGTAACGCTGTTGATTGTAAATAAACCCAACGCTTCTCATAGAAAACTATGTATAATTCTCTTACATAGAAAACGATATAAATGGGAATATCGCAGTAACTAATCTAAATAAAGTCTCTCTCTCTCTCTCTCTCTCTCTCTCTCTCTCTCTCTCTCTCTCTCTCTCTCTCTCTCTCTCTCTCTCTCTCTCTCTCTCTCTCTCCAAATACCCCTATCATCCTACTAATTTCCATTGTTCCTTCTACTTGACTTCAATAAAATCTCATGACATTACTTTCGCTGATATTCGCTTCAACTTCCTTCTTTTACAAACGCTAAGTCATCAGCCTCTGTTTCCATCTCTAACTTTTTTTTAATCCCATCAATATTTTAAATAGTCATACAGATATAATTATTTTGCTTAAAAGTTTATACCTTACACTATATCAGCAACAGCTACAGCATAGCAATAAAGTAAACTTGACTGGTTTGTTAGCCCGCATTTATTCTTATGTATAATCGTAAATATGAAGATATGTTCTTTACAAATCTAAGCATATTTCGGACTTTTTTTTTAGTACCTTGATATAACCAGGTAAAGATCAAATGTCCCTACTGCCACTTTTTATTTCATTACATCCATCTCACAGTAGCCATCCAAATCTTCCATGTAAGCAGTAGGCTTTCTTCACTACGTTACATTCAGACCACCTAGTACAAACCGCGTAATTACTCTCAGTAAAATATCCTCCACTCCATCCCCATCACATCCTTCAGTTCTGTCTTAAGTATCTCCTAGGTTCATATATATACGCATATACAATACAGCTTTTCCTTTATTTTAAAACTTTTCCCCACAACTGATTTACAATGAACATTTGATCAAAACTCTCCCATTTCTAAACTATTTTTACTCTTCCCTTATCAAGCCTTCTGTCGTCTATCTTACTTTCTAAATTATCCCTGTATTTCTTAAAGTTACTTTTACACACCTTCCTTCATAATTAGGTACATGTCCATAATCTGAAAAAGCCTTATACCACCATGCCAGCCATTTCGTCAAACCAAGGCCAATACAGTCAACTTTCGCCATTTTACCGCAGAATCTCACTTATCTCGTATTCCAAAACTTCGTTTTACAAATATGCCCAAATTTACCCTTACTCCTTCCACCCTTTTTCCATTACTGTTAAAGCTTTTGTTTCAAATAACTAATAAGACAAGAATTCCTTCTCCGCAGACAGCATCTCTCAGTTTTTTTCTTTCAGAGTCAGAAAATGAATCTTTGAGTGGAATATTAATTCAAAACAAAACGTTACAAAGCAAATTTTGCTCATTAATTTCCGCTATACTTACCCGCAGTACAGATTCTTCCTGATTATATACTCAGATTTCACAAAGAAGTCAGATAATGGGTATTGTCATTAAGCTCCACCTTTTACTCTTTCAGTCTTGACTGCCTTTTTCAGTATTACCATTACTGGCGCACACGTACTGTAAAAACTTACGGTAAAATAAAACTGTGTTGCGGCGGCATGCCCCATCCCCATGAAAGTGACATACCTTTTCTATGCTCAAGCAAAAGTACCTTTATTCTGCATATTGATGCAGGTAAGGGCTAATGGTGAGGAGGGCTGTTTCTGGCTGGACGGCGAAAAACTTTGTAGGCAAAGAAAAAGTACATGGATACACACCTGAGTTTATAACAGAATATCATGCACTGATGCAGGCAAAATTTTGTCTTGATTTTTAAAGATCACCATCATCGGCATTATTTTAATTTTTAAACATTACGAAACATCTGCATTATTTTCATTTTTTAAAATTATTCGTAATGACCATAGGTCTTATGGGACGACTTTCCTGAAACTGCTACCGTTCATCGCTGATGTGCATGATCCATCAAAAAAATCGGTAGAAGCAGTGACCAACCTTTTCTCGTCGTGCGTCATTCACATGACATATAGTCCTAAGTTATCCAAGAAAACTGTAAACTCCCCTTGACAGAGAAACAGGAAATGTATGAAATAACTAATATTATGAGACGAAAGAGTTTTGATTTTCAAGAAACTGCATTGCATTTTGCTCCTGGAACTTCGTAAACGAAAGGTTGACTTTGTGTGTCTATTGTTCCTGCAAAGAATTTCAGGAAGAGGAAATGCCAACTAAAGCCCAAAGTCGATTTATTTACAAAAGTGAAGTTCCGTAGCTGAGACATTCTCTAATTTTATCTCTGGCTTGTTGTCAGGGCTGAAAGACGCTTCTTCCATACGAGTTATCTCCTCGAACTGAAATATTTGTCCCATTTTAGATGCAACCAGCTTTGCGCTAAGGAAAATCTGACATGGATTATAATATACGGCGGCGTTTAAGAGGTAAAGTGTGAGGTTTGCTTGTGCTGTCTTTTGCTGTGGGAAATACTTTGACAGTCAAAACAGTCTTAAGACTAACGTTGACAGGCCTATCGCCTTCGTTGTTGAAGGACTCGCCTAGTTTGTTCAGCGCCAGTGTTATTTAAGATAGCCGTTTAATGCCATTACCTTAATTACACCGTCAGTATAGCATAGGGTAATGTAGGCTAGGTGATACAGGTCTAAGGTTTCGTTATTGTTAGGTTAGGTTAACGTATCCGAGTGTAGGTGTCATAGGCCTAACCCTTATTGAGCCGTTGCCACTACATTTCTACTGGTTAAATTGTTTCCGGCCTCGGAGTTATTCTAATTAGATGAAAGTTTTACCCCGCAACCTATTCTGTGTACCTAAATCATATTGTGGAATGCAGTGGAAATAGGCGACTGGATTCAAAATTGCCTTGACGAAGACTTCACATGCTTATTTTAGTTCGTATGACGGTTTATTATAGCTCATTTAGTTAAATGAAACTTCAGTCTTTTGAAAGGTTTTCTTAAAGGTTTAATTTTTTATTGTTGTTTCACCATTTAGATATCGAGTGAAAAGGTGCAAATTACGCTAAGCGATTGATGTCATCATGGCCAGTATTTTACCCTGGGTTTTGTGAATGCTGTATTTTAGTCAGCTCCAAGACAATTTTGGTAATACCTTGAGGGCTGAGTGTCGAACGACAGGAACAGGTTCCGCACACAAAAAAAACCTATCCATTCCTAGAATGCTTTGTCCTGACCTAGCCAGACCTTACCTTCCTAACTTCACTTAGGGTACAGCCACACTGGATGCGGGAAGCGTTGAGGTACAGGCATGACTTCGGCGGGAGAGCAGCATCAAAGCGACACATGGCCACACCAGAAGCGCCACCCTCCCACACGTCTATCTATATATATATATATATATATATATATATATATATATATATATATATATATATATATATATATATATATATATATATATATGTATATATATATATATATATATTTATATATTCTTTTATACATTTTTTTCCATTTTCTTTAAAAAGAATTATAAGCAACATTGTAAATAGGAAACTAAGTGAATATTCATATTTAAGTTTAGCATTATATAATATACTTTGCAGGCATATAGCACACACACACACACTCATACATACTAAATAGGGTGCAAGATATGGAAAAGGCACTCGCACTATTTTAACTTATCTTCCAGATGTAGTTGTTTGCCTATATCTTCCCAATTTTTTTTTTTTCATGAAGTTATTTTTGTGGAATGGATCATGTGGATCCCACAAAGCTCTCCTCCAAAACACCTCCCCAATTAATTCTTCTGGAGCCATTATGGCCAGGCATGACCGACTGAACACATGACACCTCGGCAACTGATGGAAAATGCTGTTTTCTTGGGTGAAGACGCCGGGAACCGCTGCATTATTTTAAAACATGTTACATCGCTCGGCGGCAACTGCAGAGGGTTGAGCCTTCCCGCTCGTCTGGTGTGGCCACCCACACAAGATACGTTATGTTTTAAATTGCTGCGGAAACCTCTCTCCTGCAACCTCCATGCTCGCTGCATCTGGTGTGGCCGCACCCTTAGGGTGATGTGCCCTGACATGGCAGGGAGAGAGGGGGGCGAGTTGGCTTCAGCCCCCCTGGACCCTCCCAAGTAACACTAATCATTGGAGACAATGGATTGAGCTTCCACTTGAGGTAGTCCCGTCATTCTGCAAACTACCCTACGGTGATAAAACATTTGTCATTAGACATGTGCCATGTATTTTAATAACTCCCTCTCTTGTTTTTATGCATTTCTGACTATTATTGTTATTATAAACCTAACTGCTTTTTTTGTACCCTTATCTCATACTGTAACTTTGGTTGGTGACTCCAGAGGGAAACTGGGGTTTTTAGAAATGGGAACCAAATATGAATGAGATTACACCAAAAGAATTGCTCTAGAATGTATAAACTACAAGATGGGTGTCCTAATTGAAAAATACACTTTCCATGTCTATCACTACCATTCATAAAACACTTTATAAAACTGCAAAATTAGAAGTTGGTCACTACCATTCATAAAACACTTTATAAAACTGCAAAATTAGAAGTTGGTAAATGTTAAGAAGGCCACAGGAAGATATAGATTATTGATATGATTTTTTGACTAAATAACAAATAGGGTGCATATAATGCAGTATAGGTGAGATGATCTGAGAAATCTACAGAGATAATGAGAAATTGACTGTCTTTTGTCTTTGTTTTAAATTTCATTCCCAAGGGGCTGGTACTAAACACAGCACCTCGCGGAGCTGCTGCCATGTTTATTACCAGCCCCATGGAGATGGATGTAAACACAAGTCAATAATTTTCTCAATTGGTAAATTTTTTAGATTATCTCAAATGTACAGTACTACATTATATACACCTTTTTTTTATATTGTTTAGCCAAAGGAGTATATTAGTAAAAGAGTTTCAGGGGGGGGGGGGAATTGTGACCAGAGATTGGCAGGCTCAAACTGACTCTAGAACCACACGAAGTGCAGTGTACACTGGTCCACACTACTGAGAGGTCACGCTGGGCTTTCTCTCTGCTACCTTGTGTGTTAGTGTTAGTATTTTGTCACATATTGTTTGGAATGCACCTTTTGAGGCAGACAGTTTTGGAGGCAGAGGATGACATTCTGACATATGGTGAAAGGGTGCATGGGCCAAAAAAAAAAAAAAGGTTGAGAACCACTGGCTTAGACAGTTGAGGCACAGACAGTATGCTCTCATCCAGAGTCAAGATCCCCTTCACCCTAGATCTTGTGGTTTGCTACCAACCGTATGTCCTATCCTCCAAACCTTTTCTTCATAAGCTTGAGGGAAGGGTGGGGAGAAGGTGAGAGGACTGCTGAAAACAGAGTAAGGAGGATATCATCCACATGTATACTCTTTTCCTGTGAGCTTGTTTCTCCTTAGGGAAGAATTCATGCTGTGAGTGTGCTTGTCTCCTCACTCTCTACCAATTTATATACAGTTGCTCTGGGATTGTCAACACTGGGTGTTGTCCAGTGGAATATTATGGTACAGAGTCTTGAGAAATGCACAATCTACCATGTGCCTTAGTTCTTGCTTCCAGGTTAGTTTTTCCAAGATCCTCAGAAGTGTATGTAGATATAGCACTGCCATGACCTTTTGCCTGCTGCTCTTTAAATACTAGTTACTAGGCTTCAGTCACCATATCATTTAGCCTAAAAGACTTTCGGTATGAACATTTAGGAAAAATGCAAATACTGTAACCTGGAATTTGCAGTTTTTTGTGATGTGTGTTGTAAAATGCAGTATCTTTCCTTGCTTAACAACTCAAGCAAATGGCAAGCTGGACCATGTGGTTCAAGACAGCTTTCAGCACTTAACACCGAATAACATTTAGAATACTCCTACCATGCAACACCAAATACTGTAATATTTAGAATACAGTACTATTACCATGCAATACAGTCTGTCAAGAGTTTTATTAAATTATGTTATCAGGGTCAAATTTTTTCTTCCTGGAGGATATATTTCATATAAAAAATTCACCTTTTTATGTAAGTAACTTACCAAGTAATTACATTCCTATAGTTTCTATTAACCAGCAGCTAAAAATTTTGAAATTCGCAGGTCGCGCTATTTTGTTTGGCTAGCCTAGGTGACTAACCTCTCCCACTTTCGGGGTACAAGAGGAACAACTAGCAAAAGTATTCAGTTTGTTTCTGCCGGCCAATGGCTGTACACCAGCTTATAGCAGCAGCTCTGATTTTGGAATTCGCCTTTCCTGTTGATTTCTCATCGTATTTGGTGAAGTGTTCTTGCTCTGATAGCCTTTCGGCTTTACTGGATGAGTTAGACTGTTTTTTTTTACCTTTATTGTGACTCTTTGTAACGACTTTCCATTTTTAGCGATAGTGACTGTAGTCAACTTGATTTTTCCAGTGTCAGACTCAAGTTCGACTAGCTTTAGGTATTGCAGCAAAGGCTGCAATACATGTTTGACTAAGGAAACTTACGATTCACATTCTATCTGCACGGATTGTAAGGGATAAATTTGTTCAGAAGACTTACGATGTAATGAATGTGTAGACTGGCACAGTAAGAAGTGGAAGACTTTAAGATCTCATGTAAACAAACTGGCAAGAGATAAAAAGAGAAAAGCGGCAGCCAGACGGATTAGTAAGTCTTTAGCTAGTCAGGGATCTCCTATTGATAATGCTAATGTCGAGATTGACGTTCCTGTTATTTTTGTTGATCCCTTACCCGGTTCTCCTGCTATGCAACCCGCTCCTTTACACGGCTCTCTCGCTTCCGAACCCAACACCATTGCCAGCCTTGAGTGTAAAATTGATAAAAGGTTCGAATTGATTGTTGAATCTATTGCGCAATTAGCCTCTTTGGTTAGGGTCCTTATAGACAATAAGAGTGATTCGAAGCGCCCTGTTACTCCTAGCACTAGTGCAGTGTCGGTAGAGCACCCGATTGCGCCTAGTGCCAGTGATGTGTTGGTGGAGGAGGTGGCTGCCCTTCTTACCGAATCTCCTAGGCAAAGGTCAGTGTCATACTCCCCTAAACCTGGGGGGAGTCAAACTGGTAGCCTAAGGGAGGTTGGTGGGTCTGCCCACGGGTAGTCGCCTCCTCAGTTGAACCTGTTGTTGAATCCCTGGTTGCAGCCAAACGCCACTGGAAAGGCGTATCCCTGGACGTGCATCGTCTTTCATCTAGCTCACATGATTCTTCTCTTAGATGCCAATGGCGTTTTGTAGATGAATCATGCCCTTTGAAAAGGCGTGGGGGTGATGTGACTCATTCTCCTCCTCCAGTACTTTGTAAGAAATTCAAGGAACCTGTTTGCAGTCCTCTCCCATCTTGCAGTCATTGGGACAGTCTGGAACGTTTTCCTTCTGTTCCTCCCTTGGTAGAGAATCAGAGAGCGGCTTCCAAGTATCCTGCTTCTCATAAGCGCTCTTCGTCTAAGGTGTCTTCTTCTGAGTGTGCCCTCTTGCACCCAAGACTCCTCTGGCTCCCGAGCGCCCTGCAGTGTTAGAAGCTCCCTTGACTGCTGAACGCCTGGTTTCTTCCGAGCGCCCGAAATTGTCTCAGCACATGTTGGCTCCTTCTCGTGCTGCTGTGTCAGAGTGCCTGTCTTCTCTAGAGGATCACAGAGCGCATGAGCACCCGTCTTTGCCCTCACTCTTTGATTCATGGATCGCCAACTAAGATGAAGCGCCCAGTGGCGCCCGAGCTCCCTTTGGCGTTCTATCTTCTGCTGGCGCCAGAGAGTCGCCATGCTTATGCTGCCGACACTTTGACTCCGGCTGTTATTGTTCCCTGAGCAGTTGGTCATCCTTCTGTGTCTTGAACTTCCCCGCCTCAGGCTTTACCCTCTTCTAGCAAACAAGCGCCGTCTGTGGTAGACCCGATTCAGAGCAAGCTCGACAGTATTTTGAGCCTGTTGAAGAAGGCTCCGTCAACCCCCCAACCTACGGACTTGGCTTTGTCTCCTGTATCCTCGGACAAGGAAGAAGTTATTGCTCAAGATGCTCGTCCTTCAGCTTAAGTATCGCTGATAAGGTATCTTCTTGCTACCTTCCCAAATTGTTTTTTGCCTGCAGCGCCTTCTTCACCCACGTTGACTTTTCTTGGGGAGTCACAGTCTTCTGAGTCTTCAAGACTACCCAAGTTAGTGCTTTCCTCTTCTGTCAAGAAAGCCTTCGGTGTTATTGAGGGATGGCTAGCGGAGAAATGGGGACAAGGTAAGAGCCATTTTCAGCTTCCCTCCTTCTAGATTGACTAATAGGAGACAGCTCTCTTATGCCACAGGGGAAGCTGCTTCTCTGGGAATTTCTGCTTCCTCTCAGGGGTACTTCTCCGGGTTGATCGATTCCTCTCGTAGATCTGCATTTGCTTCAGCGAAGATCATGTTCAGTTTGACGGAGCTCTTTCACTTTTTTAAAAAACTTGTTTAAGGTTTTGAAGTGTTGAGTTTTCTTGATTGGTCAGTGGGCTCTCTTGCCCGTAAGATTAAGGACTGCTCTACTATTCCAGAAGATAGTGCCTTCTACTTGCTGGGGGTCCTCTCGTGTGTCGATAAAGGAGTCAGGGACGGTTCCCAGGAATTAGCTTCCCTTTACACAATGGGAGTGAGTGCTAAAGAAGAGAGAACTGTGGTGTTCCTACACCTCTAGGGGAGTGACTCCCTCCTAGAAGTCGGCCATTTTGTTTTCCCCGCTGGATCATCATCACCTGTTCCCGCAGACTACAGTTCTGGAGATTTCTTCAGATCTTCAGAAGAAGAATATGCAAGATCTTCTTGCCCAGCCCTCTAGGCATCCTAAGGAGGTGCCCACTCATACCTCCAGGACAGTCTCCCCGCTGCAGACTCGACCCTTTCGTGGCAGCAGACAGAGATCCCTGTCTAGACCCTGTTCGTCCAGCAGATCGGTCTCCAGAGCCATTAA
The DNA here is from genome assembly GCA_039081455.1 of Macrobrachium rosenbergii. NCBI lineage: Eukaryota > Metazoa > Arthropoda > Malacostraca > Decapoda > Palaemonidae > Macrobrachium > Macrobrachium rosenbergii. The sequence continues at coordinate 14,054,366 of JANJGK010000004.1, forward strand.
GAGATCCTCATCCCGTTCTGCCTCTTGCAAGTGAGAATTTCGTCCTCCGAACTTCAGTAGGAGCCAGTCTCCTTCTCTTCTGGGAAAAGTGGAGAAAGATGGGTGCAGAGCCCTGGACTGTCAAAATTCTGAGGGAAGGCTATTCTATCCCCTTCAAAGAAAAGCCACAATTAAGCAGCTCTCCAGTAACATTGTCAGCATACTCCAAAGGTTCGAAGAAGTCTTTGGCCCTCTCAGAAGAAGTGTTGTCCCTTCTCAAGAAGGGGGCGATAGAATCAGTAGAGAATGTGGGCTCACCGGGGTTCTACAATCTTCTTTTTGTGGTGCCCAAAGCTTCAGGGGGCTGGAGGCCTGTCCTGGGTGTCAGTGCATTAAATTTCTTCGTTCAGAAGACAAAGTTTAAGATGGAGGCAAACTGAACCGTCCTGTCATCCATTCATCAGGGAGACTGGATGACATCTATAGACATGTAGGATGCATATTTCCACATCCCACTACATTGGGAATCGAGGAAGTTTCTGAGGTTCGTGTTTGGGAACAAAGTGTTCCAGTTCCGTGCTCTATGTTTCGGGTTATCGACGGCGCCTCAAGTGTTTACCAGAGTGCTTGCTCCCTTAGCAAAGTGGCTCCATCTGATGGGAACCAAAATCTCCCTTTACTTGGACAATTGGCTATTTCGGGCCCAATCGAAAGAGAAATGTTCGGAGGACCTTCAAAAGACTCTTCTACTAGCCCAGGAGCTGGGATTGATGATTAATGTTCAGAAGTCTCAGTTGATTCCTTCACAACGGATTCTTTATTAAGGGATGATAATAGACTCTCAGAGTTTCAGGTTTTTCCCTCACCGAAGAGAATACAGTCTTGCCTCAAGGTAGTGCACAGATTTCTTCTTCTGGACCCATGCTCTGCCAACGATTGGATGAGTCTTCTCGAGACATTATCGTCCATAGAACAATTCGTACTCCTGGGCAGACTTCATATGAGACCACTCCAAGTCTTCTTAAGAATCAGTTGGAACAGGAAAAAATACCCAGGCTCTTTTGCATTCCAAGTAACTCCAGAGATAAAAGAGGATCTGCGTTGGTGGAGCTTAAAAGGAAGGTTGTCGCAAGGGAAATCTCTCCTTCTGTGAACCCCAACCTAGACTTCTCAGATGCGTGGAACCTAGGTAGGTAGCTCTGTTGGGAGACGAGGAAATTTTAGGGACCTGGTCTCTGGAACAAAGAAATTGGCATGTAAATGTCAAGGAGTTGAAGGCAGTTCATCTGGGGTTACAATTTTTCAAAGAAGTGTACAACAAGACAATCACAGTGCACTCCAATAATACAACTGCACTGGCGTATATCAAAAACCAAGGGGGGACACACTCTTTCTCCCTTTATGAGATGGCAAGGGATCTTCTGCTTTGGGCAGAGCAATGTCAAGTCAAGCTTCTTACTCACTTCATCCAGGGGAAGCTCAACGTTCGGTGGACTAGCTAAGTCATGGAAGACAGGTGTTACCCACGGAGTGGACTCTGGATCCCCATGTTTGCTCGGATCTTTGGAAGTTGTGGGGGACTTCCAGAAACCATTGTCTCTCTCTGGATCCTTTAGCATGGGCAACCGATGCTATGCTGCAGGACTGGTCAAACAGTCACCGTTATGCATTTCCCCCTTCAACATGATAAGACAGGTGATCAACAAATTACAAACTCACCAAAATCTGTCAGTGATCCTAGTGGGCCCCTTTTGACCAATGAAGGAATGGTTCCCGGATCTTCTCGACCTCCTCGCAGACTTTACAAGGTTGCTACCTCAAAACCTCATCTGCTCAAACAACCCCACTTCTGGCATTTTCATCAGGGATTGTCTACTCTGGTCCTGACAGGATACAGACTGTCAGGAAACTTCTTAGAAAGAAGGAGTTTTCAAGATCGGCCTCACAAGCTATTGCCAAATGCAGGCGACAGTCCTCTGATAGAGTATATCAGGCTAAGTGGACAATTTTCGGAGAATGGTGCAGGAAGCGCAGAGTGTCGTCTTCTCAGACATCTATAGCCGAAATAGCAGACTTTCAAGACCGACAGGAACCTGTTATCCTTGACAATCAAGGGTTGTAGGGCCATGTGGACCTTTCCTCTAATCAGGATTTATCTGATCTAATTAGATCGTTTGACACTACAAGACAGAAAGAGGTAGCAGCAGTGCCATGGAACCTGGCTGTGGTCCTTAAATGGTTGTCTGATCCCTGATTTGAGCCTATGCATTCGATTTCCCTGAGAAATCTAACTAGAAAGACCATGCAATAAACAAGAGAGTGCATTTTTCCCAAGAGAATGTTGTCTGTTCCTTCTCTTTAGGATTTCTAGCCAAGAATGAGTCCAGTTCTAATCCATGGCCTCGTTCCTTTGCAATTAAAAGTTTGTCTGAGATTGTAAGCCCAAGTGAGGAAGAGAGAGTATTGTGTCCTGTGAGAGCACTAAGGTTTTTTCTTCACAGAACAAAGAAGATTCATGGTCCTTCAAACACCTTATGGTGTTCTGTTAAGAATCCTTCTCGACCACTTTCAAAGAATGCCCTGGCATCCTTCCTTAAAGACCTCATCTCGGAAGCCCATTCTTCTGTTGAAGATGAGTTTTTTCCATTGTGTAAAGTGAGAGCTCGTGAAATTAGGGCTGTAGCCACTTCGTTGGCATTCAAGCGTAAATTGTCTCTCTCCTCGGTATTGCAAGCGACTTTTTGGAAATGTAAGTCGGTCTTTGCAAGTCATTATTTGAGGGAAATTGAAACAGTTTACAATAATTGCAGAACTTTGGGTCTGTTTTCGGTGGCTGGCATGGTGTTGGGAGAAGAAGCGTAGGAAGTACTCCTTCCTTCCTTTCTTCGCCTTGATTTGAGGAGTTGAGTTTTTAAGGGAGCCGTGGGGTACAGTGTACAGGAGTGTCCTCCAGTCTTTCATAGTTGGGCTGTGGCTTTTAACTTTTTATGGTATTAGGTGACATTTATTTCATTGTCGTTTTTTCTGTACTGTGCCCTGGGCAGGGGCAATATTATTACCTTTGTCAGCAATTGGAATCATCTTTGCTACAAGGTATCCACTAATATAGTAGGTGAGCCTCGGCTATACAGTACCGCCGCGCCACTGTACGATAAGGAGAGCGCCTATAGAGCCAGTACCTTCCTGCAGCAGCTCCCTTATCAGGTAAGGAAACAACAGGCATTTTTTGATGCTAGCAGTCCTTTCTATTCTCAAATTCATTACCATTATTAATGTTTTGGGGTAGGTTTGTTCATGCATCCCACCTCCTGTCAATGTGGAAATCAGCAGTGTAATTACTTGGTAAGTTACTTATATAAAAATGACATTTTTATAATAAAATAAAAGTTTTATATGTACGTACTTCCCAAGTAATTACATGCATTGAGCCCTCCCTCCTCCCCTCACATGAACATTATGGCACAGACAAGTTGAATACTTTTGCTAGTTGTTCCTCTCTTACCCCGAAATTGGGCGGGGTTAGTCACCTAGCCATGTTTCAAAATTTTTAGCTGCTGGTTAATAGAAACCATATCAATGTAATTACTTGGTAAGTACAGTATATTTAAAACTATTTTATTATAAAAATGTCATTTTTACATAAAGCCTAATTGATGACTCTCTCTCTCTCTCTCTCTCTCACCTTTAATACTTGCATTCATGAAATTGTGGTCTTTGTTTACTTTTCTCTTGTATTGTTAAGTTATCAGGAAATGGATTTGTACAGAAATCACAACAGACTGAATGTTATTTGAGATTGCTCATCATTGTACGTATAGAAATTGAAGAGTAGCCTACTACCAGAAAGGAACAGAATAATCAAGGGTAAATGTTTTCAGAATAAATGCAGATACAGTAGCAGGTAAACAGTAAACAGTTTTATAGGTTACGAGTGTTCAGATTTTTTTGCCATACATTAGAAGATAATTATGTGAATAAATAAGTTTACTGACAACATTTCCTTGCAAACGTATGTAAATAAATAAGTTTACTGACAACATTTCCTTGTAAACGTATGTACTGTACTCTCTTTTTTTCATATTTGAACTTTCCTTTTCCAGCATCAAGCAGGTGGAAGCTTAGAGATGAACAGTTTGAAGCCATTGCAACAGTCATCTTAAGAGTACCAGGCTATTTTATCCTTGATTATTGGTATCAGAATGACATCAACAACTGCATCCCTCGATCTTTTGCTTGGGCTGATGTTGTGTCTTCAGGGTTTGCTATATTTGGTAAGTGATGTACCCTAGTAATTTTCAGCTGAATGTGATCACTTTAGGCTGCCTAAGTTATACTGTACTGTACTGAATTTCTTGGGCATTGGTATGATTGAAGTAACAGTACAACTGTTGAAAATAAGAAACTCGTGCCCTTATAAACTTTGTTAATTTTATAAGAAAATTTCAGCTACATTTTTCAATCCCAGTATCTGTGAGAATGTATTATAATTGACACAACTTCCAATGCAATAACATTTTAGGAGGCAGGTCAAGTGATGTAGCCAGACTTGTAGTTCCCTTCGCTGTGAGTGGTTGATGTTAAAGATTGAGTAGACTTGTTTAATTGGGTTTGCATCTTCCTCGTGGTATAACCAGGAATTCAAAGCCTGGTATATACATCTTGACTGACAAAGTGAAAGTGGTAGTTAGAGGCAAGCTGGGTCAGTGATTAGATAGAAAGGCTTTCCCTCAACTCTTTCGTAAAGAACTGGTTTAGACAAGAGAGCAAAATCCTTAAAATAATGTACTAAATCCATGAAATTAAATTTAAGGTAGGCACTCAAAGCAGCGTGTGCTTAACATCAAGGAGATATCCACCTTTTAAGAGGTAGAGTTAGGCAGGCTCAAAATCTTATCCTTGTAGTTATACTCTATTTATGTCTGCGCTCCAATTTCTGATAAATTGTAACTTATCATTTTTCTCTAGGAAACTTTAAACAACGTAAGGTTAATGTGCCCTGTCAGAGGTAGTATTCATCTCAGCAGTAGTAGTAGTATCACACAGCATTAGGCTGGATGGAAAATATTTTCTGGGAAAGATTTGAGAAAAATATATATATATTTGGGTATGTATTTGGAAACTAAAATCTAATGTGTATGAATTGGAAGAAGATGAAGTTTGAAGAATAAGTTTGATGAAGGGGTGTCAGTCTTCCAAAGTCTTAGGGACTAAAACAGATGCCTCAGAAAGTCCTGAAAGTGTTCTGCATCCTCTTTAGTGATGTTTCTAGAGATGAGAAAAGTATCAGCTTTAGAGTGATCAACTTCAGTAGAAAGAAACTAGATAATTGCACTGTGAGAAAGATGAAGCTATAAGGAGGGCATTTTCAAAGACAGGTAGAGAATCTACTCACACTCATTAGGTTGAAAGCCACATCTCTTCACTGGACAGCTAGATGTTGAACTGTGGAAGGTTTAAAAGTTTATATTTGCCAGTTTCCTGTATATAAAAGTGTTGCCATTACTATTAAAGTGCTAATTGATGTGTAAAATATGAAAGGGACCTTACACAAGTTTACTTACATTGCATATATGCTTCTTCAAAGGTTTCATATATATATTTCAGTATAGTATTACATATAACTCCATTTACGTAGGGAATACATTCCTAAGGATGCATATGTTGAAATAGTGTAAACAGATCTTTTGGAATAGCGTAAACAGATCATAATTTCCCCATGAGAATCCATGGTAATATTGGGTTAGGGTGTGAGACGTGGGAACTGCTCTTGTTTTTTGGGTTCTGATAAGAAATATTATCATGTGAACATCATTAATAACACAGTACAAGAAAAAAACAACTTTTCATGGTCTGTTATTATCACCTTACCTTCATTCCCTTTGTGCTCCTCCCAATTTTTGCTGCTGGCTCAGGCAACAACTCCCACATTTCCTATCATGTATGTACGAAACTATGGTATAATAGGGGGAGTTGAGTTCAGAGGCAATGGAATCTGCTGTTTTGTTGGATACTAGTCAGCAGCAGCATGGGAAATTTTGCTCAGCTTCTTCCTCTTCATACCTGTGTTAATGTGAGGAAATTAGGACCTGTGCAAATAAAGTTATCTGTATTTTCATTTTATGTATCTAGTTTTGTCACTTCTAAAATTTAATTGTAGCCGTCAGTTGAAGATATGCAGTTAAGTAATATGGTTTTCATAGTCATGTTTGCCATATATTTAATTTTTTGTTAATGTATGTTGTTTTACAGCGGTGATCCAAGGTGTGTTGGTGCTGTTACTACCTCTGGAACAGCTGGTTATGTTGTATATGCACTACCTCACTATAGCTGTATTAGCAGCCGCTGACACCTTTTCAAATTATTATATTGAGGGGGAGAAACGCCTTGTCAGTCAGTGGCCAGACTATGGCACAGTAAGCTTTCAGGTGAGTATTTAGACACAACTGAAAGGACAGTCGTTCCACCTTGTAAGTCATTCTTTTATTTTTTTCTCTTGTTATACTGCTAATTTTTTATTTATTTTTTCTCTTGAGAAGCTTAGCAGTTTGGCAATGTGAAGAAAATAGAGGAGTGGAAGTGCTGGATCATGCTATGAAGGCTGGAGAAGGTGTTGGAGGAGTGGGAGAGAAAAAACATCAAAATTATAAGTATTAAGTTTGCTGTCAACCACACAGATTACCCTTTTTTACAAGAAAATTTCGGGAGAAATATACAAAGAAGAGTTTTTACCATTTTGTGTTTTTATAGAGAGTATTTGGGAGTACCAAGGCAAAATGCATAAGATATTTCTGTTGCAGTAGAGTACAGATGCTAAAGAGACAAGAGAGGGCAGTAAGAATTGCTGCAGCAATTGCTAGTGGAGAGGTTGCCAGGCTTCTTGTAAATAAGAATATCCTGTTGGCAAACTGAGTAAACTTTTAACAATGTATGTGCAAGGTGCGTCGGAGAATATGAAAAGATAAGGAGACAGTGTGCAGCGGCAAGATTGTATCACAATGTAGATGTAGCAAGTGGCAAAGAGGTTTGGTGTCCAGAAGCTGCAGACTGAGGTGGGTATGAGAAAGTGAGAAGAGTCAATAAGTGATTGATATGGTAGTGGCAAGACCCTGACAAATTGGCAAAGCCTGAAATATCATCGGAGAGACTTGGATCAGATGGGAATTCAGGCAGAAAGTAGATGAAATATGTAATAGAGTGGAGAGAACTCATTGGATATCTAACCCCATAAAGAGAAAATTGGATGTAAAAATGTGGTTCATGATGCTTGACCTCTTGTAAGGAAATTTGACCCAGGTAATAATCAAGCCAATTTTTTTTTTTTTTTTGTACACAAACCCATTGCTTTACAGAAGCTAGGCTAATCTCCAAGCACTTGAGAAATTCAAAAAGAAGACTCTGTCGGGTGGAAAGTAATTCAGACTGTAAAGGTAATTCCTCATAGAAAATTGTCACTCCCTGTGTGTTTGATGTCATGCACAGCAAACAAATGACATAGTGTTTCAAGGCTCTGCTTAATTATACTCTTAAAATTTATAATGCTTTGTTTTCAGTAATATTTTTCTTTTGAATTCAGATACTGTGATTCTCGAGCTTCATGCGTATCTTAATTATACTGCTCCAGTTGTATATAATACACTAATATTTTTTTATAATGTGAGTGTTTTTCTCACAGAGAATGTAATACTTGTTTTAATACCTTTTGCAGTAAAATAATTTGATACTTATGTTTTATGACCAGGTAAACAGCATACAGTTTGTGAATATGCATAAATTTTAGCTATAAATAAGTTCAGGCAGAACAGTGTTTTTTTTTTTTTTATAAATTGAAAGACTAAGCAGTATCTATCAGTTATTGTACTGTAATACTTATTTTTATAGGCCTATATGACACTTACCAAGTAATTACATAGCTATAGTTTCTACTTTAAACGGCAGCGTAAGAATTGAAAATTCGTGGTAGCGCTCTTTTGTTTTGGTGCAGGTAAGTGCCCCACCCACTTTTGGGGAAGAATAGGTACAACGTAGCTAAAGAGCTCAGTTTATTTCTGCTGTTGACCGAACATCGGTCGTTCAGCAGCAGTGTTTTGTTAATTCAGGGGTAGTTTCACCAGATGGTTTGGTTGTCTATCGAAGGATTTAGTGAAGTATTCTTTCATTTGGTAGCCTCTGAGCTATATTTTCATAGCTTAGCTTAGCTTAGCTTAGCTTAGCTTAGCAATTTTTTGGACTATTATGTCAGAGTGAGTGTGACCAGTAACCGGTATTGCAGCAAAGGCTGTAATACTAGATTTAACTTCATTTAAATTTGACGAACATTCTGTTTGTTTTCACTGCCGTGGACAGGTATGTTCCCCGACTTGACTCATGATGAATGTAAGGATTGGGCTGTAAGTAAATGGAAAGTGTTGACCAATCATGTGGATAAATAAGAGAAAGCTAGGCTTATTAAAGTGGCTGCTAGAGCTGAGGCTAGAGCCTCTGTGTCCTCTACCCCTAAACCGGCATTTTCTACACCTTTGCTTCTCGTTCCCTGATTCCTACTTCTCTCGCTCTCCCTACAATTCCGTTACCTGGCTCCCTTCCCTCTGAACCCAGTGCCATTGCCAGTCTCGAAGCTTGGATGGATAAGAAATTCAATGTTTTAGTAAGTACTGTTGCTCAGATAGGATCATAGTGCAACTGTCAGTGCAAGTGCTAGTGCCTGCACCCGGGTTAGTGTTGTGGAGGGGGTGGCTACTCGTCTTACCGATGTTCCTAGATGGAGGTCCCCGCCAAACTCCTGCACCAGGGGGGAGGCAAACTGTAAGTCCAACAGAGGTTGGTGAGGTTTGCCCATGAGTAGTTGCTTCCTCAGTCGAGCCTGTTGCTGGTCCCAGGTATTGACAGACAGCCACTGGAAAGGAGTCTTATGGATCTCCTAAATTCGGTCACTGTCAGACTCCCCTGCACCTGGGAGGAGGCAGACCGCAAGTCGGTCACTGTCAGACTCCCCTACACCTGGGAGAAGGCAAACTGTAAGTCCAAGGGAGGTCGGTGGGGTTTGCCCACGAGTAGTTGCTTTCTCACCCAAACCTGTTGCTGTTTCCCAGGTTTCGGCAACCAAACGCTCGAAAGGTGTCCAATTGGATCACACCTTATCTTCCAGTGGTTCAGATTCCGAACCCAAAGGACACACGGTCAACGTTTTCAGGAGTCTTCTAGGCCTTTGAAGAGGCATGTTGCGGAAGTGCATACGGTGGTACCTCGCAAGCTCCATAAGGATCAAGAGCCCTCTTGCAGCTATTGGGACGACAGAGCGTTCCCTTTGGACACCAAGCTCCCGCTGGCTCGTAAGCGCCCATAGGCTCCCATGCGCCCATAGGCTCCCAAACGCCCATAGGCTCCCAAGCGCCAATTGGCTCCCAAGCGCCAATTGGCTCATAAGCGCACTTTGGGATCTCCTCCCATTAGATTCGAGCTCCCAGTGGCTCATAAGTCTGCTGCAGGTTCAGTTCGCGCTGTAGCTCCAGACATCCCGTTGGCTCCCAGCTCTCCAGCATTGGGATATGAGTCTGAGACTCCAGATTCAGACATCCCTATTGCTGCAGGTCAACCTGTTTCGGTCCCTTCTGTGTCACAGATCCCCCAAGGCCCCATCCTCTTCACCTGTCGCTGATCGCACGAAGTCTGCAAGTACATCAGCACCCCAAGACTCTTCTTTGCTTCCCATTCACCAGTGTTTGGACAACATCCTGGAACTGTTGAAGAACCTTCGTCTTTGAAACCAGAAGAACCACATCAAGATTTGGCACTTTCCGCTGCATCTTCAGCAGAGGAGGAACCTGAACCAGAACAGCCTTCATCAGCTTACGCCTCATTATTGAATTATTTCCTGTTCTGCTTCCTGATATATTTCTCCACCGCGGCCCCTTCTTCCCCCGGATCAGCGTTCTTGTTATGTGAATCCTTGAGTACCACTAGACTCCCATAGATGGTCCTCTATTTCGTCCAAGAAAGTGTTGTTGGGGATCGACTCTTGGCTGTCTGAGAAGAGGGAGTTGGGCAAAGCTGTATTTTGTTCTCCTTCTCAGATTTCCAAAAGGAGGTATGTATTCTATACAACCGGGGAAGCTCCTTCCTTGGAAGTTTCTGCTATATTCGTACATGCAGACTGGCTGGGAGTCCTGTCGTGTGCGGACAAGGCGACTCGAGATGGGGCAAAGGAGTTAGCTGCTCTTTTTTTGTCATGTATACAGTACTGAAGAGAAGAGACCTGGGGTGTTCTTTCACCACTAAAGGAGTGACACCATCTCAGAGATCTGCTCTTCATTTCGCTCATCTGTACAAACCAGCCTTTTTTCCTCGAATGACATTAGAGCGGGTAGCTACGGAAATTGCAAAAGGCTACTCATGACTTGCTTGCGCAGTTGTCCAAGCGAATGATGGAGTCTAACCGAACACCTGCTGTTTCATTTAATCCTCGGCCTCTCTCTCCTCTCCAGCCACGGCTCTTTTGAGGTAACAGTGGAAGAGCTTTCCTGTGCCCACACACAAATTCCAGATCAGTTCGCCCTATCAGCAAGAAGTCCTCTGCTAGACCAGTCTCTAGCAAGTGAGACTTCGGTCCTCCATCTACCTGTGGGCGCCAGACTCCCGCACTTCTGGAGACAACGAGAGGCCAGATCGATAGAACCATGTTTACTACAGGTTCCCTTCAAAAAAAAAAAAAAAGTAAGTCACAGGTCTTCTCCACAAGAGAGCTATAGAAGATATAGAAGACTTATCATTGGGGATGTTTTGCATTCCCCTCTTTGTTGTCCCCAAAACCTCTTGGGGGTTGGAGGCCGGTCCTGGATGTTAGTGGTCTGAACATCTTCGTCCAAACCACAAAGTTCAGGATGCAGACGAACAGCTCAGTTCTTGCTGCAATTTCCCAAGAAGATAGGATGGTCTCAATATACATGAGAGATGCTTACTTTCATACCCAGTACACTGGATTCCAGGAAATTCCTATGGTTTGCTCTCAGGACAAAGGTTTCCAATTTCGGGCCCTATGCTTCGGGTTGTCAACAGCCCCTCAAGTCTTCACCATGGCTAATGGGCGTGAAAGTTTGTCTATTTCTAGATGACTGGCCCTATGTTCATCATCCCAGAAGAAGTGCACGGAGGACCCTCTCAGAACCCTTCAGTTAGCCCAGGAGTTGGGCAGGAAAAGTCCCAACGAGTCCCTTCTCTGACGATAGTCTATTTGGGGATGAAGGTAGACTCTCAAATTTTTCGGGTTTTTCCATTAGAGAAGAGAATACTATCATGCACCCAAGAAGTCCGTAATTTTCTGAGTCTTCAGACCTGCTCAGCCAATGACTGGATGAGTCTGCTGCGGCCTGTCACCTCCATAGAGATGCTCATTCCTTTGGGGATACTGCATGCGTGGCCTTTGCAGTTCTTTCTGAAGGTCAGTTGGAACAAGAAGATTCTTTCAGATTCCTTCGTATTCTCCATCACACAGGAAATAAGAGATCTTCAGTGGTGGCTCGTAGAAGGATGGTTCCTCTCATTGAAGTCCCTATGTCGTCCGAACCCAAACCTTTCACTATTCTCCAACACATTGGACCTAGGCTGGGGAGTGACACTAGGACGATTGGAAGTGTAAGGGAAGTGGTCCCTACAAAAAAAAAAAAGTTTACCTTAGTTTTACCAGACCACTCAAAAGAGGAAACTATACATAAATCTGTAGGAGTTGAAAGAGATTCACCTGGCTCTTCAACATTTTGCTGCAGTAACTCGAGTCTCAGTGATTGTGGTTCATTCCAACAACACGACGGCTCTGGCTTATATTCGAAACCAAAGAGGCACTCACTCTCTGTCACTGTGCGAGTTAGCCAAGGATCTCTTTCTTTGGGTGCACGACAACAACACACAGATTCTCACCTGCTGTGTTCAGAGCAAGTCAAGCGCATTAGTGGACGAATTGAGCCGTTGCAAACGGGTTCTACCCATGGAATGGTCGCTGAATCCACAGGTGTGCACCAACCTGTTGAAACGGTGGGAACACCTTCGGTAGCCTTGTTTGCAGTGTCCAGGATCCATCGCCTCCCCCTGCATTGCTCTTTGACGCCAGACCTTCAGACTTGGGCAACGGAGGCGATACTTCAGGATTGGTCACACATGGAAAACGTATGCCTTCCCTCCATTCATTCTAGTAAGAGATATGATCAACAAATTTAAGACTTCATCATGCGTCGATGATCCTAGTAGCTCCCTTTTAGCCTCAAAAGAAGTGGTTTCCAGACCTTCTGGACTTTCCATGGCTCCTCCCACAGAGGAAAGATCTTCTCAGGCAACCTCACTTCAACAGATATCATCAAGGTTTGTCCACTCTCATGCTGACAAGCTTTAAACTGTCAGGAAGCTTGTTAGAGCAAAGGATTTTCAAGAAGACTTGCGAATGCTATCGCAAAATGTAGACGCAACTCTTCAAAGCACTACCAGGCTAAGTGGGCAGTTTTGAGGAGACTGGATAAAGAACATAGCATCTCGTCTAATTCTACCTCTGCAGCCCAACTAGCCAAATTTTTACTTTACCTTGGATCTTCAAGAGGCCTTTCGACGTTTACGATAAAGGATTACAGATCCATGCTGAACTCATTAGTATTCAAGCATAGAGGTGTGAACATTTCCTCAGACCTGGACATTTCAGACTTAGTCAAGTCTTTTGACACCAGGAATGGAAGTCTCAGCAGCCAGTGTCTTGGAACCTAGACGTATTCCTACATTGGTTGTCAGGCCTACCTTTTGAACCTATGCAGATGTCATCCTTTAGGGATCTGACTAGAAAGACACTTTTCTTAATTGCTTTAGCCACAGCGAAAGAGTCAGCGAGTTACAAGCCCTGGACAAACAAGTTGCTTTTGTGCAAAAGACAGCTATTTGCTCTTATATTTTAGGCTTCTTAATCAAAAATGAGCACCTGTCTTAACCGAGATCATTAAGATTTTACATCGAGAGACCCAAGAATATCAGAGGGAATTCTCGTAACCTCTGGTGTTCTGTCAAGAACCCTTTACGTCTTCTCTCCAAGAATGCTATCTTTCTTTTTGGTAGACATTATTGTAGAGTCTCACTTGGGAATTCAGGAGAATAATTTACTGTTGTTAAAGGTAAAAGCACATGAAGTACGGGTAGAAGCCACTTCGTTGGCTTTTTAACGCAATATCTCTCTAGCTACCATAACCCAATCATCTTAATGTACCCTTCTCTTAATCCTTTAACTTCAGTTGTGTTACGAGTTTCTTATTAGAGAATTAGGTGAGCAGTTCCTACCAATGAGTCAAAGGCATGCATGTGCATACAGTCACTCAGTATGCTATCTGGGTGTTCTTCTTCAGCATGTAATACTTCAATGGTTATGGGTCTGGGAAATTATGACTAATGGGTTTGTATGAAAAATTCTTTTTATATATAAATTTAAATTATTTCTGTTGCCACTGGTAGTTTGTAAAATTTATTCCTTTTAATTTTGTGCTCACTTACTGTGTGATGAATGGTGTATTGCTGTGCTTTTGAAGACATTCAATGAACTGATATTTTTATTTCAGGGTTTCTCCAATATGTTGATGCTTCAAAAATCGCTTTTTGATCCTCATAATGATATGGAAACCCTGTTTTTAAGACAACAAGTTGCTGCAATTGTATTCCACACATTAGTGGCAACATTTGTAACTTTCTTCCTAGATTTAGAATGTAACAAAGACAAGGTAAGTCCTGTAGGGAAAAGAGTCACTTACATATATTTTTTCCTGTAATTGTGGGTAAGAAATAGCCACTTGCATAAACGGTATATGCACTGCATAAACCAGGGGTGTTTTGTAATTGTTTTTGTGGATACCAGTAGTTAAATTCGAAACTTGAGTTTTAAAAGAAGTTTATTCATTATGAAATGCTGCTTTAGCTTGTTTTAATTTTGTCCTATTGTAGAATAACACGGTTAAATATGCATAAAGGACGAAGTTAGTGTGTTCAGTTACCAGAGTAGTTTTGCTGCATTTAACCTTATGCTTGGTTTTAAATGACAATTCATTAATATTGAGTAAAACTATTTCTTAAATACCAGGTTTTGATGTAGGGAAAACTTATTTGTGGTAGCCGCTGTTCGTCCTCAAAGGCGTTACACTCTCACGGTCCCCCGAGGGCTCCATGAGACTGACCAACCAGTTACAAAGAATTCTCTAATAGTAGGTCTCAGCCAGAATAGCGCTCGTTGACACAGTGATAGAATATAAAGGACCAGGACAGGAGGGCTCTATCTCCTGTCCTACAATGAGTGCCTCTGCTTTCACTACATTCCATTTGGACAGATGTGACAACTGTATATAGTATATATATAAATACATTTCACCACTTAATTTTCAAAAATTTTTTACTTTTTGGCTTTATCTTTTGTTATCTGTGTGTAAAACATCTGTTTGCAAGTGATCAGGTTATAAAATAGTGCACAAAATAAATAATGCTTTAAATAAAACGTGTGCTGTTGAAATGAAGAAAACAGAGGCAATTAAGAGAGAAAATGGCTTTTCTTTTTTGTTTGTCAATAATTTTCCTAACTTTTTTCCTTTTTGCAATATGAAAATATACTTTTTATATGTACATCAGCATAGCTGCAGTATTTAATCATAGTTCAACACAATTTTTGGGAGGGAAACTTGGTCCAAGTTGCCTATTGTAAAAAAAACACCAAAACAACTGCACCCAGACTTTAAAATTATGTCCTGTCAAGATGTCCACCAAAGGAAATATCTTTTTTACAAATAAAAGAAAACAAGTGGTATGCTAAAGCTGTAACCAAAAACCAGTCTGGAAACCATATGGCAGTTTATAAAATACATAATGTAAGTGTCAAAGATAGTAGTCTTGACACCCTGAACAGCATACAAGGGACAGTAATTTTATCAAGAGATGAAGAATGGATCAAAATATCAGCAATATTAGATTTCCTACAAGACAAATATGGTGGCATTGAAAATGAAGCAGCAGTGATATTATCAAGAGATGCAGAATGGATCAAAATATCGGCAGTATTAGATTCTGTACAAGACAAATATGGTGACATTGAAAATGAAATTATAAACGACACACCTAGCAAAAACAAAATTCACTTGGCAAAACTTCCCCCCAAAAATCAGTATACAGTAGCCTCTTGATCATTTGTGCTAAGACATCCAAGGGGATTGCAAATACATCTCAGATGAGGAACAGGGAATAGTGACTAGGCTAGCGTAGGCTGTAGTACCTCTAGGCTACCATAAAATCCTACCGTAACCCTAGCTAGCCTAAGAAAATGTACCATTACATGAAGAGTTGCAAAGAAAAAGAAACAAGAATTGATATATTCATTTTGTCTTTCTAAAATTAGTATACTTGTATTAAGCACAGTGCAGATAAAAATCTGACACATTATTATCCAAGAACTGTCAGAGTGGCCTATCGTACTAAAACTATATACTGTATTCGCGATCAGGTAATTATATCAACAAATACAAGATATGTAAAGGTATTATACTGTATTTTATGTAATATATAACCTTATAAGGAGTGCTATGTATGCACAAATATAACAAGAAAATAAAAATAAAAGAATTACCAAGATTGCCTAATGGTACTCTGTACTTAAGTATGATGCTAGCTCACTTCACTCTCGGTTATGATGCTAGCTCACTTCACTCTCAGTAAACCCTTGATATTTACATTTTGTATGGCTTCCATTTTCTGTGTACTGTATAGTATACAGTATATGGTATACAGGTACCATAGAATAATGATTGAAAAATAACAATCATGCAGTAAGACTATAGTACATAAAGTAAAACTTAATGATTACACCATGAAGTGGTCATATCTCTCTCTCTCTCTTCTCTCTCTCTCTCTCTCTCTCTCTCTCTCTCTCTCTCTCTCTCTCTCTCTCTCTCTCTCTCTCTCTCTCTCTGATACATCATTGTACTACCCTAGGAAATTAAGTTCAGTGGTTACCAAATCTGACATGGTGAAGTGTGTAATTAAAGGCAGTATCCCATATGGCTAATGACACAAAGTTTAACATTTCTACCTGTCCATTTGCACCTGTTTTGTTTTGTTCACACTTTTAATATTTGTTGCAATTTGGCACATATACTCAGTTACACTGAAGAAGGCGTGATAAAGGATGTAGTGCAGGTAGAAGTGCAGAGCACTGTATTAGGGCAAAATACGGAAATCATATGTTCCAAAATCCCTTTCAATACAAGAAACTAGCAGATATGAGCTTACTGCAACAAATTTTAACAATGACCCAAAATGCACAGCCTGCAGCTCAAGTGATCAGACCATGGTGTTGAATCATGATCCACCAAAATGCATCAGTGGTGGCCAAAAACACAATATACTACAGTACTACATTTAAAGAATGTGCATTATATATGTATATATAGTAATGACAGGATCTTACCAGAGTTGAAAGTCATGACCTTTCAAGATAGAACAGGTATAAACTTAAGAGAAGCAGAATTGTAGTTGAAAGTCATGTTCTTTCAAGAGAAGCAAAATTGGAGTTGAAAGGTTGGGGTTTTCAGTGACCCCTCCAAGAAATTTACAGATAAAATGATAGGTGACCAAAAGTTTGAAGAAGTAGCATAGAAAATTATCATGAATTATAAGCAAAAACTAAAAATTCAGCAAGAAAGATACTTTACAATCTGAGGAATCTAGAGTACTAACCATGAAAGCATTAAACAGATGGACTATGAAGAAAATGGTAATAAACCATCTAAGAAAATGTCAGTAGTACCTCACCACCAAAAATAATGAATGATGACAAGCCTTCAAGTTCAAAAGTTTATGTTGTTGTTGTTTAGAATTTTAATGTTATTCTTTTAAAATGGGTAATTGTAATTAATTGTAACAAACAATTTTGTACTAACCAAATACTCATAGGTTCCAGTTTGTGGAGATGGTAGAGAAAATTGCATAACTAGGAAATTACAACAGATTTGGATAAAATATTACATATAAACTAAGTAGAATTCCATATAAAACTGAAAATAATTTCACTATTTTCTTTGCTTGGATTCTCTTGTTTTTAGTATTGGTTGTGTTCCTAAAAGATATTTATTACTCCAGCATAAATGTGTTGGAATCCCCTATCGTATGCATTAGTAATGATTTGCCACATTTTACACTTTTTTGTTTATTTGGTAACTGATAATCTGTCATATATAAGAATAATGGCTTTCATTTGCAAAAATTTTTATTTAACTTCTCTATATACTGTATTGCTACGTAAGGTTGTTGACAGATGCAAATTATGCAGAATTTTATCATGAAATATTGCCTTAATTCAGGTTATTGTTACACAATATGACAAAAAGTATGTGCAAAAGAGGATACCGTATATTTAATGGATAAAAAGTGTATTTAAACCTTTTAAGACTTTGTTTTTAGGTACACATTAATGTTTGTGACATAAAAGTTTTGTTAATTTCTGCAAATTGAACCATGGTTTTGGACAGCATTCTATTAAGAGGCATAGCTTTTGTGTGTGCATTTATGCAAATTTGCATTTTATTTTGTATATAAGATATTAAAGCAAAATTCAGACATGTAATATATTACTTGTACTTTCAGATCCTGTTGTTGGTTTACCTGGTTCCCGTGTTTGCACGACTGGCAGGTTTCCCAGTTACAGAACTTCATTTGACACATAACTTTGCTTCGTGTTTTGTCATTTTTTTAACAGTGCAGTATATATTTCTTTGCGTTCCTCATGTATTTAGGTTTTTGAAAAATATGTATACTTCGCTTGTAGAAATGGTTGAGTTCTTTGGGCCAATTGGTGTGGTTGTAACTATTTGGAGTAGACTATTTGTGCCCATACAGCTTCTTTTGTTTTGGCTTGTGCTGTTTTCAACACAGCTATACAACCATTATCTACCTTCATATAATACTGCTGTTGCTCCAAAATCAGGGTCACATGCAGCAACTTCAATAAGTGGTGTTGTGTCGGGGGTGTCATCTCCAGTGGTAGGAAGGGCTGGGTCCTCAGTGTCATCTGTTGGGAGTGGGGCTCCAGGTGAAATGTGGTATCTGGTGATCGTTCAGAGCGCAGCAGAGGTTTGTTACACTCCTCTTATGTTGGCGGGTACGTGTGTTGCTGTTTCTTATGCTTCACGAATGATTTTGTCCTTAACCAGGGCTTATACAGCTGGACCAGGAGCAGCTCCCCTCCCAGATGATTTGGTCCACTCAGGGTGGACCGAAGGGGTTACAATGGCACTGTTAGCTGTACAGACCTCCTTACTTAGCATGGAAATGCGTGAACGTTTGGCAGTGTTTGCTATTATCCTGCTTATTGTTGTAACGTCTTTAGTTCAGAGTATGTATGAACTAGTTGAGCCTGTAGTCCTTGCACTCAGTGCTCAAGGTGTTGCTTCCCTGTCAAGACATGCTAGAGCTGTTTCTGCATGTTTGCTGCTCTTAATTCTTCCCTTGTACATGGTGTATATGTTTACTCTCATTTTTGAACAAGATTTTTGGCTGTTGCTTGTTGTTTCTACAAGCATTATGACATCTGTTCAAGTGTTAGGTCTTTTGGCTATTTATGTACTTCTTACATGGGATGCTGTATGTGCCCAGCCGTGGCCTGGTTTAGATGACCTAGTTTATTACACTAGAGCAACAACACGAGTTTTTGAATTTATAGTAGCAGTATTTGTTGTGGGGGCAGGAGTGAAAGAATGCATAACAGGCATGTGGTCATGGATTAATGCTGTAGTTTTGCTTATCCATTTTTACTTTAATGTTTGGCAACGCTTACAACAAGGTTGGAAAAGTTTCTTGTCACGTTTGGAAGCTGCCAAGAAGATATCAGCTTTACCTGAAGCATCTCCAGAACAGCTGGAAGCCTATAATGATGTGTGTGCTATATGTTATGCAGATATGACATCAGCTCGAATTACTCATTGCTATCATTTCTTCCATGGTCCATGCCTTAGGAAATGGTTATATGTGCAAGACAAGTGTCCAATGTGTCATGCTCCTATCACTTTGAAAGAGACTGATACCACACAAGAAGAAACACCATCTTCTGAAGGAGATTCGGTTGCTGGTGCCCCACCTTCTCCAGATTCAATAGAGAGAGAACTTGGAGCTAATATTCCTCTCCCTGATGATGGGGATAATGAAGATCTTTCTCTCATTAACACAGATGATGAGGACACTAGAGATTCTGCAAAGGAAGAGGAATTCTCAAATGCAGATGATATTAGAGAAGAGGTTGTAGAAGCACAAAGAAGTCAAAATGTATAGGATACCAGGATATACAGGTAGATGCAGTATATTGTAGTGTTGCATGATATCATGCAGAGTAATATAGAGTCCATCAGAATTATAGCTAACTTGTCAAAGAGCTGATTCTGTTATTATTTTTTTATATTTACATTGGGCAATGGTACTAATTTTGCCATAAGTAATGTCAGTGTATTTATTTTCATACTACAGAAATTACATAATTTTAAGGTAATTTTTATGGCAGTTGTATTGTTATGTATTTTGAAATCAGGCTGCTTACTCTTTTGACATTTAAAGTTATGTAATTTTGTTGATGTAGGGGAGGATTTTAGAAAATGAGTCATACCTGTATTTTGGGGACTTGGTTTTTACATATCTTTAAGAGAAAGATAATATGCTCAGATGTATAGTGTACTTGTAAATGAAGAATTGTAATGATCCAAGTTAGTCTCATATTTTTGTGTAAAGATATTTGAAATTTTGTTTTACATAAATTAAACTATTATGGTGTAGTTTGGGAAATACTAGTGAAATTTACTGGAACAGTTGAATGTGAATGTATTATTCTTTACTTGTGTGAAGCTATTTTCCTATCTTTATCCACATTCAGACTTTCAGCTTAATGTTTCAGGCAGTAGCTGTCACTGGTGAGTTAGTATTTATGGCTTGGTTTTGGTCATGAGGGAGCTATTAAGTGTTCAACTTTGTCAATATAGCTTAAGAGACTTATTCAATTTTCTGTGTAGTTTAAAGTATTTAGGAAGGATGACAACATATATATGTGACAGCTTCTCATTTTTAAACATGAGTTGTAAATATAAAGTTTGAAATTGTTATAGTATGTATTTAAGATCATCGTATCAGAATAAATAACATTGTGAATCTAAATGGGATGATATAGTTGCTCCACTACAGTAAATATTACCCTCCTTATAATGAAACTGTATTGGTTTTGGTGAGAGCTTTAAAAGAGGGAGAAGCAAAGTTTCTCTTTTATTGTTAAATTGTCATTATATTTTGCCAAAATTATATGTATTCATCTTGTTTGCACTTTGCCAGTATCAGAAATAATGAATTTAAAAGCATTATGTCAGAAGCTTGATGTGAAAACTTTACACAATTATTATAAATGTAAAACCAACAGTTGTTTTATGAAGTGACATGAATTTAATTAACTTGTGTTACCGTGTAGAAGCAAAAAATTAAGATTTTTACATTGGCTCTTGACAGTGTTTAAGTGAAGGTTGCCTAAATAATCACAATGGAGAAGATCTCTTTCAATAGCTGGACCAGTAGTCCAATGCATAATGGTGTTCAGGTTTCAACTTAGGGCAAGGTTTCCCTTAGAATGTATTTGTATGAAGAAAGGCAGTGCCAATAATGTACCATAACTGTTTGTTCTCTTACTAAGTTGAAGATACTTCAAAATGGAAAAGATGCTTCAAGTAGAAATTTCATAGACTGGTGCTCTGTTATTTCCAGTGACAGTGAAAAAGCAATTGGGATGTTGTGACATTTTGAAAGGAAAGTTTTCGCGAAGGTCATTTTATGAGGGTGAGAGATTGTGGATAGAACATGAACTCTGAACAGGAGAACAAAACACACCTGTACTACAGTTATTGTAGATTTGGTCTAGTGTTAGGTTGTTGTTTGATGGTCAGATGAGAAGATATGAATTCTAACTTCACATTTTTCCCTTATTACCTGCAGTAAATTGGTTCCAAGCACCAGGGCAGATGTTTGATGGTAGGAAATCCCATGTAAGTACAGTATACGTTTTTGAGTTAAGTACCTGTAATATGATACAGGTTTTTCAAAATTTTATATATTAACACCTCAATAAAAATAATTAACAAAGTGATATTATGTACTTCATGAACAAAATCTAGAATAAAATAAGCACTCTCTCTCTCTCTCTCTCTCTCTCTCTCTCTCTCTCTCTCTCTCTCTCTCTCTCTCTCTCTCTCTCTCTCTCTCTCAACACATATCACTAATCTTTATTTGCTGTGCAGTATTCTGCATAATTATAATTTGTACTGGTTTTATTGTGCATTATCATTACGTGTTCAGTACAGTACTTTATATAATAAGTATTGTTATTGCAAATAATGATAATGATACTGATAATAATTGCGATCAACAACAAGAAAGATGGAAGCAGTGATCAATTCTTTTTCTCGCTTCACAAATTTTAATATTTTCCATTTGGATTACAAATGACACTACTGTGTGTAAATGTTCTCTCTCTCTCTCTCTCTCTGTTGAAAAAAGTATTTTATATACATACTCGCATTCTTTTATGTTCATTTTGCGATAAGAATTGAAATTATATGTGCCGAATGAGATAAAGTCATGGGCATTGTGCTGTAGCTTGTTTGACTACTGATCTTCCGACGCTATGTCATTGGAAGGTTTATCCGCTTTGAATGAGCTTGGAACAGAAAGCACTGGAGAACCTCTCACAGGAGATTGTGGAATGTCACAAGTAACAGATGAAAGTTTCTTCTGTTAAAGCAGATTCTTGGATGCTTGGAGTTGCAGATGAAATTGGAGTTGCTTCTGTTGAAATAGATTTTGGTGTACCAGGAGGAACACAGGTTCATTTCAGAAAAAACATCTTGATAGGAAGTTTTCTTCCTGTCCTTTTAGTATGTCAAACTGTTATTGCAGTTGTAATTCTTTGGTGATTTTATGGGTGAAATTAGGGTATGTTCTGTAAAAGCATTGTGTTCCATTATTTTCTGAAATAATTTGGCAGATTTCTATAATTTCCACCTTTCTTTTTTATCATACGATTTTTTTCTCTTCACCCCCTCCGTTGATGATTAATAAATTTTCTGGTTTGTCATGTGTGGAAGTATCTTTATGGCCATCAGTATGTTTGTCCACTTCCTCATTTATTATTGTAGCAAATCACTTCCTCAATTATTATTGTAGCAAATTAATCTCTGGTAGTTTATCTTGCTGCCCAAAGAATTTCATAAACTTTTCCACTATTCCCAGGGAAGCTGCTAAAGTTATTTATGACTTTCACTCCATAAAGGGTTCTGCCCATTATTTGCCTTACATGGTTTTAATTGATCTATTGTAGCTTTAATGACTTGTTACATCTGCGTTGAGGAACTGACTTCTAGCCAGCTAGTATCTCGAAGTTAGTCAGCACATTTGCTAATCATTTGCTGTCAAACAGGCAGCCATACGTATTGGCACGGTAGATTATGCTCTCATTAAGAATCTGCTGCAAAAAATGTCATATTGGGAGATAAAAATATACAGTAGATTGTTTAATAGATTCTGGATAGCCGAGTACATTTTTTTAATTTGCAGAAGTTCGTATCCCAACTTTTTTTGTTTTTTTCACCTTTAAGATTTTAAACCTTTGTGAATTGAAGTTTGTGACATTAAATTATAAGACAATGCTTGACTTCACTGTTTGCCCTGTAGCATTGCCATGTGGTGCCATCGTGAGTCTATACTTACTTACCTTGAACCTTTTAGCACTTTTGTGAATATATTACTTACCTTGAACCTTTTAGCACTTTTGTGAATATATGGTAGGTTTAATTCATTGTCTTTACTAGAACAACCTAATTTTCTTGCAGTTGAACTCTTCTTGTGGAAGGTAACCTTTTTTTATGTCAGCTTCTTCTTTGTTGGAAATCTGGTAGGGGCATCTCCAGTGGGAGGTATAGATTTTGTATTATTTTCCCATATTTAAATTCATATCTGCTAAATATTGAATGGTGCCACCCTTTACTTGCTGTAAATGGTTTTTCGGTTACTTGGTTCTTCTGATAATTAAGGAGAGTCCTTATACCAGCTGAATGCTTTCTGATACAACATACTGTATTGCAGTCTGCCAGAGCATGTTTTCTGGTTATGTCTCTGAGCCACAAATTTAAAAGCTTGTCCATTTTCATTATACACTGATACCTCAGTGTGGAAGTAACTTGCATTTGAGGGGGGAAGAAGCAACACCAACAAAACTTTTTCCTCCCTCTTCACAGTTTTTCTAATGGATTGCTCATTCTCAAACAGTTTGGTTAATTCTGCAAGAGTCTATTTCTTTTGTTGCTTTATATCAAGACTTTAAGATCGGTTCAAAGCTCACCAAAATTTTACTTACAGAGAAGTGCAGTATTTACTTTTAAATGCAGATGTGAATCAGAATAAATTAAATAATTACTTTGTGGAATTAATTTCAGTGAAATTGTCACGCAGAGAAAATAATTTTTTTTTTTCAGGGTGGGAATTATGGAAACAGTTTTAATTATTTATAGAAAGACCTTTTTACGGATTGCAGAAGGTTGCACTCGTGATGACTTTTAACTAGTATCTTGGATGTAATTAGTTGGGTATAAAGGAGTATCACTCACATGTACTATAATTATTTCTTTTTTTTTGTTACGTAAACTGGCTGTAAGGAAGAAAGTTGTTATATTTAAATAGGAACATCACTCAAGTGTGTTTTTATGTAACGATGTAGAGATTAATTTTTCAGCAACCCTTAGACAATACTAAAACAATTAAGGCTGGTCTGTTAATGTTATCAGCAATTATTCAGCCCTTTGAAACAAATTCATATTGTGTCATAACACATCCAGGTTTTTACCATTTATTTTGGAATGTCAGGATACCAGACACCCTTGAGATACCCTAAGGTATTTCAAGTGAACTTCTTACTACCAGCGTAGTAGTCTCCAGTTGAACTATTATAGTGTATTGAAGAGAAGAATGTTACTTCCAGCCTAGGTACCGACTCAGCATAGAGTTTTTAAAATGTATGGCTGTACATCAACATCATCCATAACATTTATAAAACAGATTTTCCCCATATTGGGCAGATTTGAAATTAATTTCATCTTTTGTTTCGTAGCTTGAGTACTTTCTGCCTAATTAACTGTCAAGTACAGGGTTTCATCTATGCCTTTTCTTCACGATTGTCTAGGCTTTCTACAGTCTCTGTCTTGCTGCTTCCATATGTACTACTTTTTTAACTGCTTCTCACCTCCTTAGCATTACATATCCAAACCATCTGAATCTATTTTCCTGTCTTGTGATCCATCTTTCTGCAACTTCATTTGTGTTGTATTCTCTGTGCACTCTATCCATGAATCTAAGCATTTCTGGATACAACCAGAATGAGATTTGCTCCATATATGTAATCCTTTTACATTACTTGATGTATCCTCTCAGTCCTCAAATTGATGTCTTTCGTGCAACTCTTCAGCTCGCCAGAGCAACTGACACTACGTGGTAAGAGTTAGTAAGGGTGTTTCCTCTAGTGAAGGATACTCACCTCAGTGGAAGACTTTATTCTCCCCATGCCCCTGTTAAGTACTGTGTTGAACTTTGTCTCCTTTATGGTACTTTTCTTTGCCTGCTCTTCATGAGGTTTATCAAACCTTATCATTTATATTTTGAGCTGTGCCTTCCTAAGGTTCTTGATTGTATGTCGCTCTCATGTACCAGACTGAAGGGTTTTGCATAGGGCATTAGGTATCTAAAGGTACTCTGTCATCCACCTTGACTAGTATTTTTATCCAGTTTGTCTGAAATTATGTAACCTGCTCCTGCTTATTTCCTAACCCTTTGATGAGCTGTTGCAGATGTATATTTTCATCACCCGGAGAGAGAAGTCCATTAACACTATTCTTCTTTGTTTTCCTCTCTGACAGTAGATAAGGAAGGTTTGGGGTTCATGCCTGTGTCAGTGTCTTGAGCATTGCAAAGTAACTTGTAGAGCTAGCACCTTTCATGGTAGAAGACTGGACAAATAAGCCAAATTAACTGCCATTAGTCTTACTTAATTTACATTGGATGACTTTCTTCAACTAGACTATTTTTTTTAAGTGAAAAAAAGGAAGCCTCCCACTTATTTTCTTGTGAACATCAGAATCCTGTTTATGATTAAGTACCTGCGATCATTGTGTGTGAAACTGCTTTCCTGTTAATCAAGTCTCGTAAATAGAATATTATGAGGACATCATTAAGATATAGTTTTCAGAAGCTGAAATAACCTTGAGGAAAATTTATTATTGGTGCCACACTGTAAGAAGAAGCTGGAAAGAGCTAGAGTATCCTTTCTTTACACACACACACACACACACACACACACACACACACACACACACACACACACACACACACACCAGTTGTATGCACAAGAAGCAGCTTAGAAAAAAGTGGTGAATGTTTTATAAATTTGGATGAAGTCACTTCAGAAGTGGATGTTGTTGGAATTATTTTTGTGTGTGATGTAGTTAAATTTTTGTGGGACTATTGTTTTCGATAATAAGATTTTTGTCAGAATATTTTGTTTGCATATAAAGTGTCCTAAAGAATATTTCCGGGAATTTGAAAAAATCACCAGTACATTAAATGTTGATTATTTTATATACTGAAGGAAACTTCATTTGATAAAGACTTTTAGGATGAAAAGTGACTTGATGAATAGTCACTGTGCATGCTTGAGGTAGAAAGTTTTTTGTAATGTAGGAATTTTTGAGTATTTTCCATATGGAATGATGTTTTAAAAGCTTTCTGAGGTGTATATAGAATAAGGATTAATTCAGATAATGAAGACGGGTATTGAAAGAGGAAGAGTATTAAGTCTGTGTGTGGTGGTTGTTGTGTTCAATACTATTGCCCTGGTTCTTCCAACTAAAGAGTGTTGTTACTGAGTTTAATTTACATTGATATGGAATATGCATTGTTTTGCATGCTATTTTGTAGAGAAAAGATTGGATTCATTGGTTAGTGTATAATTTTTCTCTACTTTTCTTAATGCTGTTGCATTTTATTGTAAGTAATTTGTGTGTACAATATAGTAGTGTTAAGGAACTGCTGCCAAAGAATTCTGTGATCAGAGATCATTTCATAGTTTACCTAGTTTTACAAAATTATAACTATGCTGATTAAATGCTTTACATTGGAATTTCTTTTTGCTTTTTTTACCCTATGTGGAGGAAGTGGTCTTTGCATTGTAGTAACACAGACAATGTAATATAATTATGGTCATTATTCTTTGTTTAAGAATATGATAGTTATAGTGCCAATGTTTTAACTTATGAATGCTCAACATTTTTAAGCTGTATATAGGCCAGTGCAGCCACAATATGGCTTAGAAGAAAGAAATCCTTTGAAATTTTATGCACCATTAAATTTTACCCTATACTGTACTGTAAAGACTCCATAATCTTGCTGCTCTTGGTGACTTAGCATAATGTATTAATCCACGTGCTATTGAAGGGAGGTTGAAAATTTGAGTTGTGGGGAAGTTATAGTTTTTTTCTTTTATGGAAAATTAAGCTTGATGGTGGAAATAAATTCCCAGGTTCTCTTTGTTTGACAGACCACTATGATGCCCTCACATATTATGTAGAACTACAATTTATATAATGCAGTTTTAATGTCTATAGTTTTATTATATAGCTTGGAAGCAAAGAGATCTTTTTCACTTTCTGTGATGGATGTGTTGGCAAGGAAGCAGAGATAAATGGAGAGCCACACACAGAGAGGGAATGGTGGCCAAAAGAGAGATTTGGGATGAGGTAACAGATAAAGAGGGAATTGCAGACGAAATAAGAGGCACAGAAGAAAGGCAAAAAGGTAAATGGGAAATAGAGAAAGTTGGCTTGAGAGAACAGGAAAGGTAACAGAAAAATGAAAGAGAATGAGATAACCACGGACATTGAGATAGATTGAGGTGTGGAAAGGCAGAGATAGATGTGGAGATGAAAGTGAAAAAGGTTGAAGAAGCACAAATGGTTTGAGGGGAACTGGAGGGTGAGGATAGAGAGAACAGAGGACAACTGGAAGGAAATGGGTAACGATGGAGAGAAAAATAGTAAGACAGGTAAGTACAAACAGATAGGAGCAGGAAGACATAGGGCAGCTGCTCTTAATTTTGTAAGAGTAGCAGACCCTTATGAAAATCTGGTGAAATTCTGCAATATGCTAATTGATGACTAAAATCCCAATCATACTCTTCTAATGGAAAACAAAAATATTTGATACAAAGAATTTTCAATAACAATGCGTGCTCTTGAACTAAACTATTATAATGATATCACGATATAAAATTGTGATGTGTTCATTATTTTATTAAAAACATATATATATATATATATATATATATATATATATATATATATATATATATATATATATATATATATATATTATATATATATATTATATAATCATACTGTATATATATACACAGACACACGATTTTTGTTTATTAAATAACGAGACTGTGATTCCACCTAGTAAACAAAGCAGTCAGAACCGGTCATAACTGGATGCGTGGTGACTTTGAACATGCCTGAACCTGCATAATAAGCAGCAACACTATGATGTTCAGTTCATTGTGAGTCGCCATTTTGTTTGGTTGTGTTTTTCTGTAGTAGGCCTATGTTTAAAAGTTGAACAACATGACAATTTGAAATTTTTAGTAAATTTGCACAAAACCAACAGAATGTTTTCGAATGCTTAGTACAGCTTATGGGAATGACTTCCTGTCTCGTGCACGTGTGTTTGAGCGGCGCAAAAGATTCAGCGAGGGACGTGAGGATTCTCAAAGATGAACGCTCTGGACGACCTTACACTTCGAGAAACGAAGAAAACGTAGAAAAAATCAGTCAGATTGTTCGAAAAGACAGCCGACTCAGTGTTCGAATGATAGCTGAATCTGTGAAAAATTAACAAGACACCGCACGGGAAATTTTGCGCGAGAATCTTAACGTGAAGAAAGTTTGTGCGAAGATGGTCCCAAGGGTTCTCACACCAGAGCAAGAAGAACGTCGCAAGGAGTGTTGTGTTGACATTCTACAGCAACTTGACGCAGATCCAAATCTGTTTCATGAAGTAATCGCTTGTGACGAAACCTAGATGTTCCAGCATGATCCTGAAACCAAAAGACAGACAATGCACTGGAAAACACCGTCATCACCAAGAATGAAGAAAGCTCGTCAAAACAAGCCAAACTCAAAGCCATGCTCGTTGTGTTTTTCGATATCAAGGGTGTACGACAGAAACTGATTTCCTCCATGCCTTCGACCAGTGGAAAAGGAGACTGCAGCAATATATTAGTGCAAATGGGGAGCATACCGAACGGGACAAGCAGTAAATTTGTAATACATACAAACAGAGGTGAGTTATTTAGTCAGTCTCGTTATTTAATATACACACCGTGTGTTTAATATTATATATATATATATATATATATATATATATTATATATATATATTATATATATATATATATATATATATATATTATATATATATATATATATATATATATATATATATATATATATATATATATGTAGGCCTATATATATATTTTATATAATATTTATGTAGGCCTATATATATATATATATATATATATACATATATATGTAGGCCTATATACATATATGTATAGGCCTATATATATATATATATAATATATATATATATATATATATATATATATATATATATATATATATATATATGTAGATGACACTTTTTTAATTTTCAGATCTCCCACGCACATTCCTTTGTTTCTAGAGTATTTAAACTCGAAGCATGAAAATATCACATTTACGTCAGAAATAGAGACTGATAGAAAGCTGGCCGTTCTGGATGTTCTCGTAAGCCGCAAAGATGGTGAGTTTCATACAGAGGTGTATAGAAAACCAACTTTCACCGGCCTCTCAACCAAATTTTCATCTTTTATACCTATTAATTTTAAGAGGAACTTAGTGAAAACTTTAGTGACTAGGGCATTCCAGATTTGTTCCAATTATTTTAGCTTACATTTTGAATTTTTTCGTATCAAAGATATTCTTTTTCATAATGGGTTCCGTGCTAAATTTACTGACACATACATTGGCAAACAACTCCAAAAACTAATGAGTCCACGTCCCCCAAAAGTGACAGTAAACAAAGCTACAATTTATTTTTCCTTGCCCTACATAGGTAAAAGCAGTTTTTCCTTGAGAAACAGTTTATCTAAATTACAATTGGAATTTTACCCTCAAGTTAGTCTCAGAGTCATATTCAGGCCTAAAAATGTAATACAAAAGTTTTTCAAGTTCAAAGACTCGGTGCCCAAAGACCCACAGTCATCTGTAGTCTATAAGTATACATGTAGTTGCTGCAATGTGCAACTTATATTGGTAAATCAAAGCGCCAGTTCCGGGTCCGCGCCTTTGAACACCTAGGCCGATCAATTAGAGCAAACAGGTCACTTAACAAACAAGCATTTAGTGCCATTCGTGAGCACTGCCATCAGCATGACCATCCTCTGAGTATAGATTCTTTTTCTATATTAGCCAGTCGTTCTAGTGATGTGGAGCTAACCACAATTGAAACATTATATTCCATCAAAGAAAAACCATCACTCTGTAATAATGAACGGTCAGTTGACATGCTTTGTTTTTAATTGTGTCTATCTCCTGTAACTATCTTTGTATTTGCCTTGTATTCCTCTATTGACTCTTGCTTTTATAGGTTAAACGGTACTGTTCAATTTTAATTCTTGGTAGTTAGTTCTGATGTGTTTAATTTTATTTCATTTTAATGAGTGTTTTTTTTCTTTCATTGTATTTATTTGTTATTTTTAGATGCCTGATGATGGGGTATGTTAGAACCTTGAAACTAGTCGCAATAAAGAATGTTTCCCCAAGTACTGGCCTACCTATTCCTTATTCGACTCCGCTTTCCACGGAATTCTTCTGTTGCATCTATATATATATATATATATATATATATATATATATATATATATATAATATATATATATATATATATATATATATATATATAATATATATGTAGGCCTATATTATATATATATATATGTGTATATATATATATATATATATATATATATATATATATATATATATATATATATATATATATATATATATGTATAAAGATAAAATCCACGACGAAGGAAAGGGAAACACTGGATTGCTGTGAGGCCTTTCGACTGTCTGTCGTCCTTTACTTAGCAGGCTGAAGAAATGTAAAAGTAAGTTTACAAAGAAAGCTCATATAAATGACAGATGGGGATTACAAGGGAAAAAAAATATGTACCTGGAATGCAACACAATTGAAGAATTAATAGAACTGCCAAAACAGGGTTAAATATTTAAGAGGTTTTACAGAGGGTTAGGATCAACCGTTCAGAAGCTGAGACAGGACAATTAAAAGAGTATACAAGGGGGTGACTGACCACCAGAAAGTATTAGTACAGCAAAATAATTTTTTTTTAAACTAACAATTTCTGCAAGTAGAACATTTTTTACAAATAAAAAAATATATTAAAAATGTTCATCTTGCAAAAATTTTTACAGAAAAAAAAGAGAATTATTTTGTTGTACTAACATTTTTTGGTGGTCAGTCACTCCCTTGTATAATCTTTAAATTGTCCTGCCCTGCTTCTGAACGGTTGTAAAACCTCTTAAATATTTAACCCTGTTTGGCAGTTCTACTAATTCTTCAGTTGTGTTGGATTCCAGGTACATATTTTTTCCTTTGTAATCCCCATCTGTCATTTATATGAGCTTTCTTTGCAAACTTTTATATTTCTTCAGTCTGCTAAGTAAAGGATGACAGGCAGTTGAAAGGCATTGCAGCACTCCAGTGTTTCCTTTTCCTTCGTGGATTTTATCTTTATTTATATATTCATCACGGTCCATATTTGCGTGATTCAGTTATACATACATACATACAGTACATACATATATATATATATATATATATATATATATATATATATATATTTAAATATTATATATATATATATATATATATATATATATATATATATATATATATATATATATATATATATATATATATATATATACACACACACACACACAAGCGAAGAACAGGCGAATTTTTCCACACATTAAAAGGAGCGGGTGCAGGAAAACTAGCAGATTCCACTTACAGTAGTTTAATCCTATGATTCGTGACCCTTTGTCACATCATCAGGGACATCTACAAATGAAATGATCAAACATTAGAGGGCTTTCAAAACATTAGGCAAATACCTGAAAATATATCCACCAAATTACACTTAAAAATTTTGTGTATATGCTCTATATGTATATATATGTATATATTTCTATATATATATGTATATATATATATATATACATATAATGTATATATATATTATATATATATATATATATATATATATATATATATATATATATATATATGTTTATTTATTTATATATATGTGTATATATGTATATATATATATATATATATATATATATATATATTATATATATATATATATATATATATATATATATATATATATATATATATATATATGTAGAATCTACTGGTCACTTTTACCAGACACATATGTACTTCTAATAGCCACAATGCCCTCTTAACTTCTCGAAAAAAAGCGCGAAGAATTCGAGAAGTTAAGAGGGCATTGTGGCTATTAGAATTACACACACACACACACACACACACACACACACACACACACACACACACACACACACATATATATATATATATATATATATATATATATATATATATATATATATATATTTATGTCAGATGGGTGCCGAGGTATTTGCCACATACGAGCTCATGGAATATTCGGCTGTTTCGCAGGTGGAAGAACTTGGGTGTTTAAGAAGATGGCACCTGTTTCATAGTGGCGTAGTTGGCATTCCGTCAGTGGGGGAGCCTAGGTGGGGACAAGATATTTTTTGGGGGCCCAAAGAAAATTACACAAAACTAATGTACCAATTCTGTAATTAGTAAAGTATACTATTCTCAAATGTACATATCCATATGGATGAAGGAAAATAATAGTATTAATAATTAGTAAACCTGCATTTGAAATAATAGAGCTCAATTTTCAATTAATTTTCAATTTTTACTATATGTAAATGTATCAAATACTGTAATGTAAATTTCCTCAGAACCTTATATTCAGCACTACCCTAATTTCCATTATCAAGTTTTAATGTTCAACTATACTATAATATCCTTGTCATGTTAACATATCAAAATAGTGCATATCATCAATAACACAAAAGACTTAAGACCCTCCAAAATCTCTTCAAAATTTTAACCTATCCCATTCCCTCTTCTTCATCTCCTCTCCCAGGAAATTAACTCTAAGCAGCAGTAGCGAATTGCATTGCACTAATTTAAAGTTTCAGTCACTTCATAACTGAGTTGATAACATTAATTTGGATCAAAATATCATGAACAAACATGTCATTTGTGTTAAAATCCCATAACTATATGTAAGTTGTAAAGGTAACAAGAACCAAAATAATGTCATTAGATACATAGCACAACTGTAAACAAACTAAAAATATTTTTGTATTAAGATGATAGTAGACGTCGTCATGATCAGAGTCTGGTAACTACAGTAATTATCCTACAACACCAGTGTTGTGTAGCGTTTTTTAAACGTTGTGGTTAATTAAAAGTCGCTTTCGACCGTCGTAGGACATGATTGCTAGGGCAAGAATATCTGCTTTTGACCACCAAGGGGTGAAAGTTTAGCTACAAAGGGAATTTCAACTGGGGACTACAAAGAGAATTTCAACTGGGGGTTGGCCAGTGGGGGGCCAAACATCTGGCTTGGGGGGCCTGGGCCCATTCTGCCCCCCCCCCCCCCCCCTCCTAGCGACGCCACTGCTGTCGCAGCATTGCTAGGTGCATACTATGCAATTCAGCATTGACCACCTGTGACCTGAACAATTTTTGGAGAGTGCCTGGACACTGTACAAATGGAGTGGAGTTTTCTGTTCCTGTTCTAGACAGAACTTTCTAGAAGCTTGGGGTCCAGTTCTAGTCGGATTTCTGGGCGTGTTAAACGGAAATGTGAATCAGTTCGTGTGTTATGAAATCGCTAAGCGAGGAGGGATCTTGTGGAAGATCATTCATTCCTTTGTGAAAGACAGATTGGAAGGACGTGTTGGGCGCCTGGGAAGTGGGATTCCTGGACGCTGATAGAGTGAGTAGAAACTTAGAGAATTACTAACCTTTATAAGCATTGCATTACAGACCTGAGTATGTTGCAGTGATTATCCCCTTAACATTTATATCATGTATTTCCGTGTGTTATGAACTGGGTGAACTTTGGTTTTTAATGAGGATGGTCCTGTTCCTTGCAGATGTTTCGAATAAGGTAGAAACCATGAATAGTCACGGCATATAGCCCCTTATGGAAGTGGAACTCGGGCGCGAAGTGACATTGACAGTTATTAATAACAGACTCATAGATAATGGGGTCTGACTTGCTGACTTGTGGGAGGCGGGAGTTAATTCCCACACATTATGTGTTCTTGCAATGGTTTAGTGTGTTCTTTGGGATATAACTTAATGGGATTAATTATCTATCATTCTTAATTTTATTTACTGGTCTTGCTGTTAGATTTGCATAATAAACTATTTTTGTAAGATGGGTTTCTTTAGTTCAGTTCATATTTTAGTCGTCAGGTACACGGGCTGAGAGAGAGAGAGAGAGAGAGAGAGAGAGAGAGAGAGAGAGAGAGAGAGAGAGAGAGGAGAGAGAGAGAGAGAGAGAGAGAATGTTCTCTCGAAAGCCGACGATTACCAGGTTGACGAACGCCTGCAACTTCGGCTGGTAAGTGCAAAACAAAATTGTATGGATTAACCATATATACAATATATATATATATATATATATATATATATATATATATATATATATATATATATATATATATATATATATATATATATATATATTTATATTTATATATCGATTTTTTCCCTGTTGGAAATGGACATAATGCCTTTCCTTTGCATCTTTTGTATAAAATTTTCTTGCATTAATGCACTTTACCAAAGATGAGTTGTATATAAACAACAATCTGTTGAGTCGGGAATACGAGAATATAAGAAAACTGGTTCTTAGCATATTTTGAAAACATCAAATTACAATTCATAAATAACTTGCAGTATGCAATATATATATATATATATATATATATATATATATATATATATATATATATATATATATATATATATATATATATATAAATTATATATATATATATATATATATATATATATATATATATATATATATATATATATATATATATATTGCATATTGCAAGTCCATTTTGAATTGTAATTTGATGTTTTCAAAATATACTAAGGACCCAGTTTTCTTATATTCTCGTATTCCCGATTCAACAGATTGTTATTTATATAAAAAACTTTGGTAAAGTGCATCTATTCAAGAAAATTTGATACAAAAGATACAAAGTAATGCCATTATGTTCATTTCCAACATGTATATGTATATATATATATACATGTATATATATATATATATATATATATATATATATATATATATATATATATATTGACGTTATAAGAAAAGGGTGTGATTGGGTGTTAATCACACGTTTAGCTCGTAATAAGAATTTTAATTCATTACAAAATTCTCACTGTAAATGTATATTTTCAGTTGAGCAATGAAGAGCAAGGCGCAAAAAAGGAAATGTCATTACTGAAAGAAGTCTCACTTAGAGGCTCTAAAAATTTCTTAACATTTGTCGATTATATCCTCGTCGGAAATTACCATAACGGAATACTTTTGTATTTTTGGGTCAAATTTTCTTGCGTAATGCTCCTTTCCAAAGTTAAATTTAATATAAAGAACAATCTGTTGAATCGAGAATAAGAAACCTGGTTCCTTAGTATGTTTTGAAAACAAAGGGTCTAATTTTTCCAAGCAGTACGAGTAACTCGTAAATAAGAACGACTCTCGATATACTGTCAGTTTAATCGGGAAATATATCTAGAATTTCAATTGGCTGTTGAACCGTAACTCGAGGATTTTCTGGCCGTTCCATAGGTGTTTGCATGGAAACTCCTCTTTACAAACAGAAGCCTGCTTCATTCATGGACGTTTAGGAAACCCTCTAACTACAGTTATCGCTGTTAAGAACCATCGTGAACCCAAAGGGAATTTCCCTCTTTACTATTGCGCTTTCGTGTATACTTTTTGGTTTAGAGAAAAGAAAAACCGGGCGAAAGAATGTAATCGTTGCAGTAATTCTCATTCTCTGCAATGATTTTGTAAAATGCAACAGTTTCTATGGTTGAGTTGAAGTGTTTAAACTTATATGAAAAATAAAAAGTGGCATCTCGGGAAAAAATTTAAAATGTTTATTGCGGGATTATTCGGCGCACAAAGTTTGCCAAGTAAGGAGCGTCCTCACACATGCTCTAAGCGAAGCAAAAAATCCATTAGAGGGTTTTTGAATATACGTTTTCTTATGCTATTATCAGTGATGGTATTTATTTCCTGTTTTGCTCGAAAAGGCTAAAGTTGCATTAAATAAATACAGGAAGGATTTTGTATTCAGCTAAAATTCTTGTGACAAATGCCAAGTGATCGATTAGAACCCGACCAGACTCATTCTTGGGGCAAAATCATATCTGATATTAAATTACAACAAATAACGGAAGTTTCTTATTTCCGGAAATTAATTTATTTAACTCTTCTGTGATATGAAATTGTTGATTTGGCATTCTTTATATATATATATATATATATATATATATATATATATATATATATATATATATATGTAGATATATATATATATATATATATATATATATATATATATATATATATATATATATATATATATATATATTATATATATATATATATATATATATATATATATATATATATATATATATATATATATATACACATATATATACAGTATACACACACACACACACACATATATATATATATATATATATATATATATATATAAATTAAGATACAAATCAAAACAATTGGTTTTACTGCAGACAGTGCAAAGGCTAAATGGCATCCGGGCGGTGTAATTTCGTTAATCATTTTGCACATTGCTGTAAATAGGTCTGAACGGCTCAAAAATCTAGTAAAAAAAACAGGCTCGGAATTCCTGAATTCATTTCTTTTTTCAAACAGCAACACATAATTGAGAGGAACTCTGTATAGACTGTTAATCCAGGCAAGAATATGTATGTATTGCGTTTCAACTGGGTGTTAACAACAAGCATAACTCTTCTTATTGGTGTCCCATAGCTGTTTTATGGGAACCATTATGTACAAACAGTCTCATACTTACAAAGCGGACGGTACTGGCATACACAAAGATGCAGTTATATGCCCATGCAAGTATACTAGTTGAATGTCTTGGTGATGAACATTTCGAAAAACTCTGGTATCTCTCTCTCTCTTTCATGTATGCATGACTACAAAGCAAATAAATAACAGAATCTATACTAACAACAATTCCTCACAACATTCCTATCTACATGTGTAACATAATTGGTCCAAATATATAATATTATATATATATATATATATATATATATATATAATATAATAATATATAGATATATATATTTAGTAGTGTGTGTGTGTGTGCTGTGTGTGCGTGTATGTTTGTGTAATTTCTATGGAAGGTAATGGTCATTGTTCACAGTTATTGTCTGTTTATTAAGACACATGAACAGTCTATACTTCTTTTTCTCTCAGCGCAAGCTTCTCAGGAATAAGGAAAAATTATTCAAGATATCTTACCATTTACATTTTTTTAGTCAACGGACCGTTTCCCCACCTCTCGGTGGTATCTTCAGGTACTGGATTACAAATTGACATACAAGGTTTTTATTACTGCATGTGGGACTTTTGAATCTTAAAAATGTCATCATTGGGGCGCTGAGTTTCTAATGGTCAGCAGGTCTTATTCTTTCGCTGGTGGTCTGGGCGACATCATGGGCGTTCCTGATGTTCTGTTGGATGCATCCTATGCCGCGGCTTGCAGCAAAAGACGTGGGCAAGAGCGTGATTCGGGTCTCTGTCTGTTATTCTTGATTTGCTTCATTGTCGGTAGTCGTGTCCAGGGGTGTTCTTCTGTCATTCATATCTCCCTTCGGATTCTCACAGATGTCCTGTTGTTTCCTTGAAGAAGGGAGGATGAAGTCCGTGTTCCTCTGTATATCTAACGCAGGCCGTTGTTGATTTAAACTCACAGCTTCTGTTACTTGCAATGTGTGGA
The DNA here is from genome assembly GCA_039081455.1 of Macrobrachium rosenbergii. NCBI lineage: Eukaryota > Metazoa > Arthropoda > Malacostraca > Decapoda > Palaemonidae > Macrobrachium > Macrobrachium rosenbergii. Next base: position 14,091,765 of record JANJGK010000004.1, read on the forward strand.
ATCAGACTTCTCTGTGCACGATCTTATAGTGTCGGTTTATGGTCATGGTCGTGTACGTAGTGTTGAAATATTGCCCCTTGGTTGCGACGAGCTTGCAGTCGCCTGTGTAGAGTGGTAGTGGTGCGACCTATGCAGTAATTGCTATGGCTTTGACGTTCCCCTTCATACATTTAAATTTGTGTACTACGTTGGTCGACTCCCACATCTCTATACGGGGGAGCGGTGCTATTTAGCATTATAAGGGTACTGACTAGGTCTGGGCGACAGTAGACACTTAAGGAAATACTCTCATCAGGATTCGTAGGTGTCGTACCGCTGGCAATTATCCTTGATCTTATCCTTGGACTGGCTGTGATATGTGGCTTTGTTATACAATACGATGTTTCTCAGTGGGGTAGATGCCGTCACTGGTGTGCTAGTTATACACGTCCAACTGTTTTCGTATGAAACCTTCTGTTGTATTACTGTTGTATCCGTTATTAGTTAGGAGCTGCCTAATGCGTTCTAGCTCTGCATGAGAAGCTTTCCATGAGGAAAAGTGCTTAATTGCACGTCTCACATATGCGGCTAAAACAGTGTTTGTAAATTTCAGGGCACTCTTCACAGGCGTTAATTAAGGCACCGACCCACATTAGTCGCCTTTCGGTACACAGTGGTATTGTACTTGTATCCTTTCTTCCCCATATTTACATTCAAGATGGGAAGTCGGCCATCGACACCATGTTCGATAGTGAAGTTTAGGTTAGAGTTCCTCTTCAAGGCATACTGTAGGCAGGTGGCTTCTTCGTCAGTATCGATAGCACAAAGATATCGTCTTTATATAGGACATGTATCTTCAGTTTCGGATGGAAATTGAAGGTTCTTTCCTCGACATCTGCGATGTACATATTGGCAAATAGGACACCAAGGGGTCATCCCATGGCGACACCATCTACCGGTCGAAAGAGTTCACCCTTATGTGAGAGGAAGGAGGCCTCCTTTGTTCGTGCAGATTTGGAGAAGACGTCAAAGGGCATCTCTTGGTGTGTCAAGGGGCATAGCATCCGAGTCATTGACTTTCCTTAAAATAATATCAATGGTTTTGTCCACCGGAACGTTCATGAATAGACTTTCTACGTCCAGCGATGCTATGGTAGAGCTTGAAGACATAGTACTCAAAATATCAATGAACGCTACTGAGGAAACCACTGAGTGCCCCTTAGGGATGTAGGGAGTGATGATCTTCACTTCCTATATATATATATATATATATATATATATATATATATATATATATATATATATATATATATATATATATATATATATATAAAGACAAAATCCACAAAGGAAAGAGAAACAATGGAGCGCTGCAAGGCTTTTCGACTTATAGTCCTTTACTTAGCAGACTGAAGAAATATTAAAAGAAGTTTACATTTAAGCGAAAACTCCCACAGGATAAATTGGACTGAAAGTTCAATGATTGCCAGATCAAAAGATTTCTCTTTACAAAATCTTTTAGAATCTGCTATTATACAGCTTACTTCTAGTTGTAATTTTAATCTTAGGCCTGGCATGTGTTATTGGGACCCCTGTATAAGTAAAATGTTCAAGAATGACCTAAAAGATAAAATCAGTGACTTGATTAAAAATTAGTTGCCTTATATATATTCTGTGTATTCATATGCTTAATATATATAATTTTTTTGTAAAAAAAATGTTCACCTTGTAAAAATTTTTAGTTTACCAAAATGAGAATTACTGAGTTGTACTTTTATAACATTTTTTGTTGGTCAGTCACCTTCCTTGTATAATCTTTTACCTGTCTGGTTTTCGAAATTTCCCATTCTTCTGATTTAAGTTAAATGAAAATACAAGTGATTCTAAGTGAACCTAAGTGTTTATCTGCAATTTTCCTTGTTGAAGTAAAGCCTTCAGCTTAGATTTCTTTCATGTATTTTTACGTGAGTCAACACTTGTAGCCAGAATTGAAATCCCCAATGGTAAGTCCCACATCCTTCCCGGGTAAAAATCTAATAATATATATATATATATATATATATATATATATATAAATTTATATATATATATATATATATATATATATATATATATATATATATATATATATATATATATATATATATATATATATATATATATATATATATATATATATATATATATATATATATATATAATGTGTGTGTATGTATATATATATATATATATATATATATATATATATATATATATATATATATATATATATATATATGTATGTATGTATGTATGTATGTATATATATATATACACACACAAATTCTTTGCCTTCGTCCCTTCAGCATGTATCATAAGTTAACTTATTATAAGCACTTCTGTACAAAGGACTAAACAAATGGTAAGACGGTGACTAACAGAATGTCAATGGAAAACTTTAGTGAATATATTTTCCATTATTTTTCTGCCAGTCGCTGTCTTTATTTAATCTTACATTAAGCATAATAAAAGACCTACATAAATGTTTACATATAGAAAAAGAATGCAGTGGGGGATAGTAGTGATGGTAATATAGTAGGCCGACGAACAGAATGTAGTGGTGTAGGGAAAAAATAATAGAAATTTTGCAGAGTTTGTGATAAAAATGCCCATAAAATTCTGCGAATATCAACACGGCGTTGCATGAAATTAATCCGCCTCGATGCACTAGTTTGATGAGACGGCGGAACAATACACCATCGTTGCGTAGATGCATCGACTATTTCATTCAGATGAACTCTATCAACGCTGCTGCGGCACATTTTTTCCACATTTTTCATTTTTTATGAATTACGCGTCTCTGTGTATGCGTTCTTTTCCACAGGAATTACAGGCCAAGTATTTTTCAGGCACGAGGATTACGTGCCGCGTGGGAATCATGAAAACGGTTCATTATTTGCGCAAAACAATTTATTCCGCTGTCGGTAATTTTTCGCATGATTTGCTTTTGTTTCTTTCATGGCCGTGTTTTGTTCCTTCCTTATCTTTTTACATTCCGTTTACTGTTCGTGCGTGATGGGAATATTTGTCGTAAATGCGATATTCTTGTGCTTGTGTTGCCGTGTTAATAACAGCATTGTATTATTTTGTCTTTTGTTACTAAGACGAGAGTGGCTCTGACGCCTTTGTAGGCTGAAAAAAAGAGTAAACGTTGCTGGGCCTTTCGATAAACATTTTTGTATCATCAATTGTTTCTAACACTAGATTACAGAAAAACAAACAAGCAAACAAAGCCCCTTAAATGAACGAAATAATAACGCATTGTAGGAAACGGGAGCTAGGTAGGCTGAAGAAGGTATAAACATCTCGGATGACATTTGCATAAAGGGCAGCCTTAGTCTTACTGCGCGTTTGGATGAATTGACTACATATATACCGCAGAGTAGCCCCAGATTACTGCCTGAATACACAGTATCACTGACTTGCTACTAAGCTATCTCAAATACAAATAATCTCTGAGTGAAAAATATGGACCTTTATCCACTATCTTTTGAAAAGATTACTTTTTCC
>JANJGK010000004.1:14097792-14120292 GCA_039081455.1 Macrobrachium rosenbergii
TGTGATTTGAAATCTGATAGATGCTAGACGCTGGACCTAAATCATCCAGACCTCACCTCGTGCAAAAACTGAAAATATCCAACTAATTAAGTTCCTTTGGGTCACCATCTCAGTACGCTGTTTACGAAATTCATTAGTGGATTTATAAAATGAATATTCAGTGTTGAGAAGTGCTAATTTGAACAATGGATCTCGGTTAAACTAACAATGATGATTATGGTAAGGAATGGTTGATTATTTTTTTTGGAGGATTTGTCATTATTTTCATTTTGTCTCACACGTATGCGAGTGTTTTTTGTGAGTACTGGAACTTGATTATTCTTTTCAATGGGCAAAAAATTATATTTGAAAAAACTTTTACTTTACTTTTTTTCTCATAACAATAAAATTCACTCTTTGCCAGAGTGAAGGCTTCAGACAGAAATGGCAACCTGATATCAATCCATTTTATCATATTCGAAATCCTGAGGGTGATTAGTGCGGGAGATATCTCTCGCATCAATTAAGTCTTCCTAGCTATCCCATTTAACTGCATTTTCGAATACTCGGAATTCTTCGTGCATCCTGTTGCTACAGGCAATCATTAATGTTTACTTTTTTTAAGTAAAAAAAAATCACGTCTTTCTAAAGGATGCGTTTTATCATCGTAAATATTTCCGGCTTCTATCTAAGAATCATCAAAATGTTAATTTTTTTTCGACTGTGGCATGGAATTAATTGAAGTCAACTTTATAATTTTAGAGAGAGAGAAAAAGCACTTTGAAAATTAGTATTTTTTTGAAGTTTTGCCATCACCATTCTCAGAGGTTTTATGACTTTTTTTTTTTAGTTCCGAATATCATTGTTTTTCCCTAAGGTGTCCTTATTTTCTGGGTATAGTAATACTGTATATACATCACAGCGTAATTCTGTGTAAACAAACTGTATATTGTATGTACGACGAATATCAACGACACATGATCTATATCTTTTCAGCTAACACATAGCTGTGTATACCTTGGAAGAGGTGCTCATGCCAAAGATTAGGTTTTTCCTTTTCTGGTTTCACCTTATTACAGACACATACATAATGAATATTTGTCACTAGTTGTTAAGTTATTTTTACGGATATAATTTCTGCAAAAATACTTGCCATGGCAAATATCAAATCTCCTGGTCTGCGAAAGCAGTATTTTTGTTCGTCTCTTAATCCAAATATCGACGATTCTATATATGACTGTCTTTTGGAAAGGATTAGTATGGCTCAGTCACAGGATTCAAAAGCTTCATTCGTTATTTGTGGAGACTGTAATGCAAAGCACAGTGAGTGGCCAAATTCAAATTCTGTGTATCCGCCGATCTTGTCCAGCTAATTGAGGAACCCACGCACATTTCTGGTAAGAGATTAGACTCCTTATTCATAGATGTTCCGGCTATTGTGAAGTCCAGGGTCTGTGAATGCGTAGGCACTTCTGATCATTGCGCCATTGATATGGACATATCTGTCGATCAGTATATTCCTAATTCTACCATTAAACGGTCTGTCTGAAATCCAGACCCAATTGGGATCGCATTATTGAAGCTTATCAGTCACTTAATATTTCAATTTATATTTCAGTTGCTATATTAAATCCTGGTCCTAAGAAGAAGTTAAATGAAATGCTGATGGCTATTTTAATGAGATATGTCTCTAGAAAGGCCATCAAATTTAGGACAAATGACCAGCCATGGTTTAATGATACATGTAGACGAGCCTACCATGACAAACAGACTAGATTCAACACATGGAGACAAAATGGTTCAAATGGAAATTACATCATTTTCGTTGAGTCTCGCCATGCTGCGAATTGAACTTACCTTACAGCCGAGAGAAATTACAATAGGTCCTTGAAAAGGAAACCTGAAGGAACTACTCAGTCTCATCTTTGGTGGACCAAATTGGCATCATTTATCTTTGGGTCAGGCTCGTCTTCCATTCCACCACAACTAACAGATGATGGTAGATTGGTTACTGGCCCTATGATAAAGGCTGAACTGCTCCATCGAGCTTTTGAAGCTAAGCAGTCAGCTGAGGATGTCCCTCTCCCTAATAATTGTCATCCTGAATCTATTCTTACAAAATTCTGGATAATCTTGATAACTGGTTTGGAAAAGATCCTGATGGTTTATTCCTTTTGTTTAAAAAAAAAAGTATCTAGTGTGCTGTCTCCCAAGATTAATAGATTCTATAGATTTTTATGTCTATATAGAATCTTTGTGGATAAACGCAAGTTTGGTAATACAGTGCATGCTCCAAAGAGTGGCATATCTGCAGACTGCAGTAACTATAAAGCAATCTCTGCTCTCCCTGTGCCCTCCAAAGTTGCTAAAAACTTACTTTAAAGCCACTATATAAGTATGTGGAATCTAAAGGATTTTTAGATGATAGTCAATATGCATACAGGAAGCAAATGGGTACCTGCGATGATCTTTTAGACTTGACACGACATTTGCAAGGGAACCTTGATAAGGGTTTTGAGTGCAGATTAATTCAAATAGATTTTAGTGCTGCTTACTTCAGAATCTTGGAGTGGTGGATATGTATTAGGATTGCTTCAAGATTTCCTTACAGGTAGGCAGCAGCGAGTTGCTGTGGACGGGATCTTCAGTGAACCAAGACCCATTGTGTCTGGAGTTCCACAGGGCAGTGTTCTTGGTCCACTGTTATTTTTAGTGTATACAAGTGGTTCGGTTGTTGGCCTGGAAAAAAAGATTGTTCAGTATGCCAGTGATGCAACACCTGTGGGTATAGTAGTCTCCACTTTTGAGAAATGAATCTGCCCTCAGTCTCACTCGGAACATGGACCGGATCAGGGAATGGTGAAGTCGGTGGGATATGAGGCTGAACTCCAGTAAAACGAAAATACTATTGATTTGCAGATCTCGTACAGATTTCCCACCCCATCCTCCCCTTCAGGTGGATGGAACTTTGCTGATTGAGTCTGAAGCTTTAACTATTCCAGGTGTGACTTTTGGCTCACATCTAACTTTTGAGAAGAATCTAATGAAAGTTGCAGAAAATGCTGCACGAAAGTTAGGTATTGTTCTTAAGGCCTCATATATTATAACGATGATAACATCAATGCAACCTGTTTTAGGTGATTTGTACTTTCTTCACTGGAATACTGTTCTCCGGTGTGGATGTCTGCTTCTGCCAGAGATTTATCACTTTTAGATAGAGTGGTTCGTGGTGGCAGGTTTCTGTGTCCTAATAATAGCAGTTATGACTTGGACCGTCGACGGATGGTCTCTTGTTTGTGACTTTTTCATAAGTTTTATTTCAACAGAGATCTTTCACATTCACAGTTGATCCCTGATCCCCTTTTCCTGCCGAGAACAACCAGATTCGCTGAACAGCAGCACCAGTATGCAGTAAATGTGCCTCGCTGTCGAACTTCTCAGTTCCAGAGGACCTTTATTCCTCACACCGTTGGGCTGTGGAACAGCCTCCCAGAGGATGTCGTGCAGTTGGAACTTCAGAAGTTCAAGCGAAAGTGCATTGCATTACTACCCTAATACTGTTCTTCTTGCATTTCAATACATTTTTATCTATTTACCTATTTATTAATTTTATTTTTTTCTATTTTAATAAGTGGGATCTTTTCTTTCTGTATTTCCCTTTACTTTCTCTTACTTTTTCCTAATGAGCACCATATTCTTTGAAAGCTTGAATTTCAAGTCAATGGCCCCTGTGGGCTTGTTCCACATGAATAGGTTTCATCTACTGGATAATAATAATAATAATAATAATAATAATAATAATAATAATAATAATAATAATAATAATAATAATAATAATTGTGTATCGCAGATTTTTGTCCAGAACAAAATACTGGGTGTGTATGCAAATCAATGAACAAAACAGCGGCTGGGAATGTACACAAAAGCGTTAATTTCTTGTGTATATTTTGAACTTATTGCTTGGGATATACAAGTCAGACATATAGCCAATCATCATATTTTATTTTGTTGGTATTAAATTCAGGGGACTTACCAACCTTAAGGAACCACGACCAATTCCACAATGTCAAACAAAAGTTGTAAAAGTCACTGCGTTGTCAGATAGCGTTCACCAACAGAACCTAAATCTCGATACCAAGCGCTTACAAATATTACGCCCTCCGGATATTGTCTTACATTGTTCTAAGCATTTCAGAAGACGAGCAAATAAGGATAAATATTTCTCATGGGTAGTTAAAGGTGCGCTGATGGAACTAACTCTGGATAACGGATTAGATAACTACGGGCTACGTATTAAAAATTGCTTAATCTCCTTTTATATATACTCTCTATTGTATGTTGCGCTTGTGCATAATGCCTTCGATGGTTCAGACTTACGGATAGTTTGGCATTACGGACATAGATATCGCTTGGTATCCGAAGCTGTAAGTGAGGCAGCTAATAAATTGTCCTTATTCTGAGGTAGAAAAAAAATTAAATGTATTCCTGATGCTATCGTGAAGACTGTCAACTCGATTATTTCTACAAGGCGAAGAGAGAGAGAGAGAGAGAGAGAGAGAGAGAGAGAGAGAGAGAGAGAGAGAGAGAGAGAGAGAGAGAGAGAGCGTGCAAAGAAAAAGAAGAGGTGTAACACTTTGGCGAAAGATCCTTAAAATAGCAATAAAACCAAGGAAAGGGCCACCCAACCTTGCTGAAAGAGCAAAAGGGTGAAAATGCTAAAATCAAGACGAAAGGAGGAAGAGGAGGGAGTGAAAAAAAGAAGTAGAAAGAGAGGGTGACAAGCTTAAAGAATGAAGTAGAAAAAGTTTATTCCAGATACGACGAATGGAGGGAGAAATAAAGACAAGAGAAAGTGGGTGATAGGAAAGTGTATTGAGTGAAAATGGAAACAAGGTTAGAGAGGTCACTGACATGCTGAACGAGGGGAAAATATTATAAAGAGAGGCAAAAAGAAAGTTGTTGGCATGAGGAATGAAAGGGAAAAGTTGAATGTTTAAAACGTATTGATGAATGAAAAGGATACTGAAAAGCTTAGAGTTGTAAACGGGAAGAGTAAATTGGGATAAAAATGAGAAGCTCTGACTAAAAATAGAGGAAAAGAAATGAGGCATAAGAGTGAAAATTACGAAATTGTAGAATGATGGGAAAAAATAGGCAAGAAGAAGAAGTAAAAAAAAGTGCTGAAGGACGAAGGCAAAATGACAAAGAGAGAGAGAGAGAGAGAGAGAGAGAGAGAGAGAGAGAGAGAGAGAGAGAGAGAGAGAGAGAGAGAGAGAGAGAGTTGTTCAAAGCTAGAAATGAAGGGAAAATAAAATATTTATAAACTAATGTATTGCGTGGAGAGAAGAGAGAGTCATCGACTTGTTGAGTTCTTGAAATAAACTCATATAGAATGATACAGGGAGATAAATAAACATATGGACAGATAGATGGAGTTCACAGAATGAATGAGAAAAAGAAAAAGAGAGGTATTGGAAGGGGAGCTGGGAACACGCCGAGTTAAAAGAGAAGATCGATTGAAAAAGCTGTGGCCAGAGAGTGGCCCAGAAGATATACAATGTCGAATAGAAAGAAAATGAAAAACAAGATGTACGGGAATTGATGAAGGCAAAATGAAAAAGAGAGAGGGCAGAGAGGAAGTCATTGACATGTTGAATGAAAGGAATGGAGTAAGGAGAATTTTAAGGCGTGTTAAATGAAGAGAGACTAATATTAGACAGGGGGAGATAGAATGAAGAGTGATTAAATGGTTTTGTTTCTAGAATAATGAAAACGAATGTATAGCCAATATGTACACTGCAAATAATAAGCAAAGTGGTGCAATAGTAATTGTATACGTGCGAAAAGATCGTGTTAACAGAAAACAAGAAGAAGAACGATTACAAAAATCTCTTCTGTCGGTGTAATCGAAGGGTCAAAATAAACAAACCAGGTGGAAAACCGATAACAGCTGGCTCGGTCTTCCCTCCAGTCCTTCTTCTTCTTCTTCTTCTTCTTCTTCTTGGAGAGAGAGAGAGAGAGAGAGAGAGAGAGAGAGAGAGAGAGAGAGAGAGAGAGAGAAGTACCAAGACAATCCAGCCCCGAGGAAATCACTTTGGAAATTACCCGTGATTCTGGAATTAGATTCGATTAATTGTCAGAGGGGGAATTATACCTTTCCTTAGTGATGCTGTGCCCTGATTATTCATGTTTACACTGTCAAGTTTATACTGACGGTAAGGCAATATTTCAGCCTGTAAACTGGTTTTTATCTACATCCTCTGATGCGACACTTGGTTAGAAGCACAACGGACGACCATATAAAAATACTAACAAATTTTTATGTTTTAGAAATATATAATATTTTTATTTTCACCAAAGAATTACTTATGATTTTCATATAAATCCCAATTATGGGCATAGAAGGCTGCATCTTACTCCTCTTACTAAATAATTTTCATTAACAAATTTCAGCGCATGTTCACATTAGAAACGACTTACAGTTCTTCGTACGATGAGTTTTTGGATTTAATTTTCCTGTAAAATGAGATGCGGCCCAAGTAATTAATCTATATAGATGCCACTTTAATATCAAAATTATATGTCCCAGTATAAGCTTTAATGAACGGAAATATACTAACCATTCCATAAAGAAGATACGGAAGACATCGTTTCTTTACCTATCTTTCTCTTTCTTAAGAGTTTTGATTGGTATCTCTGCAAATGATAAAGAACTTAGTAGCAAATAACATCATCCTACAAGGCTAACGCCTGGTCTCGGCATTTATTTTCCTCCTTCCGTTTGATTACAATTCCTAGTCCCTCAGCCTGTCAACTGGCTTTATTCTATCGCGTCCATACCATAAAGTGCAACACTTTCTTTATAAGTTTCTTTGGATAAGGAATATGTAAATTATGATTCTTTTTCATGTTCAGAATATGGTTTCTCACTGTTTTTTATAAAGCTGATCTTTCTCTATAAAAACAAGTAAAAAATGTGCCTAAGTTTCTTCAGCTCAGTCGAGTTTTCTGTACAGCGTATAATACTGTATGAAATTCTCAGCCACGGCCCATGAAACTCTCAGCCGCGGCCCATGAAACTTTCAGCCACGACCCGGTGGTGGCCTGTGTTGTTGGCACCTATAGCGGTGCCAGACGCGCGATCATGGCCAACGTTAATCTTAGATAAAATAAAAACTACTGAGGCTAGGGGACTGCAATTTGGTATGTTTGATGATTGGAGGGTAGTTGATCAACATACCAATTTGCAGCCCTCTAACCTCAGTAGTTTTTAAGATCTGAGGGCGGACAGAAAAAGTGCGGACGGACAGAAAAATAGCCATTTCAATAGTTTTCTTTTACAGAAAAAAAAACTGATTATTTTTCGTGTTGGTATTTCTGTAATGTTTGAGTAGAGTATTATGTTGAGACTAAATAAATATCTGTCGGTGCCTTCGATGTCCGTATCCAAATAAAGAAACTTGAGTACTATTTGGTAACTTATAATTTCTTTAAAGTGTTGAGTCCTTTTAGCATTGCTCAATTAATTCAGTCCATCTCCTAATCTAGCAGCTCCCTACATATTTAATCGCTACCTTTAAAAGCCTGTCCTTTAATCTTTCAAATTCTTGTCTTTTGTTTCCAACTGATAATGAATAAAAGTAAATCAGAAAGTTACCAGCATGCATTATGTACTTACATTACATTACCCAGAAATAGACTTGGTTAGTATTTGATAGCACATGACAAAGAATTCCCAAACAAACTTTGGAACTTAATCGACCTTTTGAAAAATACATCCAGGAATTCAAGACATTTTAACATCCCAAGAGGCATTTACTCCAACGGCGCTTTTGGAAGTTGTAATGGTCGCATTTGGTCGCTGATTTATAGTGTATCCATCGGTGACTGTAGGCCTATGTTAACGAAAGATTTATGGCCCTTTTTTTATGCGCTTAATCTAAATTGCGTGAAGTTCTGGGCTCATTCAAAACTAACATGGTCTGGGAGCTTATTTGTTTGTCATTTTTAAGGCTATAATAATAACGACAATTGTTATGAGCACACTGCAATTATCTTCACCCCGTACTTTCATTTTGATAGGAAACCCCTGAACTTCTTAGAGAAAATTACCTCACAAAATGAATCAAAATATTTTTTGTATAACCCATTTAATAGAATATTCCCGCTTCAAGGTAACCTCCGATAAACTAAATTACGGCGGTCTTTTATATTATCTAATTTCCTCCTAAGACGACGGGAGATGAGCAACTAATACTCTTTGTTATCTAGCTACGCTCAGTATAAGAAGAAATAAGAGGTAGGGAAGAAAAGAGAGCTGCAACCAAAAAGAATAGATCAGACTAGGCTCTTGTCTTCTCAAGACAGAGGAAGTAACCACAGTCATATTTAAATCTGCAAATATACAGATCTTACTTTACAGGTTATTGTTACAGCACATTCCCTTCAACATGAATACTTACTCTACATGCATGAGTCGATATCTTTTTTAATAGTCACGCACATAAAACACTAATCATATACAGTATAAAAATGATTATTCTAATCTCTGAAGTAAACTCTTGGTAGACAAACGCCAGACGCACCAAAGCAGTGATGGGCATTATTCATATATATATATATATATATATATATATATATATATATATATATATATATATATATATATATATATATATATATATATATATATATATCTTGAATGCACTTGTTACTCTCATCAGATACATATGAATGTGAAATAACCACAGTGATTTCTTAAGTCGTAGTATTCTTCACAGTTACTGAATGAAACATTTCCTCCCATAGTAGGACTACAACACACGATAGGTTTAATGCAAGGCTAACCTAAATTACTCTACCTTATTATTATTATTATTATTATTCAGAAGATGAACCCTATTCATGTGGAACAAGCTCACAGGCGCCATTAACTTGAAATTCAAGCTTCTAAAGACTTGAAAAAGAATATGGAGAAATACAGAAGTTAACTGTTTATATATATACATATGTATATATATATTATACAGACACACATATATGTATATATATACATATGTATATATATATATATATATATATATATATATATATATATATATATATTTATATATACACAAGCTTGAATCTATTCATAACAACGATTAATTCCCAGGTAATCGGAAGCCCAATTAACAGGACTTCCTTATATAAAACACAAAAATATGACACCGTTATAGCCGTGCTCCGTCCCCTACCCCCTTCCCACCACACCCACCCTCCTAAGCGCATTATTGCAGATTAGATCAACTGTCACATGTCATTATGAAAAAAAAATTGAATAATGATCATGATAAAGTATACTAATTAGTTTTTTACCTGATACTTTTGAAGTTGTTTGGAAGTTCTCTAATGAACTACTGTACATAGAAATTTTAGAGTATATTCTCCAGCATAATGTTTCCGTAATCAGACCGGTCCGCTCTGCAGCAGGTATCTGTTTTAATTGCCGATGTAAAATGAGTCATCCAGAGCACTTGGGAATAATTAATACTTCAGTCGATGTAGAAGACTATTACTGTTTTCCTGTTAGGAATCGTTACATCACGCTTCAGTGGGTTTCGAAACTTAGCGTAATCTTGCGCTTTCGTTTCCCTCTGAAGAATTAGAGGAATTTATTTCTGGTGATAGAAATTCATTTCTCGCTGTAATGTGGTTCGGATTCCACAATAAGCTGTAGTTCCCGTTGATAAGTAACCAGTTGGTTCTTAGCCACGTAAAATAAGTCTAATCCTTCGGGCCAGCCCTAGGAGGGCTGTTAATCAGCTCAGTGGTCTGGTTAAACTAAGGTATACTTAACTCAACTTTCTCCTTTTTTCTCTTGCCTCTCTGTGTCTATCTTGCCACCAGAGCTTGCGGCTCCAAAAAGCGTCAACCTCCACCTCAGATATACATGGCCATCGTTTGCAGGGGGCGGGGTTGCTGACCCCGCACCATATTCACGTCATGGATGCACCTTAGATGGACAAACTCATATCATATGGTATATGTTGTGCTTCCATACACGCACACAAGCATACCCACAACCTCCCCCACCCCTACACACATATATCGAACCACCAAATGTTGACAATTTTAGAGTCATTATTTATAAATCGAGCAGTTCCCCGGTTAAACGCCTAGTATTCTTCGGCACCTTTGTATCTTGCGTTCTGCTGGTCTGGTGGAGCTCCCATACTGGCACTCTGTTCCCTTCTCATTTCCTGATGGTTTGTTTCCTTTCTAAGCCCTTTTAACCTATGAAGTTTTGTAATTTTACAGCTATTATTATAATCAATTAGTATATTATAATCAATTAATACTATTATTAATTCCGTGTTGGCTCCTTCTTAGCTTGAGAATAAGACGCTAGTCTTGAAACGTTGGGGTAAATGTTTTTAATAAACCATCTGAAAAGACTTCTGGGATAAGTCTTCTCTCCTGATTTGATATATATATATATATATATATATATATATATATATATATATATATATACATATATACTGTAATATACATATATAAGTATATATATATATATATATATATATATATATATATATATATATATATATATATATATATATATATATATATATATATATATAAATTTCTGACTCACATCAGGATCGAACCCAGGTCTTTCAAATGATAGACCAGGCCGATGCCAACCAGGCCACACAAGTCATAAAAGAAGTTGGAACCTGAGTGCCACTGTACCCAAGGCATTACCTGGGCAGGCTAACTGCTTGCATACCAGTTTGTTTTCCCCAACTTCCTGACTCAGCAGTGACCCAATTGACAGCATTTCATTCGAATTATGCATTTTGAATATGATAGAAATAATCAACACACAATGCCTTAGGTACAGTGGTACTCAGGTTCCAACTTCTTTTATGATTTGTGTGGCCTGGTTGGCAGCGGTCTGGTCTTGGGTTCGATCCTGATGTGAGTAAGAAATTGATTTCTGTTCCACTCGTGATTGTGTGTTGATTATTTCTATCATGTTCACTCAGAGAGGATAATTCGAATGAAATGCTGTCGACTGGGTCACTGCTGAGTCGGGAAGTTGGGGAAAACACGCTGGTATGCAAGCAGTTAGCCTTCCCAGGTAATGCCTTAGGTACAGATGTACTCAGGTTCCAACTTCTTTCATGACTTGTGTGGCCTGGTTAGGATCGGTCTGGTCTTTCATTTGAAAGACCTGGGTTCGATCCTGATGTGAGTAAAAAATTTATTTCTTTTCCACACGTGATTGTGTGTTGATTATTTCTATATATACACACACACACACACACACACACACACACACACACACACACACACATATATATATATATATATATATATATATATATATATATATAAATATAAGGAAAACTACCCTTTAGTGCTTTGGATATCTCATTGTTACCTCACCAGTAAAATCACGAAGGTCGATTTCAAGGCTTTAAGCATGCTAATTAAATCCCACTAAATCTATGTTGAACTGCGTATTGAATTAGGTACCTTGTGGTTAGCCGGCTGTAATGTGTTGGATACAGAGTGAAAAGGGCAGGCAGGTGGTAACCTCATTCCAAAATGCTTGCTTAAAACCTGGAGTTCCCACCTTTTAGAGTTACTCCTTAAAAAAAAATTCTAGCAAAACCCACAAGTGTCTTGCAATGAAGGCCTAAGTTATTGCTTTCGTATTATATTTTAATCTGACTTCTTTTCAAATGATTTTGAAATCCGAATAGTTGATAAATTTTACAGTTTCCCCTCTCACACGACGAGCTTCAGTTTCATGTCTGAGAGAGGTATTATTCCAGACATCTCACTATTTCGCTATGACAAAGGTCCGAGGGACAGCCTGTCAAAGCAGAAATTCTAATTGTTATAAGGATTGCCAAGATTGCATGACCTTCTTGTTCTAGTGTATGTGACCAGGAGTTTGGAAGGTGGGATCTACGAAAGTGGTCACCATTCAAACTTTTCTCATAACTGATTCATAAAAACACTTGAACCACGCACGCTCTTCTCCGTCTAAACTCATACTGTTATTCTATGAATCACTATCATATGTTCTACCTTTTCAATTAAAATCCTTCCACCAACCTTCCATGGTATACTAGGCAAAGTTTTGTCTCTACAATTCAAAGACTTTTCATTCATCTGTGCCCGTAATACACACAGTGGTTAATCAATCAATCTTTCACCAACGCTGCTTCTCACCTGTAACCCCATCAAATCTTGATATCTTTCAGTTTTCCAACCCTTAATTATCCTTCTTTTGTCCTACAAAATAACATCCACGAACATTCTAAAACTTGGACTAACCCCTTCCATTCTCGCGTCATTCAGCTATGCCTCTCATCCATAGTCTCCTTCAACAAATCCTCAATAATTACCGCATTCAACCATGACTACAATCTCTTCAGACAGATTTGTCCATTTGTATCTTTTATTCTGATGTCTGTTTGTTCATTAACCCTTCTCTCTGTATTCGGTCCTTGTAAAACAACTTATTCTCACGATTGTCCTTCCTCATCTTCCTATTTCTTGACTACTCTATCCATCCCTTTTATTTCTGTATATGATCATATATATATATATATATATATATATATATATATATATATATACACACACATATATACTAGTCCGCTGGTATAGTGGTTAGTGTCTTGGAATGCCACTCAGATGTCGCGGGTTTGCGTCTCCCCCAGGATGATGGAAAATCACTGGCTCTGCTGCAGTATGGGGTCTGAGGTGTGAGAATGAAACCAACAGTCTTTGGAAGCTTGAATTTCAAGACAATGGCCCCTGTGTGCTTGTTCCATGTGAATAGGTCTCACCTACTGATATATATATATATATATATATATATATATATATATATATATATATATATATATATATATATATATATATATATATATATATATATATATATATATATATACACACACAGACATAAACGAGCCGAATGACACCAAACAGAATATGTGAAATAATTCTACCTGCTTGCGTTTTATCTTATTCATCACCCTTCTGCATAAAACTGTAGAACAGGAGAGGCTACCCATGTGATATTTTCAGGAATAGCCAGTCCAGCAAATCCCCTGATAAATGATATTCCCAGAAAACGAAAAGTCTTAAACTTCATATAATTCAGCCGGTTTAGATTTTATGAGGTCATTCTGATAGGAAGAGTCCTTGTCTTGTATATATAAGTTTTTTTTTTTTTTTTTAGATATTCCCTGTATTATTTCAAGGGGTGAAAAAATACACCAAAAGAATTTATACCAGGTTCAGAATTATAATGAAAAAAATTGCTTTGTGCAAAAATTGCTGTGAAAATTTGCAATCTGCCTCGTTTCATTAGGCAGTAAGTGTTCTTTTGGTTGATATGACATTCGGTTAAATGGAAAACTGTATACACTTATATATATATATATATATATATATATATATATATATATATATATATATATATATATATATATATGTATATATATGTATATATATACACACATTTATCAGGGGATTTGCTGGTAATAAGACGGAAGTTCTTAGCATCTCCGTTGCTTCACTTTCCTTCGTGGCTGAAACTTTGTTCGTATAATCATCACTTTTTACCTTTTCGTGATTTAAAATCAAACATATATATACATACACACACACACACATATATATATGTATATATATATATATATATATATATATATATATATATATATATATATATATATATATATATATATATATATATGTATATGTATATATATAATGCTTGTACATAAATCACGGTGATGTGATAAAAATTCATTCATAAAAATAGCTTCGTGCTTCAAACGTACCAATCGGCTTCCATGGTGGAAGTTCCTCGTTGGAGAGGTCGATATCGTTCTCGGCTAGTACTTTGCTGGGCCCGCGTTCGATTCTCCGACCGGCCAATGGAGAATTAGAGGAATTTATTTCTGGTGATAAAAATTCATTTCTCGCTATAATATGGTTCGGATTCCACAATAAGCTGTAGGTCCAGTTGTTAGGTAACCAGTTGGTTCTTAGCCACGTAAAATAAGTCTAATCCTTCGGGCCAGCCCTCTCTAGGAGAGCTGTTAACCAGCTCAGTGGTCTGGTTAAACTAAGATACACTTAACTTTTTTTTTTCATGGTGAAGGTGGGTTGATGCCGACACTAAGTACAAATGTCTGCCCTTGACTGGGATCTGTACAGTACAGTCGATAGCAATTTATAACTTCGGTATACATATATATACATATATTACTTCCGAGGTAGAGCTAATTGGATATTAAACGACGTTTGCAGCTTAATGCTTATATTTTCTTTCTTATATATATACATACATACATATATATATATATATATATATATATATATATATATATATATATATATATATATATATATATATATATATATATACAGGTGCTATCGAATGTAACAGCCCTAGAGCCTCGATGGCTTGGTTGGTAGAGTGGCAACCACAGACTTCATAGAAGCCTGTGGCGAGGGTTCAATCCCCACAGCCGACCAGTCAGAGGCGGAAACTTTGCTATCCGTGTAGACATCCCGGGATTACGTATGTAATCAACGGATAG
The DNA here is from genome assembly GCA_039081455.1 of Macrobrachium rosenbergii. Taxonomy (NCBI): domain Eukaryota; kingdom Metazoa; phylum Arthropoda; class Malacostraca; order Decapoda; family Palaemonidae; genus Macrobrachium; species Macrobrachium rosenbergii. The sequence continues at coordinate 14,112,396 of JANJGK010000004.1, forward strand.
GTTTGCTGAAATCAAATGGATGTTACAGACTAATACACACATAAACAAAGCCACTCCAACATCTTCTAAAAACATAACAGACACCTCACACGTCTCGAACTGTCGGACTACCCGCCCAGTTCTCCTCGTGCTGCTGGGAGAAAGGGAGCTGGGGTTTCGGTAATACATGTACACGTTCGGTACCGGTTCGGTACCGGGGTCTAAGCGATGTCAGGCAGGGCAGCCGGTCGAGGTTACAGCCTACCCCACCGCCAAATCAAAGTCCTTCAAAGAAGGCACCGTGCTTACCCCATATAAAAATGGGTATAAAAGCACGTTAAAACGAAGAAGATCGAATGTAACAGCCCTCCCCTGGCGAGTCTTGGGTGGTAAGTTTGGTAAACCCAAGTCCTTTTCTTGATCTCAGGAAACGCTGGCGCCCATTCATAGTGGTAGGCCTGGAACGATTAGGTTAGTTAATCAAAATTGACTGTTACTTCGGCAGAAGTAAACAGAAACTCAGATTACTGTAAAACTAGGTCATAAAAGTGGTCTGGGATTTCGCATACACCAAACCCCAAAACAGAGGAATTTTATAGGGGGCAACTGTGGATACCTTGAGCATACGGAAACCACGCTGTCACTCGTGTGTTAAAGGAAAATAATAGCACTCTCACCCCTGTGAATGGTGTGAAAGTCACCAAGTGACCGGGTTCTAGAGTTTGCAGCCCCTTATACTGTATAGATTTTACAAAGAAACATATAATAAATGAAGTTCCCGAGTCCAATAGGTTTGGGTGACTATGTTAGGCGCAGAAGAAAACATACAAGTATGTATGGTAACTAACTCATTTAAAAACAGCTACACAATTTGGCAATTAGTGATGTAGATGTCAAAATTAATTACAGAAAAACATGGGAATAATAAAGGGTTATTGTTTTTGTGGTAAGTAAAAGATGTAGAGTTTGGGGTGGGTGGTCCTTGTAACATTAGGAAGAGTCTGGAGATGTATGTAGAGTATAAATGTGTTATGGGTGAGCCTGAGTTTTTATAGGCTAGTACGGGGCAAAATGAGAGTGAAAGCATTTTTTTTTTTTGGAATGGGAAAGTCTGAATCAGTGTTGGCGTTTAAAAGAGTTGTTGTGCTAGGTGATCTAGATACAAAAATAGATGACAAAGAGATGGTGTTGTTCCAAGTATGAAGTTCCTGGGATGAGTCACAATGAATAAAGTATTATGTAACTCTGTTTAGAGAGGGGCTTGATTATTGGAAATCTGTAATTATCAAAGAAAATTCAGAAGTTCAAGTTGAAAAGCTAGTTCAGATGTGGCTGCATATGAAATTAAAACGACCGAGTTTCGTAAGAATGAGATGCGAAGAACACGGATAATTTTAGCTTGGGTGAAAATAACGAGACTAGAATGGGGTACATAAGAATAGTATAAAACTCAAGAATGCGGTTATAGAACCAGCAAGGAGTATTTCAAAGCATAGGTGGGTAGGCAAAGGGCATGCAAAGAACAAAAGTTCGGATGCAGAGGTTTAGTAAAGGAAAAAAGTTGATTTAGAAGGCAATTGCATAACAGAATGAAATATCGGGTACAAGTATACAGGAAAGTATGAGGAAAAAGAAGACAATTAATACTAATAGAGGAGAAGAAAGTGATGATGGAAATTTGGAAGAATAAGTTGTTCTCCTGGAAAATAAATATGGAGAGAAAGACTAATGAGCATATGAGCCGCAAAATAAATTAATGCAAATGGAGAGATATTGTCTGAAGTGAATGCAGTTCTGAGTAGTTAAGAGTCAGTGTTTTGAAATTTCGTGAATGTTGAAGATGGGAAAATACAAAGCTGAGTGACGCGGGGGTAGATGCAAATAGTGTAAATTTTAGAATCATCGTTGAAGTGACTGGTGATCATGTAAGCAGAAAAAAGAAACAGTCAGAAGAATGGACTGACATCAAGAACTGATGGAGTTATGAGATACTCTGGTACAGTGGGGTTAGCGTGACTGAGTGTAGTGGCTAGCCAGGGTACGTGAATTATGTTTAAATTAGGGAAAGGCTCTGAAGGAGGTCTGGGTTAGAAGAATAATTGTTTGTGGGGAAACAGGTAAGCGTAATAGCGGCGACAGTAAGAATTATAAGGTCATAACTTTACTTAGTATACTAGGAAAGGTGTACGGTAGGATTTAGATATAACAAGAAAAACTGGAATAGTAAGAAGAATGGAGATTTATAAAAGGAAGAGTTGGGTGGGTTAGGTCTTTGTTATGACACGGTAATTATGTGTGTAAAAGGAAAACGCTCAATAGAGCGTATATAGACCTATAAAAAAGCTCGGACAGAATCTATAGAAATATATTAAGGAGGGGTTATGATGGAAAACAAGAAGAAGAAGAAGAAGGAGAGAGAGAGAGAGAGAGAGAGAGAGAGAGAGAGAGAGAGAGAGAGAGAGAGAGAGAGAGAGAGAACGAATGGGCTTCGGAGGGAGTACCGTAGTAGGGGTATATAAACACACCTCTTTAGAGCTCATCATAAATCTAGATTAAGGAGTTAATCTGTCCTTATGCTGACTTTGATTCATTTCTCTTGTATGCCATATTTTAACTCCGTGGCTCTATTGTTTGTTATTTTAGCCCCCACCTCGATACGGTAAAGCCTTAGCCGGCCATGATTCATAGTGGCTTTTGTTTTTTTCGGCGTTTTGCTGCAACAATCCCAAACACTGGCAGGTATATCTTGGGAGGTCGACTTCCGGGAAAATGGATTTGAAATTTAGTGACGGACCATCGAAGAAAACAGTTCCAGGGTTAATATTATTGAAATATTGAGAGTGCAACGGTAACCGACCAAAATGACTGATTATGATGACAAAACAAAGACAACAGGTAAAAACGACTGTCATCATGAAAAGGGACGCGTGGCAGCAGCAGAAAAATAGTCATAACATTCATGTTCGTTACCTTTTGTCCTCAGTTCTTCTGGCACTGACCGAACTTGGATATGGGCAACGATTTTCACCCAGGCCTCTTACGGGACGGGTGAAAACATGCATTTATATATATATATATATATATATATATATATATATATATATATATATATATATATATATATATATATATATATATATATATTATATATATATATATATATATTTATATGTTTTTCGGTCAAAATTCAGTTTTAGTTTTCTGCAAAAGAAAACTACTGAGATGGCTTTGTCTGTCCGTCCGCACTTTTTTTTTCCGCCCTCAGATCTTGAAAACTACTGAGGATAGAGGGCTGCAAATTGGTAAGTCGATCATCCGCCATCCAATCATCAAACATACCAAATTGCAGCCCTCTAGCCTTAGTAGTTTTTAACGCAATAATTCAGTCCTTTACCTTCTATAGGCTCCCTTCTGTATACTCCCTTCTGTATGCTCCCTTCTATATGCTACTTTCTATATAGCCTACTTCCTTCTGTATGCTCCCTTCTATATGCTCTCTTCTATAGGCTCCCTTCTGTGCTTCTGTATGCTCCCTCCTATATACTCCCTTCTATAGGCTTTCTTCTGCATACTCCCTTCTGTATGCTCCTTTCTACATGCTCCCTTCTGTATGCTTCCTTCTGTATGCTCCCCGCTGCAGGCTCCCTTCTATAGGCTCCCTTCTGTATACTCCTTCTATATGTTCCCTTCTATAGGCTCCCTTCTGTATACTCGCTTCTGTATGATCCTCTCTATATGCTCCCTTCTATGCTTCTGTGTGCTCCCTTCTATATACTCCCTTCTATAGGCTCCCTTCTTTATACTCTCTTCTGTATGCCCCCTTAGCCCTTTGTTGGACGAGTCGGTTGAGCTTTAGACCGTCATTCGATGGGCCGGAGTTCAATTCCCGCCGCCGGCTGATGAAGAGTTAGAGGAATTTATTTCTGGTGATAGAAATTCATTTCTCGCTATAATGTGGTTCGGATTCCACAATAAGCTGTAGGTCCCGTTGCTAAGTAACCAATTGGTTCTTAGCCACGTAAAATAAGTCTAATCCTTCGGGCCAGCCCTAGGAGAGCTGTTAATCAGCTCAGTGGTCTGGTAAAACTAAGGTATACTTAACTTTTTCTGTATGCCCCTTTCTATATGCTCCCTTCTACATGCTTCCTTCTGTATACTCCCCGCTGTCTGCCGCCTTCTATATTCCTCCTTCTATATGCTCCTTTCTCTATGCTCCCTTCTATATGCTCCTTTCTATATGCTCCCGTCTGTGCTTCTGTGGAAATTCGTCCTAGGAAAATGAAGAATGAATTTGAAGAAGTTGAAGAGTGTACAGAACCTTTATCTATGCTTATACTCGGAAATATTAATAATCATAATGAGAAACTAAGCACAAACGACGAAACCTGACCAAAAACTCTCTCTCTCTCTCTCTCTCTCTCTCTCTCTCTCTCTCTCTCTCTCTCTTTGTATGCTTTCAGTACAAAGAGCTGGGAAATATTAATAATCATAATAATGTAAGTGTGAGACTAAACATAGATGACAAAACCCAGCCTCTCTCTCTCTCTCTCTCTCTCTCTCTCTCTCTCTCTCTCTCTCTCTCTCTCTCTCTCTCTCTGTGTGTGTGTGTGTGTGTGCGTGTGTGCTTCCAGTACAAAATGCTGTGCAAATATTTGAGCAGGGGGTTTCTTTTAATCGAAAAGTTTTATATTTTATCAAGGCAATTACTGATATTTTATCTGTTCAGATAACTAATTCCAAATGACAATGTCTTTATATCAGCAAAATATCGAGGTACAAATATTGTCTTGTTACGAAAATCAGATAATATATTTTGAACGGAATTTCTTATAAATATTCAGATCTGACGGTTAACAGGGGTTGTATCTTATTTGCCTAAAACGAAAAGCATTTCCATCTTTCCCTTATACTGTACATAGTTGAAATTCAGAATCAGTATCATTTTCATAACGTTTGCAGAAGCGTGTAGGAAGCATACGCAGTGTTTGAATAGATTTGCAATAATTGGCGAATTTCCTTATAATTGCAGAAGACAGAGCGAATGCATGGCATACTCTATTATACCATCATGATAATTATAGGAGCAATCAGTTGTCGACAGAGTCATCATCGTTGCATATTAGAAAATGGATGATAAGTTTAACAATTAAATTCAGGTATATCACTCAGTCACGTATTCAACCATTTATTGTTGAATGGACAAATACATTTCAGATAACATCTAGTATCTCTAGTTGATAAAACTGTATCCAAATACGCAAAAACGAAAATTATAATTCAATTTTATCATTAGATTATCGTATTGATTAGGGCGACCACGTGGCCACTTCCAGTCCTTTTCCCAGAGAGGGAATTCGATGTATTTTTGCTCAAAATAGAGGAGCTGACGCCATCTGTTGATAAGACGATGGCCATTTTAATACTTGGGGGAGTAGAAGTCTCAGATTTTTTTTGTTATAATTCTATTTTTCTCTTAAACTAAAGAATCAAATCAACTGGAATATCTAGAGTATCATTTTATTAGAATAACATTCCCTTACATGTAAATATTTTAACTTAATATAATGTCAATGAGAGGTTTATAATCTCAAGTGATGATCAGTTTCACACACACTAAAAATTCCTTCGTCCAACTTAGCGCCACGTAGATGAAGGATGCCAACAAAAAAGTAGGCATTCATATGTTGTCACTGAGAAGTATAAAACGATTCTGTTGGCTCATGAAAATATAAAAGACTAATAAGTTTGTTTATTATTTTTAGCTTGTTAAATTATAGATAAAGTGGTGCATTTTCGTGGATTGTCTTCGTCTAAAACCCGGCAAGTTGGCAATTCTGACAACACCGGTTCCAGGGAATGTAAACAATACCAACAAAAAAGTAAGAATTTCTTTTTAACATGGAGAAATATACAACGATTATCAGGACAATTTAAAATTATAAGAGACAAACGTTTATTGTTTATTATTTTTAGCATGTTAACTAATATTTAAAGTGGTAAATTGACGGTGGATTCCTTCTTTGATAATCGAGTAGGTTGGCAAAATCAGCTGCACCTTCTCCAAGGAGGGAAAACAACTCGGTTCTTTTTAAGTTTTACGTTGAATGAATGTTTTTACTTGAAGCAGAGAATGATAATATATTCTAAATATATTCTAGCTCGTTGAGATATGTAATTAAACAAGCGAATGAATGTATAAATGAATATATTTAAATGAGAATATTTAATGAATCTATATCAATGATAAATACAGAAGCAGGACACCGATATTCACTAGGATGGAAGATGGGTGATGAGAATATGGTGGATGGAGATGGGCGAAGGTGACTAGAAGGTGGGTGATGGGAAGATGAGGGATGAGGTAGAAGATTAGGGGTGCAATAGAAGATGGGCGATGCCATAGAAGATGGTGAAGGTGGTTGGAAGATGGGTGTGGAAGAGGGGTGATGGGAAGATGATGAGTGGGATAGAAGATGGGGGGTGCAATAGAATATGAGGAAAGTGACTGGAAGATGGGGAATGGAAGATGGGTGATGAAATAGATGGGGGATGCAATAGAAGCTGGGATATGCATCAGAAGATGGGGGGTGCATTAGAAGATGGGGATGCAATAGAAGATGGAAGATGCAATATAAGATGGGGGATGCAAAAGGTGATGGGGGATGCCACGACGAAGGCTAGGCGAGAACTGAGGGCGGTGACCTCGAGTTGACTGACCGACTGACAGTTCTACTCTTTACGTGTGGATGCCTTAGATATCTAGTTGTAATCATTATATTTAATTATTTACGTATCTAGATTTTATTAATCTTAATAAGATCCTTATATATATATATATATATATATATATATATATATATATATATATATATATATTATATATATATATATATATATATATATATATATATATATATATATATATATATATATATATATATATATATATATATATATATATATATATATATTTATATGCTTAAAAAATCACAGTAGATGCACGTGACTTCAGTGTATAAGCGAATCCCACAGAAAAAGACGGGCAGAAGTTCAGTAGTACCAAGCGCTTTCACGTTTATTGACGCATCGTCGGGGCACAAATCATTTGTGCCCCGACGATGCGTCAATAAACGTGAAAGCGCTTGGTACTACTGAACTTCTGCCCGTCTTTTTCCTGTGGGATTCGCTTATATATATATATATATATATATATATATATATATATATATATATATATATATATATATATATATATATATATATATATATGCGTTTTCCTTTTTGCTCCTTTGTTCTTCCGTTATCTTTTTCAGAAACTGGGATTCTGGTTTTTGAAACATTGGTGCGGAAGTTCATGTCATTTAGATTTTTTTTTTTTTATTTTGACCATCCCTCGTAAGTGAAATCTTAGGACGTTGTTTATTAGAGTTTTTCATCCTCTCTCTGAATCTTTGAACTTTTTTCTTTCCTTCGTGTTAAACCTTCTGTCTTACTGAAGGGCACGTAAAGTTTAAAAGAGGGCTGTAATTATACTTGTAAGCTTTTCCTTTCCCCCTTTCTTAAAAGAGGGCGTTCTGGCATATCGCCACCTTAAAATCCAACCACAGCAACAAGGAGTCATCTGTCCTCTGTCCCTAATGACCTTTGACTGGCTCCTTTGACCTGGAACGTGTTTTTTTTAAATAATAATATTAATTAAAAGTACAAAACCACCTTTGGTTTGTACTTCCCTGAAAAGTGAAGATAATATGGATTTATTGAAGAACATATTGTAATTTTATTCACTAAACTCACATTTTGAAGCAAATTTAGAATATAAGTAAAGTAAAAATGGTTAGTTGCTAAAAATTTGAAGAACTTGGAAAAAGTGTGAGAAACGTTGAGAAGTCGAAAAACTTCCCATAATAATGATTATAGT
>JANJGK010000004.1:14124987-14142487 GCA_039081455.1 Macrobrachium rosenbergii
TGACGCATTATCTTTACGATTCGTTTACTTTACGTAAATCAATTTATTTTTTCAGCGTAGCGCTCCTAATTCCTGTTTTTAATTTCTATTTTCTTGTCAAATAACTTTTCGTCTATTTTTAATGCTTCATCAATTGTTCTCTTCTTCGATTTGTTTTGTGGACTTTGCATGCATTTTTAATCATATTGTAGCGTGCTTTACCCATAGAGCGACAATCACTGGAGTGGCTATCTCCCTGCCGAGCGTGTGACCTCGGGCGGCCATATTGAAAGGTCTCAGTCCAGCTCACAGAACTATACTTTATTATTATTATTATTATTATTATTATTATTATTATTATTATTATTATTATTATTATTATTTGACCCAGTTTCACAGAGAAAAATGATCTTACATAAACAGGTTAGCCTAAGCACTCCAACCATTGTGGTCAAAGCCTAAGCATCAGTTCCTGGATCTAAGCAGTGTCTAGCATAAATGGTTCCTGTAAATTACAGAACTTTGTTTGCATACAGTCGCTCAGCACTATCTAAACAGTAATGAACAATCACTAAACACTTACATTCACAATATGCTTACACTCACTAAACACTCACACTTACTAAACACTCACACTTTCTAAACACACACTATACACTCACACTCACTAAACACACACTATACACTCACACTTAATAACACTAAACACTCACTGAATACTCAACACTCACTAAGCACTCACCATCCACTAAATGCTTACTAAACACTCATAAAATGCTAAACGCTCACTAAATACTCACTGTACCCCAAACACTCAGTAAATATTCGCTAAACACTCAACTAATCCTAAACATTCATTAAACACTAATCACTCACTAAGCATTCACTAAGTACCCGCTATACACTAAACATTCACTAAGTACTCACTATACATTAAACACTCACTAATCATTCACTAAACACTCGCTAATCTCCAAACACTCATTAAACATTAAATATTCACTAAACCCTAATTGCTCATTAAATCCCTAAACACTCATTAAACACTAAATAGTCAATGGACATTCACTAATCACTCATTAAACACTCACTAAACACTAAACATTCGCTAAACACTAATTTTTACAAGACATGCACTAAACAATCACTGAATACTTACTAAACATTCACTAAACACTAACATTCACAAAACACTCACTAAATCATAAACACTCACTAAACATTTACTGAATGCTTACACACAGAACGTTCACTTAACACTACCATTCACTAAACATTCACTATACCCTGAGCACTCACTAAAAACACACTAAACATTCACTAAACATTCACTAAATGTTTACACACTAAACATCCTCTAAACCAAACATTCACAAAACATTCACTAAACCCTAAAAACCCATTAAACATTCACTGAATACTTACACACTAAACATTCACTGAATACTTACACACTAAACATTCATTAAACACTAACATGCAATAAAACTTCACTAAACCCTAAACACTCACTAAACATTTACACACTAAACATTCACTAAATCCTAAACACTCACTAAACATTCTCTGAACACTTATACACTAAACATTCACTAAGCACTAACATTCGCAAGACATTCACTAAACACTGACTAAACATTCACCGAATACTTACACACTAAACATTCACCGAATACTTACACACTAAACATTCACTAACATTCACAAAACATTCACTAAACACTAAGTAAACATTCACTTAATACTTACACACTAAACATTCACTAACATTCACAAAACATTTACTAAACCCTAAACACTCACTAAACATTCACTGAATACTTACACAATAAACATTCACTAACATTCACAAAACATTCACTAAAACCTAAACACTCACTAAACATCCCCTGAACACTTACACACTAAACATTCACTCACATTCACAAAACATTCACTAACCCTAAACTAAACATTCACTAAACCCTAAACTAAACAATTACTCATAAACATTCTATAAACACTTATGCACTAAACCATAAACATTTGCTAAACACTTACTCATTACAAAATTAATGTTGAAAAAATCACAATCACACTAAGCCCCTGTTGAATTTGCAGGCTACCAGACCTTTAAAGATGGATGCAAGGCTTTGCTGCAGCATCCTGGTGGAAGACCACCGAGCTGTGTAATAGTGGTATAGAGATCACAACTCCAGGTTTATACCCTCTATGTTCCAAGTGGATCTTGTCTGAATCATTGTTGTCATCCCAGGGGTGACAGTAGGGAATCTGGGAATTCCGAAAGTTTCTGGGAATTCCAGAGGCTTCTGGGCTTCTGAAGGCTTCAAGACAACCTCCAGGCTCTGTACCCTTGGAATTTCTTGCACAATACTAAAGAACAAAGTTTTATGGAGATGAAATCAGAGACGATAGGCTTTGAAGATTTCTTTGGAGGAAGCCCAAGTTTTTGGCGATGAATAAGCCTACATTCTTGGAGATGAATTCTGGAGCCTTCTTGGGCTTCCGAAGGCTTGAAGGCAATCTCTAGGCACTGAAGCCTTTGGAAACTCCTGTTGGATTCTCCAGGAAAGCTTCAGGAGCTGAAGACTGCTTCAAAGAATTCTGTAGTCGAGAAGACTCTTCAAGAATACCTATAAATCTTCTCAAGTCGTCGGGAGATATCTATATATATCAGTAAAAGTGAATCCCATAAGATTAAAGAAGACGACTCATTAAAGTAAAGAAACTGTTTATGTGTCAAAAAAGAACTCTAAGTAATGGTTAACGTGACGTTAAAATGATCTTAAATCTTTGGGATTTTCCTTGAAGACATTTTGGGATCCTTCAGTCTCCATCTCCTGGAAGAGCGAAAGAAATGCAATTCATGTATGCACCGAACCTCATAGTCTCCAGGAACAATCTCCGAGATGCTTCAGATAGCCTGGAATCCTTGAGAGAGAGAGCAAGTGTCATATTTGAAGAGTTGGGTAAGAGAAAGCAAAGAGTATAGTGAAGGGGAGGGTCCTACCCAGAGGCTGCTTCCTCGGAGGAAGGAAGGTATCCTGCCAGGCTGGGGAAGCAGGCCTGGAGAGGGCCCAAGAATGGGCCCCAAAAATCCCCAAGACTCGCCAGTCTTTTGAGGGCATCTTTGAACGGAAGGGTCCTTGGAGGAAGGCAGGTATCCTGCTAGGCTGGGGGAGTGGGCCAGAGAGGGGCCCAAAAACTTTAAGGATGAGGCCCAAAAGCCCCCCAAGGATTGACAGTCTCTTGAGGGCAGCCTTGAAGGGAAGGGTTTGACCCAGAGGCTACTTCCTCGGAGGAAGGCAGTCACTAAACGTTCACTGAATGCTTACACACTAAATATACTCTAAACACCGACATTCACAAAACATTCACTAAACCCTAAACACTCATTAAACATATCACTGAATGCTTACACACTAAGCATTCACTGAATACTTACACAATAAACATTCACTTAATACTTACACGCTAAACATACTCTAACCACTAGCATTCACAAGACATTCACTAAACATTCACTAAATATACGCTGAATATTTACACACTAAACATTCACTAACATTCACAAAGCATTCACTAAACACTTAATAAACATTCAGTGAATACTTACTCACTAAACATTCACTAACATTCACAAAACATTCACTAAACCCTAAATACTCACTAAACATTCACTGAATACTTATGCAATAATATTCACTAACATTCACAAGACATTCACTAAACCCTAAACACTCACTAAACATTCACTGAATATTTACACACTAAACATTCACTCACATTCACAAAATACTCACTAAACCCTGTACTAAACACTTACTCATAAACATTCTATAAACACTTATGCACCAAACCTAAACCTTTGCTAGACACTTACTCATTAAACATTAATGATAAAAAAAATTTACAATCACACTAAGGCCCTGTTGAATTTGCAGGTGACCAGACCTTTAAAGATGGACGCAAGGCTTTGAAGCAGCGTCCTGGTGGAAGACCACCGAACTATGTAGTACTGGTATAGAGATCACAGCTCCATGTATATACCCTCTATGTTCCAAGTGGATCTTGTCTAGATCATTGTTGTCATCCCAGGGGTGACAGTAGGCAATCTGGGAATTCTGAAAGTTTCTGGGAATTCCGGAGACTTCTGGGCTTCAGAAGGTTTCAAGACAATCTCCAGGTTCTGTAGCCTTTGGATTTCTTGCACAATACTAAAGAACAAAGTTTTATGGAGAAGAAATCAGAGATGAAAGGCTTCAAAGATATCTTTGGGGGAAACCCAGGTTTTTGGAGATGAATAAGCCTACGTTCTTGGAGATGAATTCTGGAGCCTTCTGGGGCTTCCGAAGGCTTCAAGACTCTCTCCAGGCACTGAAGCCTTTGGAAACTCCTGTTGGATTTTCCAGGAAAGCTTCAGGAGCGAAGACTGCTTCAAAGGATCCTGTAGTCATGAAGACTCTTCAAGAATACCTATAAGTCTTCTCTCATCGTCGGGAGATATCTATATATATCAGTAAAAGGGAATCCCATGAGATTAAAGAAGACGATGCATTAAAGTAAAGAAATTGCTTATGTGTCAGAAAAAGAAAACTCTAAGTAATGGTTAATGGGATGTTAAAATGATCTAAAACCTTTGGGATTTTCCTTGAAGACATTTTGGAATTCTTCAGTCTCCAGCTACTGGAAGAGTGAGAGAAATGCAATTCGCGTATGCGCCGAACTCCACAGTCTCCAGGAACAATCTCCAAGATGCTTCAAATAGTCTGGAAGCCTTCAGAGAGAGCAAGTGTCATATTTGAAGAGTTGGGTAAGAGAAAGCAAAGAGTATAGTGAAGGGAAGGGTCCTACCCAGAGGCTGCTTCCTTGGAGGAAGGAAGGTATCCTGCCAAGCTGGGGAAGCAGGACTGGAGAGGGCCCAAGCCCCTCAAGAGTGGGCCCCAAAATCCCCTAAGGCTTGCCAGTCTTTTGAGGGCAGCCTTGTAGGTAAGGGTCTGAGCCAGAGGATGCTTCCTTGGAGGAAGGCAGTTATCCTGCCAGACTGGGGAAGTGGGCCCAGAGAGGGGCCCAAAAACTTCAAGGATAAGGCCCAAAAACCACCAACGCTCGGCAGTCTCTTGAGGGCAGCCTTGAAGGGAAAGGTTCGACTCAGAGGCTACTTCTTCGGAGGAAGGAACTCACCAAACATTCTCCCAGAAGTGTTGCTTACAAAGGTTGAAGAGTCTCTTCTACCCAAAGTCATGTAGGCAGGGACGTCGCACCCCAAAGAATGTTGCTAAGGAAACATCAAATTAACCCTCGAAACAATATATATATATATATATATATATATATATATATATATATATATATATATATATATATATATATATATATATATATATATATATATATATATATATATATATATATATATATATATATATATATATATATATATATATATATAGCTTAATGATAAATAATATTGCCAAGACCAGGAAGAACATTCTTTATAGTACGAGCTTTCGAGGTATAAAACCTCATCATCAGGCTGAAAAACCGACAAGGATGAGATTCAATAAAATTACAATCAAATGAATTGTCATAATAAATCTTCAGCAAAAATATTAACGAAATATATAAAATGAACAAGTAAATACAAACTAAAAGCGTAAGACGTAAAATAACGAAAAATTAAAAACACAAACGTAAAAATATGAAAATAAAACTAAGGTGAAATGTAAACAAACTACCACTCACAAAGTAAAATATTTAACGACCTAATTGAGTACCTACTATGAAATTACACGATAGCTAGTTGAATACCAGACGAGTTGTTGTTCAATTCCGGCTTCATCTTTTTAATAATCAGCGACTCTGAAATTAAAAGGTCCAGTCTATTTGAACAAAAAGACAGTACCCGAAAATCCAGGTCAGTGAAAGGATGGTCCTGTGCTAAACTGTGTTCTCTAATGGCAGAAAAGGGTGGTTTGGAAAGGGGAAACCTGATGATGAGGTTTTATACCTCGAAAGCTCGTACAATAAAGAATGTTCTTCCTGGTCTTGGCAATATTGTTTATCATTAAGCTAAGATTTCCAAGTAGCCGCCCAATTACCGAGACTATATATATATATATATATATATATATATATATATATATATATATATATATATATATATATATATATATATATATATATATATATATATATATATATATATATGCTATCAAAGGGGCATCCAGGAAAAGACATAGTATATCATATCACACTTTATTATTGCCGACGGCATTTAGCAATGTCACATTGAATCATCAAGGGTAAACTGAGCTAAAATGTCTTTTTAGCTCAGTTCAGCCTTGATGATGCAATGTGACATTGCTAAGTAATAAACTGTGATATGATAAACGTATGCCTTTTCCTAGATGTCCCCCTTGATTGCAACTAAGAAGTCTACAGCTATATGGCCTTTTACACGCACACACACATACACACACATATGTATATATGCGTGTGTGTGTGTGTATGTGTAAAAGGTCCAACCTTGGACTGTGCCTTAGCCATTGTACCATGGCCTTCCAAGGTCTTGGGTTTGAGTCCCCTTGCTTGAGGGTACAAACCATAGAGCGCCAATCACTGGAGTCTGCGATCTCCCTGCCGAGCCTGCGACCTCAGGCGGCCATATTGAAAGGTCTTGGTCCAGCTCATGGTACTATTCTTTATTATTCTTATTATTATTTTTATCTTTTTTACTAGTATTATTATCTTATTATTATTACTATTAATTTTATTATTTTTATTTTTGTTATTATTATTATTATTATTATTATTATTATTAAAAAATACAAAATCCACATTTATGTAAAGTACTGTATTTACAAATAATAAAATGAATTCCAGGAGCTTTCGAGAGCAGGCTCTCGAAAGCTCCTGGAATTCATTTTATTATTTGTAAATACAGTACTTTACATAAATGTGGATTTTGTATTTTATAAACATATTCACGGGATTGTGAAGAAGATTTACATTATTATTATTATTATTATTATTATTATTATTATTATTATTATTATTATTATTATTATTATTATTACTTGGCCCAATTTCACAGAGAAAAATTACCTTACAAAAACATGTTGGCCTAAGCACTCCAATCATTGTGGTCAAAGTCTAAGCATAAGCTCTTGGATCCAAACAGTGTGTAGCATAAATGGTTCCTGTAAATTACAAGACTTTCTTTGCATACAATCACTAAACACTAGCTAAACAGTAATATACAATCACTAAACACTAACATTCACAATATACTTACAATCACTAAACACTCACACTTATCATACACTCACACTCACTAAACACACACACTTACTATACACTCACACTCACTAAACACACTTACTATACACTCACACTCAATAACACTAAACACCCACTGAATACTCAACACTCACTAGGCACTCACTATACACTGAACGCTCACTAAACACTCATAAAACACCAAACACTTACTAAATACTCACTGTTCCCAGACACTCAGTAAACATTCACTAGACACTCACATCCTGAACATTCATTAAACACTAAACACTCACTAAACATTCAGTAAGCATTCACTATACATCAAATATACACTAAGTACTCACTATACACTAAACACTCACTAAACATTCTTTTAGCACTCACTCTACACTAACACTCACTAAACCCTAAACATTCATTAAACACTAAATACTCACTAAATGCTAAATGCTCATTAAATCCCTAAACACTCATTAAACACTAAACAGTCAATGAATATTCACTAATCAGTCATTAAACACTCACTAAACACTTACACACTAAACATTCATTAAACACTAATTTTCACAAGACATTCACTAAACACTCACTAAACATTCACTAAACATTCACTGAATACTTACTAAACATTCACTAAACACTAACATTCACAAAACATTCACTAAACCCTACACACTCACCAAACATTCACTGAATACTTACACACTACACAGTCACTGAATACTTACACACTAAACATCACTAAACACTAATATTCACTAAACCCTAAGCACTCACTAAACACACACTAAACATTCACTAAACCCTAAACACTCACAAAACATTCACCAAACACTCGCTAAACACTCACTGAATACTTACACACTAAACATTCACTAAACACTAACATGCACTAAGCCTTCACTAAACCCTAAAGACTGACTAAACACTTACACATTAAACATTCATTACACTAAACACTCACTAAACATTCTGTAAATACACACTAAACATTCACTAAACACTAACTTTCACAAGACACTCACTTAACACTCACTAAATGTTCAATGAATACTTACACAATAAACATTCACTAACATTTACAAAGCATTCAGTAAACCCTAAGCACTCACTAAACGTTCACTGAATACTAGTGTATGTTTACACACTAAACATACACTAACATTCACAAAAAATTCATTAAACCCTAAACTGAATCTTCACTAAACCCTAAACTAAACATTCACTAAACACTTACTCATAAACATTCACTAAACACTTACTCACTAAACCCTAAACATTTGCTAAACACTGACTCACCAAACATTATCGATAAAAAAATTCACAATCGTGGAAGCCCCTGTTCAACTTGCGGTTTACCAGACTGTTAAAGATGGCTGCAAGGCTTTGCAGCGCCGTCCTGGTGGAAGACCACCGAACTACGTAGTACTGGTATGAGATCGCAACTCCAGGTATATACTCTCTATGGCTTTACCTAAACCTCATATCCTTCGTGCTTTATTGTAATATTTTTTAGACAAAGACCGCGCGGAGCTTGCTACCGTTAATGCGCCATCAATTGTCCATTTATGTTTAAATGTACTCGCTTTTGATTACTGCTGACGTAATGAGCAGTTTCAATAGCTATTCAGTTTCTTTTGTAAATGTTACAAAAACCTAAACTTAATGAGCAGTCACACTAACTATACAGCATTGTAGATATATTTAGTACATAATCATGAATAGATAATTAGAGTGACTGCATAACATACATTAGAAATCTTTTTTCTGTATAATATCAGGCAACATTATTATTAGAATATTGTCATTAATGGAGAAATCGCTCCTATGTTATTGCTCTATCGAGTTTACACATAGTATACATTAATTTACTATATGTAAGTTTATCTGATGTCAGTTTTTTCTGTTATTGATTGTTCTGCATTTTTGTTATATATATATATATATATATATATATATATATATATATATATATATATATATATACATATACACAGTATATATAATTCATACACATACTGAAACAATAGCACACACACACGCACACACACACACACACACACACACATATATATATATATATATATATATATATATATATATATATATATATATATATATATATATATACAGTATATATATATTTGGTTGGGTCTGCCTAGATGAAATGAATATTGATTTAGAAAATGTCTTATGGGCCACTTACCCAGAGTCAAATATGCAAGCAGATGTAACAAAAGGGATGACTTACCTTCTAATTACATCTAAAAAAAGGGGCAGATCACCTTGAAAGCCGTGGATCCACTAAATTACTTTATTTCACACAGATCAAGGAGGGGAAATAAATCGTGACTGGTATGCAACCCAGCCAAGCTAGTGCAACAATAATCTTACAACAAAATTTACAGTTAACTGGCTTTCAGAATGAAATTGAAATTTTACACAATGGTAACGCAGAATGGGAGCCTGTGGCTCGTGAATATACAGAGTCCAATCTGATACTCAGTTGCAGAAGCAGAGTTTTGCTTGTAGAAAGGTTGTAATAATCTATCACAATGAAGGGCTGATTTACTCTACAGTATGTCACTGAGCAAATGATTATTTCATTAATAAATTTAATTCATATGGGGAACACACTGTTATTTAGCAAGGGATTCTACTTTGAGAGATGAAATCTTGAAACTGGCTCTTAATTGGTAATTTCAGTCTTACTGGGCAATCCAAACTGCAATGTGCTCTGTTGCAATACATCTAGTTGCTCCAATAGGTCCTCAATTAAACTATGCTGGGACTGCTTGTGGTCTGGGTCGCCTGTGACCCCAACTACAGTGTGGCAGTGAGCCAAGACAAAGAGATATGGCCTGAGAGTCGGACGTAGGAAGGCTAGGTCTGACCTCTATGGGGACTGAGTTCCATTGGCTGATTTTTGAATGTTGTTCAGACTATGAGCCCTCAAGCTATGGAAGTGGCAAAGGCTTAAGGAGGGTGTGCCAACATTCCTGAAAAGACAATTAACACCAGCAGAAAGGAGAGCACAGAGATATAGATCTTGGTACAAGGATATAAAACAACTACTAGTATGCCTACCCTCCATATGACTAATCTAATCTGTCTACCTGCCTTGACCCTTCTCTCAAAACTGTGACTAAACTACCACTTTAGGTATGGGGCGCTACCCCCCCCCAATAGATTGCAATCTGATCCCTATGTTAAGAGAACAGGGAGATGAGAGCATCATATATTTGTGACAGCTCCCCCTTTTAAACAGGTATTCACTCCATTTCGGGCATGAAGGCCTGCACTAAAACAAACTGCTCGTCTTGGTGACGTTACTGCCCTTCCTGAATGGGTCTTGCCTGTGCAATGCAGATGACTAAGGTGATCTACCTAACTTTTAGGATTGGACTATAAACTTCACTACCTTGCTTAAGTTCCCTAACACTAGTTTCAAGTTGTCTGTGGGTATTTAACTAGCTGTTTCTAACGACAGTGAAAAGTATTCTTAGGCAGTTTTAGAGGTACAACACACATTTTTATTAACACGACATATCATCAGGCTGCCGCATCACCAATCTATGTGACAATTATGTAACTACAACACAGTATTATTACAAACGACAAAAGCTCTTATGCTATGATATACATAATCATGTTAAAGAATAAGCAACCTGAAGGGTTAATCAGTGCAACTCCATGTATAACATGGACCGAGATACCCAAGATACCCAAGCAACCTCCTCTGGATTTTGGGTGCCTGGTATACTCTACTAAATGATGAGGCACTGTGCCCAGTGTGCCATGAGCTCAGGAGCTCTGATATACGGGATAATGTTTTTATCATTACTCTGTTAACAAAAATCTTTCTATTACAATTACAAGGTTACTACTACTAGTTTACATGATCTTGTTTAGGTTTACTTAATCAGAGATCACTCATGCTACTTTCTCTGGGTAAGTGCAAGGATCACTCTGTGATGGAAAGGCACTGTTCCCCAATGGACAATAAATGTCTTCTTTTTTTGGGTTCCTCCAAGGTCTATCTACAACAATCTACATCCTAGGAGGTGATGAAGGCACCAACTCTGGGGATAGGCCAGAAGTGCCATTGGGAGCAAAGCCACAGGTAACCCTAGACCTAGAGGATACTGGAAGGCGCCCTACTCCGTCTGCTGTGACAACCGCAGCAAGGGCAGTAATAGCTTCTGTGTCCAGGCAGGACAGTTTCTGGTTGACCAGGACGGTGTAGCATTAGGGTCTTCCAGGTTCATCCTCTGAGGATGAAGGTGATAAGGAAGAAGGATTATCACGTGCTGGAGGCTCACAATTGGCGATGACCAACTCAGTTATGTTGGGTAGATCTCCCGAAGGAGGATCAGTAACAGGATCTCGCGCTGGCACTGACAACAAGTCAGAGTCAGGCACATGGTTCAATATCAGTACTTACTTAATGTCCGTGGTGGATGGAGAGTGGCACTGCTCAGGGCACTCAAGTGGCAGAGATTTAGGTCAAGAGTGTCTAACAGGGACCCGGGGGTGCAAAGCCCCTAGGTGAGCCTGAGTTGGGCTGAGACAGAGATTCCTGTCCCAGGGGGAGGTCAGAGCCTCCAGGAATGTTTCCAGTTTTGGTGACAGGTGTGTGTTGCTTGTTAGGGCATCCCGACCAATTGGTGGAGTGCCCTTTCCTTTTGGACGTCTAACAGCGATACTGTGTCTCGCTAGCTTCCTTTTGCTGTGAGGGAGGAAGTTTTTGTCGGCTGGATTTAACTGGCTGTGGTGTCAGTAGGTGATGAGGTTTGCTTGGAAGTGGATCGAGAGACACCATTTGTGTTCTTGGGCCACTTAGGAGGGTGTTACTTGCTAGCTCCCCTTTTAAAATGGCACTTAGATTTGGAGTGTCCAACTTTATGGCAGTAATTGCATACTGAAGGGAGTCCGTTCTTTGGGCGAGCTTGCCCCGAGAGATGGCTGGGTGGCACTATGAGCCAGTGGGTCTACTGGAAGATGGTTATAGGTTTCCAAATCATCAGCCGTCCATGAGTGTTTTGGGTTGCTTGTTGTTGAGGTACACAGTGAGGGGACCAGGAGCATACTGGAAGAAATCTTTCAGCTTCATCCTGTTAAACAGGTCCTCAAACTCAGTGCACATCATGGAGTTGAGCCAGCACTGACCAGATCAGGTCTTGTGATAGGCCCATTCAGCCCAGGTCTGGCTGATCTCTTTTGGGAGAGCCCTAAACGTTTGTCTCCATTTCTCCAGAGTGATCTCATAGGCCTTAGTAATCACCCTCTGAACTTCATCCATGTTTCCCCTGGTACCGCTATTCCAGCAAGTGTAGGGCGGCCTTGACTTTACCTTCCATATGCTTGGAGAGAAGTAAGGCTCTCTCCGTCTCAGTGGTAGAGTTGTTTGCAAAAAGTGCCTCTACCTCCTCCAACCATGCCTCTGGCTTGTCATCAGTCCACTTTGGTACCAGTGAATTAATACCTGATATAGGAGGTTAGGCAGAGAGAGCCTCGATGGCTCAGTCGGTTACAGCAGCAGCTTCGGACTTCGTAGAGGTCTGTGGCGCGGGTTCAAATCCGCAGCCAACTGATCAGAGAGGCAGACACTTTGCTATCCATGTAGACATCCCGGGATTATATATGTAATCAACGGATAGGTTTGCTTAAAAAGCGAATGGGTGTTACAGACTAAATACACACACAAAACAAAGCCACTACAACACCTTCTAAAAAAACATAACAAACATCTCACACGTCTCGAACTCTCGCCTTACCCGCGCAACAACTTCTCGCTGCTGGGAAGAAAGGGCGTTGGGTCGGGTATGATACATGAAACGTACGCTATCAGGGTCTAAGCGATGTCAGGCAGGGCAGCCGATCGAGACTACAGGTCTACCCCAAAGCCAAATCAAAAGTCCTTCAAAAGAAGGCTTCGTGCTTACCCCATACAAAAATGGGAAAAAAAAAGCACGTTAAAAGAAGAAGAAGAAGATAGGAGGTTAGGCAGAGCAGGTGTGGGGTTAATGGTTTGTTGCTGGGCTAGAGTTGCGGCACTGTCTTGTTGCTTTCTCAATCTCGGTCTCCTTTCCTTTTAGAGCTAGCTCATACTTCATTTGCTCTTCTCTTTCTACCCTTTCTCATTTTTCTTTGGCTTCTCTCTCCTTCCTTTGTTCTCCTCTGTCTGCCCTTTCTCATTCTTCCCTGGCCTCTCTCTCCTGACTTTGTTCTTCTCTTTCTGCCCTTTCTCTTTCTGCTTTTGCTTCTTCGTACTTTCTTTGTCTTTCTTGCTTTTCCAGTTCATACTGTCTTTGCTTCTCCCTTTCTTGTTTCTCCCTTTTGAGTGTGGCGTCTAGCTACGTCTGTACCCACTTGGTGAGCTCTTTTCCCGTGTAACCCACTTCCATACCCAGATTCATGAAGGTTTGGTAACTTTCTGCCGACATGGTTCTGGTAGGTTAGGGCGTATTAAAAAAATGGCCTGGGAATTAAAGTGATTTTGGGGGAATGTCCCTTAACTCTGGTGACACTGCGATGGAATGGCACCTTTCAATAGGTGGTACTGTGGCTGAGTGTGCCATTCAAAGGTCACACTAATGAAGCTGTCGTTGGTTAGCAAAACCTTATGGGTGGGCATGCTGTTGTTGGCACTCTGTTTCAATGCACAGGTGCAGCTTGTGTATAAACACAGGGCTCTTTCTTGGTGGCACCGGGGTGCCGGTGTATTCCGAGGAACAACACTAATTTGCAGTACAAACCAATTGTACTAAAGAAAATGACACTCCCCCCAGAAACAGAGCGCATGCAATGAGTAAGAGAAAAAGAAAAAAAGTAAGACACTTTAGGTAGGTTACTCGTGGGCAGTGCACCAGATTAGTGGTATTGTGAAAGGGGAATCTCTTTGGTTGGCACTCGTGGGTGCCTAGTTCCTAAGTACTAGTGATGCTGCTTCCTTTCATGTGGAGGGAGGAAGACTTGGGTGCGCACTTCAATGTGCAATTTATTGCTTATGGTACACATAAGACTTGAAAGTACCCACTCGTGCGAGGCAGTTTCAATAAACTGTTGTTAATTTTAACTTCCATCCAGAATTATTCTGTGGTGCAGAGGTTTTTTTTATGTTGGTCCGTTCTTTTTCTTTTAAGAAACGGCTCGAGTACCGGCTCAGTCGCATGAAGCGCTTAATGGAAAAGTGTGTGAAAATTGTACAGGTAACTTTGACACGCGTGCGTATGCAAATTAATAGCACTACACGTAGAATGAGCGAAAGAAAACCAAAGATACGCTGATGACACAGGGGCTATCCCAGGGATTGAATTTACTGCATAACCTCGAGTTTGATTGGTTTCACCCGGCTTTTATAAAGTAAAGGTTATCTTTCAATAATATCTCACACAATTAACAAATCATGCCACCAATTATTTTTGGTAAAATAGCGTACAGTTAAGAACAATTTATCTCTCTCTCTCTCTCTCTCTCTCTCTCTCTCTCTCTCTCTCTCTCTCTCTCTCTCTCTCTCTCTCTCTCTCTCTCCCCCGACTGAGAAGCGGATGTAGTATATAGCTGACTCATTACCTCTAACTAAATTAAATGGGCTCCGCTCTCAGTGATTAAATAAAAGGTGTGTTTGGATTCCCGTTACTCCAATTAATTTGTAAAAGATCTTCAGTTATATATATATATATATATATATATATATATATATATATATATATATATATATATATATATATATATATATACATATATATGTATGTATGTATATATTATTCATACACACATTGTAACAGTAATACTGAGTCAATCAGTATTGTTAAAATAAGTTACCTTTACGGCTGCAGACTAAATAAAGCTATAGAAAATGTGTTCTTGGCACAATACTTTATCGGGAAAATTTTTCCATTACCTTGAGTAAGTAAAAGTCTTTGTATAGGGTACTTGCTAAAGCATTTGGAATGTCAACTAACTTCTACCAATTCTATCGAGTCTGATAAACAAACCAGACGTTTAGTCATTCAAACAGCCTGAAATCTTTTCATCCTGAAACAACTAAAATGCAAACAGGCTCGTGTTACTCGATCTATGATATAATGTTGATGTGAGGGCAAAAAGCCTTGATAGAAAATGAATAATGATGCTGTTCTTTCAGCGTTCTGGTACGCATTATTAATTATGGGAACATACCAGCCTAACCCTTACTGTAAGCTGTATGTCTTTTTTTTCTATTGTTTTTGATAAATTATATATCGCCTGAAACGTTTTATTATATATTGCCTAAAGCCCTAATATTTAGAAGGTATCACGGCATCTGTGAACGAATGTTCCTGTGGAAAGGTCAGGGTATGCATTCTGGGTAAGTGCTTGGACATTCGGCAAAACTGACAGAACTATCGAAAGGTTTTTAAAGAATTCTAGTTGAAAAATTTAGTTAGCCCTAGGAAAACATTACCATTTTATTAACTAAGCGGTTTCTAAAACAATATCCTGGGATATTTCCCAAGATTTACTACAGATGTATTTAATTGTAAAGACATTCCTTTTACAGTGGTTCAAATAGAATTGGTCTAAAAAAAAAAAAAAAAATTATATATATATATATATATATATATATATATATATATATATATATATATATATATATATATATATATATATATATTCTAATATCGTACAATACCTTTTCTGTATTGTGAGTCACAAAAGCAATTCGTAGACATCAGAATAATTAGATATATGCAGTGAATATTTAACAATAGTTTTTCTTTATCTCGATATGCATACGAGTATAATATTTCCACCTAATCGCAAGTTACGTCAATTCACATTATTTTTGAAAATAAACGAAATACTTTTAGTATGCAGTACTCTGATTTCTTTTTATCTCAAGGCACGTGTCATTTCTTGTTAAATACGGTAATGCTATTTCATCCCATTCTCACTAAAATCGAAATAATACATCTTCCTTTAGCAATATAATAAAAAAAATTCTTGACTATAACAAGTATTACAGGTACCTTTACTTCTCGTTATATCGAGGAATGGACGGTGGTATCTTTGGCCGTGTCTGTTCATGTTAAAATAGTTATGTGTTACAGAATACAGTTGTGTTAATTTAGAGATTAAAATAGTCTCATAATTATATAGTGTATAGAATATAAAATTCATTATTCTTGAAAATAAGGAACACTAAATTTCCTAAACGTCGGAGAGTTCAGTATATACAATTCCAGATTGAGAAATTACGAATTAATATTCTCCTTAACACAGCAGGATTAGAAGCTTTCCTCTTATTATTTCTGAGTACTAATAGGATATAAAAAAAAGGCTTTTCTGAAAGTAAGTACGTCTAATTATCTCTCTCAACGGAACTGACTTTTCTTCGAGCTCAACTGATATATTTCTTGATACACCTGACTCCATTTGATTATTTAACGGTCGTCTGCCATTTTAACTTGGAAATCATGTGCGTTTTCAGGCACTCGTAGAAGGAAGAATTTCCGATGGGTTTAATACTTTTGTCTCTGTTTGGCCATTATTGTTCAATTATTTTATTGCTGTCAATGGAGATAATCGTGAAAAAAAATTCCCATTTTGTGTTGGGAGGGGGAGGGAGGGCTGATGAATTGTTGTTTTATATTGCAAAGGAATAATTAAATTCTCTGTCATAATGCTCATTAGTACCGGTATAATAAAATGCTGTTGACCACTGATCAAGTTAGTAGACTTGCAATGAAAAACCTATACAAGTACTCGTAACAGAAGCCTGAAGCCTTTTAATCGGAAATTCCTTGTTGAAGGCGAGCTTAGAAAAAAGGTGACTTTTGATATAAGGAACCTTTCTTCTTCGAAGTTTTCTCCGGCTCTTGCATATGTGAAGTCCTCTTTGGAAATCGCAGGTGTTGTACTCATGTCAGAAGCCTTCTGCGCGCACTGGACAACTAATTCAATTAATATTATACACACATTTTTCATTTCCTTTAGGATGAGGTATTTCGAGTCAGTCGAAGAAATGGAAAGACAAAGTATACTGAAATAAACGATTTATTGACTAGTTCTCGGAAGAGGTGGAGAAGTCTTCAAGACTAATGGCTACTAACATTCACAAGGAATGCAACCTGGAGACGAGGCGCATCGTTACATGTGAAGATCGTGGGCAAAAGAGTGGTGTAAAGCCCAGCCGCAAGAGACAGATATGGAGGTCAGGGGACACAAAAGAAGGGGTAGGGCGTAGGGATTT
>JANJGK010000004.1:14144987-14162487 GCA_039081455.1 Macrobrachium rosenbergii
AAATATTTTAAACAAATACCCAAAACGGGGATTTTCAATTTTTACTCGAAGGAGGCAGTTAATCCCTTGTCTAAGATAACACAACAGCCGCAAATAGCAGCCTGGATATTTCAGTAATAAAAAAAAGATATAAATAGCCTTCATAAAAAAAATCAGGTGTCATTTTCACAGCAGTAATGCAATTATAGTAATATTCATTTGTTCTTGTTTGCAAATCATATAACAGTGTAGCAATTATTATGTAATTTTTCCAATTATACGGTACGCATACACACACACATATATACATACATACATACACACACACACACACACACATATATATATATATAAATTTATATATATATATATATAATGTGAGTGTGTGCGTGTGTTTGTGTGTATATACGTATATATAGAATATTTCATTATATATCGTGATGAAAAAAATATCCACGCAAATTAAAAGTTATTTCATCAAAGTGACGAAAAGAAACATGCGACAGGCTTATGCTACAAATTATTTCCTGAGCCCTAAAAGAAATTACGAGTTACGTTCAGGAAAGCTATTCATGTGCTGTATTTTAAACTTCCATGAAAGACAAGTAAAAGAAGGGAGCAGGAAGTAAAAATAATACTTGCAAAATTAGCAATTTCAAAGATATCCATAGATCGCATTCGGTCACGTTCCGAGAAGCGAGGCACTGCTAAGACTTTAGAGTCCTTGGCAAGTGACAACATCGTATCGTTCTAGTTCGGACATTTGGAACTTGGGACCTGTGAGTTGTGACTGTAACATCGTTCGGGGCGGTTGACGTTTAACGGGAGTTTGCTAAATGATTTAATGATCCTGGTTTTGTCTCAGGAGTGGCGTGTTCAATTCTTTTTTAATTTGTTGTAGCGTAATTGGTTTTGTTGTTAAGCTTTTACTTAAAAACTGTTTTGTCACGCGACTAGACTACAATTGGCGCTTGAGAGTTCCATCGTTGTTGTCACTATAAGTTATAATAAACCCCGGGCTTCTGCAAGGTAACACCTGAACTTTTCCATATTATTGCTAACATTGTATTTTTGTTGTGGGGACTTTCGAATCTTGCTGCATGTTTAGTCTAGTACAAATCCTTGGCAGTTATTGTAACTATTTCTTTGGGCAGTTACCCAAAATTTGACCCGAGTAAACGCCCCAAATTTACTAGATTTAGAGTAAGTCGCTCACAGCTCTAAAGCTTTTTCTTTTCCAGGATGTTTTTGGTAAGTTTGACTCAGAGTTCCTGTTCTGACGGTAAAGCTTCACGTATGATAAAGCTGCTCTCTTTAGCAACAGGTATGCAGGAGCTATTTTTTTCTTTCCAAGTTTTGTTTGTCATTTTTGTCAATTTTACATTTAATTTGGCGTAAATTTAAGTTTAAATTTGTATATACTGTTCCTGCACAATTTAATCCTATCCTCCACCCCTTTTGGGGGGTGCCCCTGAGGGGTGGGGGAGCCCCCATGTTCTGCATAGTAGGTCGTAAGGCCTACTATGCAGGTTCTTGGGTGGTTTTGTAGATGCCAACTAATCAAATTTTCTTTCAGGTGGTGTAGACTTAATCTGATACTTAGTTTTCTTGTAAGTTCAGATAGGTATTAGGTGTTTAAATGTGCTTGTCTATCTCCCTCTCTAAGTTTGCAGAAGCTCTCTAGCGCTTGAGGAAATTAGGAATGTTTACGCCATCAAACAATATCCAGCGCTAAAACAAATTAAATTTGTGCAGGTGTGGCGTCTTGGTATATTTTACTTTAGAATTTTAGTTAAAAAGAAAATGAATTAAGTTTGTGGTCAGATTAAGTCAGATGAGTTTTGGTCAATATTCATGAAGGTTTTGCCGGAATTTAATTTTCAAGCGTAGAGTTGGCGTTAGGCTTAATAGAATTTTCAGGGGATTCGAACTTGGCATTTCCTTTCTCTCAACCGAAAATTTCTGGTTATAGGGATTATAGAAAGCAACCTATATGTAAGAGTCATTTACTATAATAGGGCTTGCTTACCTAATGGCTAATCTCTTGAAAATCATCAAAACCATGCAGAATTTTCCCCGACAGATTGCCCAGAGTAATGATGTTTGGATTAACGCTGTTAGGAGATGGAATAAATTTTATGAAGTTTGTCAGTAATTCATAGGGTTTAGCGCAACTGATACCAGGACAACTCAATCCCGGACTCATATCGGACAACTCAAACCTGGGCTATTGATATCTAGGACAACTGATGTATAGGACAACTCATAACAGGTATATTTTCACTTAAAAAAATAAACCCACTTAACAATAGT
This sequence comes from Macrobrachium rosenbergii, assembly GCA_039081455.1. NCBI lineage: Eukaryota > Metazoa > Arthropoda > Malacostraca > Decapoda > Palaemonidae > Macrobrachium > Macrobrachium rosenbergii. The sequence continues at coordinate 14,147,280 of JANJGK010000004.1, forward strand.
CTTTAATTATTGACTAGTTTCCTCTAAAGTTCAAGGTTCAGGCTATTTACTAAAAAAATAAACCCACTTAACAATGGTCTTTAATTATTGACTAGTTTCCTCTAAAGTTCAAGGTTCAGGCTATTTACTGTTCGTCCAGCTAACAGCTCAGAAACGGTGTCATAGCTTTTCAACGAAATTTTTCTTTTTATATTTTGTACCTGCCAAGCTAGTTGGTTTTGTACTTAACTTTTCAACCGTTTTAAAAATTTCTTTAGATCTCACAATGCCATATTATAAAAATCTCAGCGAGGAGCTAATGAGCTTGTGGATGATAACAACGTTATAATTTTCGCAGACAGAATGCAGATAAATCAAGAAAAGTATGGCTATGTGGAGCGAAGATGTACAGACGATGGATAAGGAGGACCCATTAGAATAGTATCTTCTAAACAAGGGAGCACTTTCACGGCGCTGTGAATAAAGCGAAATCGAGAATTGTCCTTTGTTCTATAAGTGAAAGCCTTGTCATCGCTAGAGACCGCGAGAATTGATTGCGACAGAATGTTCTTCTCTACAAGATGAGGCGTTGGCTGGGCTGCCAGCAACATCAAGTTTATCACGAAGCATTCGTTGGTGGCGACAGCAGAATAGTATGCTCCCCTTATTCCATCAGAAAGATATGGTTTTGATGCCCCGCTGTTGTACTGCAAATTTGAATCGGGAACCATTTTTGCAATGTGATACTGGCGTAGAGGATGGGGAAAGAATGCTAATTTTCGCCTCATCAATAGGGCTGGATGATCTCGTTAAAATTAGTGATTGGGCTGGCGATGGCACTTTCAGTGTTTGTCCATCTATATATTATGTTATATACAATCAGTTTGCACATAGGTAATTTGAATGTACCTCGTGTTTTCGCATTGTTACCAAACAAGCGGCAAGCAACTCATGATAGGCTGTTTTCTTAGCTACTGTTCGCCCTGATATTCAGCCTACGAGGTATATGATGTACTTCGAAAAAGCCCTCATGAATAGCCTTATTTCAAGGTTTCCTGACATAAAGGTTTTTAACTGGTTAACTGGTTATTTAATTTTTCTCAAAACCTCCACCGAAAACTTGAGCTAGGATGAAGTCCAATATAATACAGATGTATTTCGTCTAAAGATGGTGCTTTACAGCACTTGCTTTTTTCTTACCAGTAACTGATGTTAGTGTGGCATGCGAAGAATGCCCGACGACGATAGTTTGTCACAAGAATATGTCGTATTTTGAACTGACTTACATTGGACCTGAAAGAGGAAGAGGCGCTAGAAGACGACGTCTGGCTCCAATATTTCCAACTGAAATGTGGAATATTTCAGAGGACTTTAACTGGTATGCCATTTCAGAGAGGACTTTAACTGGTATGCCATTTCAGAGAGGACCTAGGCTGGTATGACATTTCAGAGAGGACTTAGGCTGGTATGACATTTCAGAGAGGACTTAGACTGGTATGACATTTCAGAGAGGACTTAGATTGGTATGACATTTCAGAGAGGACTTAGATTGGTATGACGTTTCAGAGAAGACTTAGACTGGTATGACGTTTCAGAGAGGACTTAGACTGGTATGACGTTTCAGAGAGGACTTAGACTGGTATGACGTTTCAGAGAGGACTTGGACTGGTATGACGTTTCAGAGAGGACTTGGACTGGTATGACGTTTCAGAGAGGACTTGGACTGGTATGACGTTTCAGAGAGGACTTGGACTGGTATGACGTTTCAGAGAGGACTTGGACTGGTATGACGTTTCAGAGAGGACTTGGACTGGTATGACGTTTCAGAGAGGACTTGGACTGGTATGACGTTTCAGAGAGGACTTGGACTGGTATGACGTTTCAGAGAGGACTTGGACTGGTATGACGTTTCAGAGAGGACTTGGACTGGTATGACGTTTCAGAGAGGACTTGGACTGGTATGACGTTTCAGAGAGGACTTAGACTGGTATGACAAGAACCAATAATAACCTTGAAGGTTTTCATAATGCCCTACAAAATTCGATTTCATGCCAAGGTCCGAATATCTGGAAATTACTAAATACACTAAAGTTGGAGGCTATTTTGACGCAGGAAAAGAAAATTGATTTGGAACGGGAAAAGCTAATAACTACAAAACAGGTTTACAAAAAGTGCAACAAGCGACTGATAACTTGATTTGAAAAGTATGATCCTTGCCAGAAAATGTCTTTCTTAAAAGCTCTAATCTGCACAGTGTTTTAGTAAATTCTTTTAATATATTATAGTCTTTGTTTATAATTTTCACTGTCCACCAAAAAGTTTTTTAATTTCATTCTCGATTTTTCTTTTCAAGATTAAATCGTCACTTTATACCTGTTATGAGTTATCCTATACATCAGTTCTCCTAGATATCAATTGTCCAGGTATGAGTTGTCCTGGTATCAGTTCCCCTGGCACGAACTCATAGCTAGGGACTTTCAGTTCCTGTTAACAGACAGCAAGAAAACCAATTTTTTAGTTGAAAATAATAGATATTTTCAAGTCATGGACATTTTTTGCATAGAATAAATGTTTTTTGCATAGAATAATTGGAATATCTGTTTACTTTGAGTAGGATGCAGTAAAGTTAAGTCTCAGTTATGTTGGTTGCTTTGATACTGTTAGGTTACTCAAGGCATAAGCAGTGTATTTATGATATTCGCTAACATTGAGTTTTACTCAATGAACACAGGCAATGAGTTTGTTACTCTATGAACGCAGGGTATGAGTGTGTTACTCTATGAACGCAGGGTATGAGTGTGTTACTCCATGAAGATAGGGAATGTGTGTTATAACACTCTATTAACATAAGGAATGAGTGTTACTCTATGAACACAGGGAATGAGTTTGCTACTCACTGAACTTAGGGAATGAGTTTATTACTCAGTGAACATAGGGAGAGTTTGTTCTATGACCACAGGCAGTGAGTTTTACTTTGACCACAGGCAATGTGCTACCCTATGAACATAGGCAATGTGTTTCTATGAAGACAAGCAATGCATATTACTCGAACTCAATGAGTTTCTCTATGAACACAAGCAGTGAGTTTTTCTCTATGTGCACAGCAAATGAGTTCAACTCTATGAACACAGTGTTACTATTTGCACACGAGCTATGAGTTTGTTACTCATAAACACTCGCAATGAATTTGGAAGTTACTCTTGAATTGAATACTCAAATTGAGTTTGTAATGTTACTCATGAACACTGGCAATAAATTTGATTTTGCCCACGATTGCTGGCAATAGTTTTGTGATGCCATCCATGATGGTGGGCAATGAGTTTATTTTCCATGAACCCTGTCAAATTCGTGTTAGGCTATCCGTGAACACAGACAGTGAGTAAATGGTGCTATCGACACAGTGATTATGATGCTGTTCATGATCACAAGACACTGAGACATTCATATTATCCTTGAATAAGGGCAGTGCTTTGTGGGCCTGGTCATAACATAAGCGGAACTGTGATGCTTCCTCGAACAGTGCGTTGTGGTAATGTTCAGGAACACAGACAGTGAGTTTGGGATGCTGTCCATAATCATGGCATGGGTTTCCAATGGTATCCATCAACAAGGCTTGAGCATGTGAAATACTCTAATGGGCTGTCCACACTAGTGGGCATGCCCGTCGGGCACTTACAGCTCTTTGTATTTTCTCTAGCTTCTGAAGCAGTGTTACCAGACAATCGCATCGCTCTGGCTCCATACTCAATCGGTCAGTATAGTGGAACGGGTTATGGGAACAGTGTTTGCCCGTCGGGCAGTGCCCGCCAGTGTGGACAGGGCTTAACATGAATAATGAGGTTGTGAAGATATGAGTTGGATGCAATTGTTGGTACCCATTAATTTAGTGAATGCGATGCTGTAATGAACGTCAGGGTTCGCCAAGCTATCCATAGCAATCAGGTGCGTGATCGTATTTGCTATATAGCACCTGAAATGTTTGAAAGGTCATCGGGCAGTTAATGCATGTAGCAATATACGTTTTTAAATACAGTATACTTAGGTAGTAAAGTCTTTTTGATAGTTAGTGGCAAAACTGATCTATGGTGTAATAATTTCCACCCTAAGAGCTCACATTATACAACTTCGATGTTTTATTTTAAAGTTCAGCGGTTTCTTTAACTTTTGTCTGAATTCTTGAAAGATCAAAGGTATCATTTTAAGAATACGACTTTGATCATAGTATGTCGGTTTTCTTAATTCTGATTTGGCGATTTTCAGAGTAGTACATTTTCTAAGTAGTAACATACAAAGTTTGTTTGAGTGGTTTCTACGTATAGTGAAAATTTTTAACTTTAAATGGCGTCGGAAACAGAGTGGCATTGTGAAGTATTAATGTTTGTTATACAGCCTTAATGCATAATTATTGTATAAAATGTACTAGATAATCCTACTCCAGATGGTTACAAGTTTTCAGCGGGTGGTTAATCTTTTTTGGGCATCGATAGGAGAAACGTAACTCATGGTTTTTATAAGCTAGCTATCCTTAAAGTAAAAGATATCGTATCCATCTCAAGAAATACGGAGTTGCCGAGTAATTGCCGTAAGAACATTTTCTGCTGCCGTTGTTTTTCTGTTACCGGTCGCAACTTGCTGGAGGAACCGGAATTCAAGAAAATGTGCAGACTCGGGGCGGATTTGCGAACCTTTCAGTGTTAGACTAATATTTCTAGGGGTCCAAGATATCGACAGGACAGATGTAGGCTTCTGTTCATTTAATTTCTAAATTTTCCATGCTGCGCGCTTTTCCATAAAATCCTGATAGGTCGTAAGTTAGGTTCCTCGGATATTCTGCATTCGTAAACCTACCATTTGCCTGCGTATTATAACTGTTTTTTTTAATTAGTAAATAATGGGTCTTTAGTTTTCAGTTCTTGACTACTTCCTCTGTTTTTATAGGGGAAAACAAAGTATGTGGAATCTGGTTTATCTTCCATATAATTACAGATGTTGAGGGTAAAAACTACTTAATTTGGAAATATACCAGACTGTTTAACAATGTTCACGTGGCAATGAATAGACATGTGAAAGGCCTATATCAAAGTTTAAACGTAACCAAGTTAATGTAATCCACCATCATGGAGTTGTTGAAAATTCCATTTGTTCAACACTTGTAGTGGAAATGTGGTTCGGGTATTGGTTGTGACGACTCAAATGCCCTAAGCTAATCTGTCGGACAGCGAGCTGAAATCTGACTCCATATTAATGAATAAAGTACCAAGAGCGCCGTTAAATTTATTGGGAACAAGAGAAAAAATTACGTAAATTAACGTAGTTTTAATACTTTAGAACAATGTGTAATTAGAAGGTGAAACTAAATATCGAATTATTTGTTTCATGGGGCTAGTACAAAATGAGATGGTCAGCTACGGTTCCATGGACAAAGGTCTTAAGCTACTTGGCTAAATATAGGATTTAACGCAGGTGAAAATCTTAAGTCATAGATTCCAAAAAAATAAATAAATAAAAAATCTGAAATACTGAAGTTAAATTCTTACTGAAGTATTGCGCGACGTTTTTAATGGGGTGCGGGGTGGAGAGTAGAGGTCGTTTGGTAAACAAATCTGGTTGACCACGTAAAGCTTTGAGATGCAAAGTTTCCTCTACCAAAAACATTTAATTTGTTTTAACGATTTCAGTTTGATAGGTCACTTCGATTCTGAATAACCTCATAGGTCCCAGTGCTTTGCTTTTTGCCTAAATTTCATATTCCATTTAATTTCGTACGTCACTAGTATACGGTAATGACCATTTATTTTCGTACCTATCCATGAAACCCCCGTTGGGTGGTAGCGCCGTCAGTGCACCTCATGCGGTGCACTGTAGGCATTGCTTAAGGGTCTTTGCAGCGTCCCTTCGCCCCCTAGCTGCAGCCCCTTTCATTCCTTTTACTGTACCTACGTTCGTATTCTCTTATATCTTTCTTTCCACCCTTTCCTATCAATTGTTCCATAGTGCAACTGCGAGGCTTTTCTTCTGTTACACCTTTCAAACCTTTCTACCCTGAATTTTCCCATTCAGTGCTGAATGACCTCATAGCTCCCAGTGTTATGTTCTGTTCTATTCTATTTTATCCGAGAGACCAATTTATATAACAACTAATAATTCTCAGGACTTTTTTTATGATAGTAACTATTACGGATACTATTGGTTTAGTGAGTAGTGAAATTGACACCGAATAAGGAATAAATGAGATAAATAGTCAAACTTGGTAATCAAAGACTTTTGGAGGATTTTAACACGACTACCGTTAGATATGGAAAGCTTCATGTAGATGTACCATATGAAATGGTATTTGTGTTAATGGGTCTCTTTAATTACTATCGTTTCTACTTATTACGGAAATGAAAAGTGTAAACTACCGAAGGAATTTATAAATTAGTGAATGAAGTAAAATACAGGTTATAAAAAACTTTTTGGTACATAGGCCCCATATTTTACAAATGATTTCTAAATACGGTTTTTAATAAACTGGTTGCTCCAGAACAGAATGGTTGTGGTAAAATGTAATTACCTTTTAAACGCGTTTAGTTAACTGTAAAGAAACGAATCTGAGAAACTGGTACCAGGCACGAACAATAAGCATTATAGCGAAAGAAGTAACTCTAAAATTATGGAGGTTACTTACCAGGATGATTATCTTAGTTTATTTGGAAAAAGGTAAACGCCACTAAGAGTTTCCTTACGAAGACACATCTCAGGATGCTGCTAAGTCTGTTTTTAAGCAAGTCTTGCTGTCGTTCAATATGGGTCGTGCTATAAAGGCCAATAGATTTGCCAAGCGAGATTCATCGTCACTGAACGTTCTTTGAGAAGAAAAGCAGGAAGGGAAAGAAAGAGTTGAGGAATTGGAATTGGAATATAGAATTGAGGCCAAAAGCTAAGCGCTGGGACCTATGAGGTCATTCACCGCTGAAAAGGAAATTGACAGTAAGAAGGTCTGAAAAATGTAACATGACGAAAACCTTGCAGTTGCACTGTGCAACAATTGTTAAAGAGGGTAGAAAGTCAGATGGAAGAAAGATAATATGAAGGGAGGTAGAGAAAAAGGAATGAAAGAGGTTGCAGCTAAGAGCCGAAGGGACGCTGCATAGAACCTTAAGTAATGTCTACAGTGCACCACGTGAGGTGCACTGCTGACGGCACTACCCATCTGCGCGAGAGTTGAGGGACTGCTTAAGCTGAGGATGGCAGACTCATAAAGAATTGCTTAGGCCGAGGAGGATAGACCAGACTTAGGGCGAGGAAGTGAGGCGCGAAAACAAATTGTTTAGGCCGAGGAATAACATCAGCAAGTATAAACCCTTCGGCCCCCAGATGCAACCCCTTTCATTCCTTTCACTGTACCTCCGTTCATATTTTCTTTCTTCCATCTTACTTTCCACCCTCCCCTAACAGCTGTTTCATAATGCAACTCCGAGGTTTTCCTCCTGTTACACCTTTCAAACCTTCTTACTGACTGTCAATTTCTGTTTCATCGCTGAATGACCTCATATGTGCCAACGCCTGGCCTTTGGCCTAAATTCTATATTGCAGTTCTAATTCAACAAGCTCAAAACTATAGATGAGCGAACACCACTATACGTGATTGTGCATGACACTTGGGAATGATGGTTTCTGTTTATAGTTTAGGGCAGTGATTCTTAAACTGGGGGGCGCCAAAAGCTTCCAGATGGTGCCTATCATTTTTTTTAATTTGTGATGTTAATTACAAATTTGCCAAAAACGTTATCACTGCGTCCATATATTTTCTAATTATTATCTCAAAACATGCCAAAAATTCAAAATATACAGTAAGTGAATTTTAATTTCAAATCTTGTTTAAGAATGGTCTTTTATTGTTATGATAAGTATAATAGCATACAAACAGACAACATATTGTTTATAGATTATAGCTGGCAAAAATTCCAGGGGTAGGGGGGCGTGGGATCTATACATAATGCAGAGGGGGGCGCTAGGCAAAAAAGTTTAAGAACCACTGGTTTAGGGAATGAAAACCTTCTGGTAGGGAGCCGTGTGACCTCATGGCATCTAAGCCCTGTAGGGGGCTAGTGCTGTCAGTGCACCTCAAGTGGTGCACTGTAAGCATTACTTTAAGGTTCTTTGCAGCGTTTCTTCGGTCCATAGCCGCAACCATTCTCATTTCTTTTACTGTACCTCCGTTCATATTCAGTTTGACTTTCCACCTTCTCTAAAAATTGCTTCCTAGTGCAACTGCGAGGTTTTCCTCCTATTACTCCTTTCAAACCTTCTTACTGACTGTTAATGTCTCTTTCAGCGCCGAATGACCTCATAGGTCCCAGCGCTTGGCCTTTGGCCCGAATTCTATTATCTTATCAATGGCACACTATCGGTTATCGCCCGGCTGCGTTGGTCCTTCAACCGGCTCCATCCCCCCTGGCATAATTACTATGTCCACACTTGCTTGTAGGTGAATTGAATTGTTGTCTTGCTGGGCAGTAGCAAATGAGTGGTAGCCAGGCCCATGCACGATAAAAAAAAAAAAAAAAAAAAAAAACAGCCGTGAGCATGGTATTAATCGTTGATGTTTAAAACATAAATAGAGCGCATAAAATTTTAGCCTATGTAAACAATGTTGTATAAAATAAGTATCGGAAGCCTTGTGAATAAATACTATATATATATATATATATATATATATATATATATATATATATATATACACACACAAGACTTCCTGATACTTATTTTGTACAATATTGTTTACACAGGCTAAAATTATATATATATATATATATATATATATATATATATATATATATATATATTGTATATATATAATATATATATATATATATATATATATATATATATATATATATATATATATATATACATATACATACATACATACATATATATATATATATATATATATATATATATATATATATATATATATATGTGTGTGTGTGTGTGTGTGTGTGTGTACTTACCCATTACGTATTTTTCTTGTAACTGGCAGCACCGTTGCTCCGTGTTAGGCTTCACTACACCGGACACTACCGGGGAGTTTGCTCAACTACCGGTATTGGAGGTTCGCTGGTTTGTCCCTACTTTTTGCCCGATGCCACAAGAGACAGATATGGAGGTCAGGGATACGAAGGAAGGGGTAGGGCGTAAGGTTTTACTCTGCAACCTGATATATTATAATGAAAGCGAAAAGTAGGAGGAGTCTTTCCTCAATCAGCATGGAAAGCGAGTGCCATTATAATACTTATATTAAATAGACTTCGGTATGGACAAACCACCGCTGATAATGTGAAAATTATGGAAGGGCGCCTGATTCCAGTACCACCCAACACTGACCCAGCCCAGGTTTTTGTTGAATATTACTCTAGTCTCCGTAATAGCAACAGCAACAATCGGAATAAGTTCGCCTGTGTTATTCTCGACGACAAAGAAGAAAAAAGTAGAAAAAAAACACACACAAAAAAAAGCCAAAAATTATTACCCACAAAGAAGCATTGCCTTTATATGAACGCGCACTTGTATTGTATTGCTTGAAGAAGTGACAGTGTCTATCTATTCAGGTGTGGTTAGCGTTGTGTGTATTATAATGGCACCTGCTTTCTATCCTGAATGAAAAAAGATTCCCACTTCTACTTTTCGCTCTCATCATAATTTCTTTGTTTCCCCTGACCTCCATATATGTCTCTTGTGGCTGGGCTTTATTACCCCCTTTTTGATTTCATCAGTTTTTTGCCTGTGATTTCAGTCCTTTTTTGCAATGGCAACATCCTAGATGAAGAAAAATGAAGTAACAGAGGAATGAGGGTTGTTTACGTTTTAGATATATTTTTCTTAGACCTATGTGGCTTCTCTGTGATTATAGTCAGCTCAGCTCGTTTGCTGTATTATACTATATATATATATATATATATATATATATATATATATATATATATATATATATATATATATATATATATATATATATACATACTGTATATATATATATATAACGTTATATATACACACATATATATATATATATATATATATATATATATATATATATATATATATATATATATATATATATATATATATATATATATATATATATATATAACGTACTGGGCCGGGTTGGGAAGATTAGAAATTGAATTTTAATTGAAGTCTGCCTTTGTGGCCACACCCAACACCCAGTACGTAAGCAAAGGGTGTAATGAATGATAGACTTACCTTGTAATTATATTCAAAACAAAAGAAAGGGAAGGTTGCCAGGAAACCAGTGATTGCATTAAATTGCTTTATTCTATACACTTCAAACAAATCGAATTAATATTGCCTGGCTTGCATTCCAGCAATTAATTACACACTCAGTGTGCCATAACAATTCTATTTACAAATGAAATAGAATAAATCTGGCTAGGATACAGTCAAGCAACGAGAGCAAGAGTCTTATAACAACACTTTAGTAACCGGTTTCCACAGTGAAATGATAATTATGCAATGATAACGCGTGAAGGAGCCGTAACACGTGGCCCTTTGGTTGTGATGTCTATCCAATATAGAAGACATCTGACAGGTGGCAAGGCTAAGTTGATATCTTCTAAGGCAATTGGTCACGAGGTTGCAGGCTGCAGAACACGAGGGGCAAGATAACCAGTATCTGGAAAAGATTCCCAGATAAGCATTCATATACACCAAAGGTTCTCTCACTTGCAATACTTGATCACTATGGAGGGATGTATTACTCTAGATTCAATTAGCACGAATTTAACACAATGGGGAATGGTTTAAATTATATCACTGAGGAAAATTAGTTCAGTACTGGACTTAAGTCATGAGGGAAAATGTACATGCTAGGTTTGCAAACAAAGGGCATTTGTATTTGGGAGAATGGAGAATTGAAACAAGGAAAAATGAGTGATTCTAGTAAAAGAAACAGGCGTTGGAGCTAATTGCTAAATTCAAACCCACCGGTAACACCTGTGCAGTGAACTCAGTTGCAGAGAGGTTGATCCAATCTGCCTGTCCTTAACAATCACGGACAAAGAGCAATGCACTGAGCAGCAGGTGCTAGGAGACAACGTTCTGTCTCAGAGGCTGGCGGAGGAGTGAGAGCGAATTCAGGCGTCTTGGTTCTCCCTCGACTTCTTAAGGTGGGACAACGTCCCAGGGGGTCTGGAAAAGCAATTAACGCCAACAAGAATGATTCACGGGGAACAGATCATGGGGTCAGAATATTTAAAGAGCAATCTAGCATGCCTACTCACTCCCATGACTAATCAGCCTATTCCTTAGTCGTGCTTCTTTCTCACAAACATCCCCTACATCGTACAGCTAAGGGAGTCAGGACACTCCTATTTTATACTATAACCAATTTATGAGCGGACTCCGAGCCCATTTGCAACGTTGCCAGATCCTTCTGACCATTTTAATCCACACCTGGTTTGACTTTTTAATCTATGGGCAGACTACAATAAAGAGAAAGGGTAGTTTAAATCCCTCGTTAAAGCAGATTTGAATGGTCAAAGTATATAATCCTTTAATTTCATGCAGCACTTTACGAAATGATTCCTTGCAGCCACCAAACCCAATATTTTCCTTCACTTGTTGTAAAACTTTGTCTATCGTCGGAATTTCTTTCCTTGCATAAAAAGCCAATACAGTTCGCCGTATAACGCATCGATCGAAATCGTCCACATTTGTTACGGTTTTTGATCTTTTCCTTTTCTTTTCCCTAAAACCCAGCTCTCCAAATTCTTCTTCCGTTTCTGTAGCTTCCTTACAAATCTGATGCAAAGTAGTTTTTGATATCTTCGTTGCATCTGCGGCACGTTTGACTGCTTGATTGATGCCAAACTTTGAAATTCCATTTTCTTTTTCCCATTTAAAAAACTGGTACTCACTGTATGCCATTTCGCGTTCTTCAGGACGAAGGACACGGCGTGGGGAACTCTCCATGGTGTTTACGGAAGCTTGCTGTGCGAGACAATGAATACGGAAGATTATCTCGACCCATTTTATACGATTTGACTAAGGGTCTCAGTGATCTGACCCAAGTGAAGAAGTGGCAGCAAGTTTGCCAGATCGCCAAGTTTGTCATTTTTCTTCCCTTCTCTTAGTGAAGCGAAGGCAGCCGGATTAAGGAGAATTGGCAGAGCTGGAAATGGTCTTGGAGTCCCCTCATAAAAAGGTTTGACTTTAGTCTAACCCCCATTTTGGCTGCTCCAGCTTCAAAGGGCACTAAGTTAACAGCCTGGAGAGACTGGAACAGCGATAATATATGCATATATATATATATATATATATATATATATATATATATATATATATATATATATAATGTGTGTGTAGAATCTACTGGTCACTTTTACCAGACACATATGTAATTCTAATAGCCACAATGCTCTCTTAACTTCTCGAATTCTTCGCGCTTTTTTGGATATGCTTGTAACTACGAAGCCGTGACATCCAAACACCGGTAAATCACAAGTCTCTTCAATTTCTTGTGTTTGGATGTCACGGCTTCGTAGTTACAAGCATATCCAAAAAAGTGCGAAGAATTCGAGAAGTTAAGAGGGCATTGTGGCTATTAGAATTACACACACACACACACACACATATATATATATATATATATATATATATTATATATATATATATATATATATATATATATATATATATATATATATATATATATATATATATATATATATATATATATGTATATATATATACAGTATATATATAATAATAATAAAAGTGAATGTTTATAGTTTTGTGCGCTATAGCAATCCGAACCGTTTGATCGATCTATAAAAAATTTTATGCGGGCCCCATATTTGACCAAGCATAGGTTATAATTCAGATTCAAACCCGTACCCACACGACAGATAGACAAACAAAGGCATCTGTCCCAATTAGCCAGCCTACTGTCCCTTTTATGTAGATATTAGCCAGTAGGGCTTTCTTTGTTCAAAATCAATAAAGTTGGAGACTACAATAAACACAATTGGATTTCCTCCCCTACGTGTTTGAACAAGTTGCCAAACTCCTTGCCCAATGCGATGTGCAAGATGTACGATGATATTTTTTTATTCGTTCAAATGCGAATTTCCTCATTAATTCATTCGTGTCTTCTTCATTTTTACCTTCCCAACATTACAGCGACTGCTTGTTGGCCTTACGATGATGTATTTAATTATAAAGTTGGTTTAAATTAGGTTTGGAATAATATTAATAATCGGGAGATTTGCCAATAACTAAGACTGGGTGGAAACGATTACTGGCAGTGAGTATCTCTCTCTCTCTCTCTCTAATCCACCCTCCTTCTACAAACTCTTATTTGTATTTAATACCTAAGAAGATTTAAGAGCAAACATCAATTAAAAGCTTGTCTAAATTTAAATCTGTCACTTACATACAGTGACACCTGGCAATTGCATCAACCCTTGAACAGCAAGACCGGACTACCAGTCAATTTGCACTTTTTGCTGTTGTAATGATATACAATAAGGAAAAGCATTTCCCTCATTTAGGAAAATAAAATGATTGTTTATGGTTCTTTGCTAGAATGGTATATATATTAATTTTTATCTTTTATCAACGTGTATTTATTCAAAACCATAAATAACCGTTTGCCTTATATTACTCCACGAAAGGAATGTTTTTGTTTTGACCGGGTTCATATAGAAATTTTTTTTTTATTGTTCCGTGTAACAATGAATTTGATGTCTTTGTAAAGATAATAAGTTGTAATTTATTATGCTATGTTAAAAACGTCCCTAAAACCAATAGTATATGTATTATGAGTTGAAGTTAGTTGTATTGGAAATTGTTTTCTTAATCTGATGAGGAGGTGGAAGACCAATTACTGCGGCATTTAACTTAATAATAGGAAAGAAACAAAAAGCTTACTCTCATTATAGTGATACCTATCATAAAAAGCCAGGACGTTGGCCTAGGCCCATACCAAATTGTCTGTAGCGCATGGAAATATTGTTTTAAATTTTTATTATATGATTTGAACTTATAATGGCCTACAAATAGCATTGAAGTGTCTAACAACGAAATGAATTAGGTCTATACGTAATTTATTCATCTGAAATCGTTGCTTACCTGTGCAGATATGCAATTACCTGTCAGTCGATCGGAAGAACTTTAGGTAATTCCATCAGTTCAACCGTACTGGTGAGTGGACTGGCTGCACCCACAAACTGTTATTTACACGTAAGTTTTAACGTCAGTTCCGATGAACTGACAGAAGAAATGACAGATAAACCTAATAGTGAATACCCAGCCTAAGGCTGTTGAATTTTATGATAGTGAATGGGTGTGTTGTGTGTGTGAGAGAGAGAGAGAGAGAGAGAGAGAGAGAGAGAGAGAGAGAGAGAGAGAGTAGAGGGTGTGTTAGGGAGAGAGAGAGAGAGAGAGAGAGAGAGAGAGAGAGAGAGAGAGAGAGAGAGAGAGAGTAGAGGGTGTGTTAGGGAGAGAGAGAGAGAGAGAGAGAGAGAGAGAGAGAGAGAGTTTATCAGTTGTCATTCAAGTTTTCCCAGGGAGCGCCAGGTTGATCAGCTTTATTTAGGGTAGGTCAACAATCTCAAAAACCAAAACTGAATAGGTAAATTCAACGTTTGTGATAATTTTTGATTAAGATAATTGACAGTAAGTCAGCCAGCATCTCCTAACCACTTGCTGTTCACGCACATTAAGAAAACAGAGTCTCTTCTAAAGTTGTGAGCAGTCTGTACCTGAGCATCAGGAAATTTGAATTTTGGTGGCTAATTTGAATGGCCCACTGTAACTTTAAAATTTCATTATTTCAAAAAACAAACCATGAAAGGCACCCCTCCAGAATACGAGCTTTCAGAAAAACTAAGTGTCACGGCTGTATCTTTTACTTTTATTGCTCCACAGATATGTTAGGTCCCTCACCCACCCACCCCTACCATATCCACTGAACGCCAAAAATCGAGATCTGGATCTCCGGAACGGCTGAACAGATTTCGATGAAATTTGGGACGATAAGAGACCTTAGTGGGAAACCTCTAAAGCCAAAGTTTCATCCAGGTCGGTTAAATATTTCCAGAGTTATAAAGGGCCAAAGTGGGGTGTTTTGTGCGCTGTGAGTGTCTGAGCTTTACTAACCGCCAACTACCGTGGCTGTTGATTTACGACCTCGTCTTCGTTGCCTTTCAGGGGTCACTTGTCT
>JANJGK010000004.1:14167487-14177487 GCA_039081455.1 Macrobrachium rosenbergii
AAATCTTTTAAAAGGATATGGCACAGCCAAACGTTTATGCATATAAGAAGTACCCAATAAAAGTGGGAAAGAACTAAGTAGCTAAGATGTCATATGCCGAAGGCAATCCCTTTTTTCGACAGAGGGACGAGACCTCTGATAATGAATGTGTTTAGTTGATGAATTAAAATACGTGGCAATTTTACAAGTGAGAAGAAAGTAAAATAAACATTCAAATTCTTAGAGATGGTCGATGAATTCCTCTAGACCTTTCTCTAAGCAATGATCAGTCTATCGGACGAAATCTAAGCTGCGGAATATCGCAAACCTAAGGCTGAAATTCGAACTTTTTACTTCTTCTGTGACTAAAACCCCGACGGCATCCTATTGGTCTTGAGTTAAAACGGCCTGAGATAGATTCAGGGATCCGTAATGAAGATACTCCCAGGCTGAATGCATTAGAATTCCGGGCTCAAGATGAATGCGCTCAGGTGGTGGTTTGGGGAGGCTGGGGGAGAGGGGGGCTGGGGGAGGGAGGGAGGCTTTGGATTGGGAGGCGGGAGGGGAAAAGTGAAAAGCCCCGGATATAAGAATGGAGAACAGCGGGGCATGATGCAATGGACTCTAATTACCTTGGTGCTTAATCCTGCCGAGATACAGAGCTGTCACAATTAACCATTGTTCTTGCGGGTAATATGCTTGAGCTCAAAAAGAAGCATTAGTGGCATTTAATGTGGGAAATATTCAACGCCTCATTTTCCTTTCTTCTTGAAAGAATAGCTTAGGAATTCATTAGGAAGGGAACGCTGCCCTCAATGAGTTACTATGGAGGATGACGATAAAAAGAAAGAATAAATTAGTCATATAGTCATTTTGAGAATGTTGGGGATTAAGGGCGCTGTGTCCGATGACATAGAGTAACTTCTGCAGACAAAAACACACAAACATTTATGTATATATATATATATATATATATATATATATATATATATATATATATATATATATATATACATACACTATACACGCAGTTGGAAGTGTTCTAAAAAATTCTGTAATAAGACGCAAAATGAGTCGATGTTATGCCAGCAAGTAGTGTTTTAAACAAGAAGAATTTACGAGCGCTATTCAAAAGAGGGAAAGGAAGGCATTTAAAAAATGCAAACTAAAAAGTAACTGAGGAGATAGTTTTTTCTTCCTTTATAGGGGCATTCTTGTAATGATGGTAATAAAGATATATATATATATATATATATATATATATATATATATATATATATATATATATATATATATATATATTATATATATATATATATATATATATATATATATATATATATATATATATATATATATATATATATATATATATATATATATATATATATATATATAGGGAACAGTTTACTCTCCTCCTTCTTAGGAACGGTCACCTGCATACCATCAGAGACTTAATGCCACACGGATATATGCTTTGTATATATACCCTTGTAACATTTCATCTGTCCATATTTTTCCAGTGAACAGGGGCACAGAAGGAAGTGCCCGAAATATATGTTTGCAACGTTCAAATAGTGTTTTATGGGCCTTTTTATCTTCATATATATATATATATATATATATATATATATATATATATATATATATATATATATATATATATATATATATATATACATATATATATATATATATCTCGAATACTTCTCGCTATTTTGGATACGCTTGTCATTACAAAGCCTTCAGATCCAAGTGCAAGAAATATGAAGAACTTGGGATGTCCGGTAGTGAGATTATGTTAACGTGGGTTCTTTTCCTGCTACCGGACATCATAATTTCTTCATATTTCTTGCACTTGGTTCTTAAGTCTTTGCAGTGACGAGCGGATCCAAAAAAGCGCAAAGAATTCAAGAATTTAAGATGGCATTGTGGTTATTACAATTACACACACACACACATATGTGTATATAAATATATATATATATATATATATATATATATATATATATATATATATATATATATATATATATATATATATATATATATATATATATATATGTGTGTGTGTGTGTGTGTGTGTGCGTGCGCGCATGTGTATAACTGAATCACGAAGATATGGAACATGATGAATATATAAATAAAGATAAAATCCAAGGGAAAGGGACACACTGGAGTGCTGCGAGGCCTTTCGACTGTCTGTCATCCTTTACTTAGCAGACTGAAGAAATATAAAAGTAAGTTTACAAAGAAAGCTTGTATAAATGACAGATGGGGATTACAAAGGTAAAAATATGCACCTGGAATCCAACACAATTGAAGAATTAGTAGAACTGCCAAAACGGGGTTAAATATCTAAGAGGTTTTACAAAGGATTGGGATCAACCATTCAGAAGCAGGGCAGGACAATTAAAAGATTATACAAGGGGGTGACTGACCACCAAAAAATATTAGCACAACAAAATAATTCTCTTTTTTTTGTAAACAATAACAATTTTTGCAAGATGAACATTTTTACAAATAAAAAAAAATTATATTAAACATACAAATACATAGAAAATATATATGAGGTATCTAATTTGCAATTAAGTCAGTGATTTTATCTTTTAGGTCGTTCTTGAACATTTTTCTAATACAGGGGTCCAAATAATACATGCCAGGCCTAAAGTTAAAATTACAGCTGGAAGTAAGCTGGATAATAGCGGACTCCAAAAGATTTCTTGAAGAGAAATCTTTCGATCTGTCAGTTACTCAACTTTCAGTCCAGTTTATCCTGTGAGAGTTTTCATTTAAATGAATGAATATAGCGTTGGGTGTTTGTCCAGTTTTGACTGAATACTTACGTTGCTTGATACATACATTTAAATCTTTGCTAGACTGGCCAATATAAAACGAGGGGCAGTCCGAACATGGAATTTTATATATTATGTTTTCGTTTTCTTTAGGGCTATTTTTTATTAACATTCCTTTTAGAGTGTTATTATAAATCAGTCCCAATCCCAAAAATGCAAATCCCAATCCCGTAGGGTCAATACCTTCCCCACACCCACACACACACTGCAGAAGGAAGACGGCCTCCTTCCTTCCTTCCTTGTGGAGGAGTAGAAAATACGAGGTTGACATTAAAAGGTTTTAACAACTGACTTTATGTTTTCAAAACCACTCAAATAAGGCAAGCTAAGAATGTTCTTAGGGGTTTCTTTCTCCATGTTACTTTCACTATAAAACTTTTCGTGGGCTTTATTATAGCAAATATCTAGTATATGTGAAGGATAACATAAATCTGTCCGTATTTTTCTTACATATTCAATTTCTTGATCAAAATACTGGGGACTGACAATGCGCAAAGCTCATAAAAACATAGAAGAAAAAATTGATATTTTGATGTTAAGGTGATGGCCTGAAAAAAATGGACATAAGTTGTTGGTTGGTTTCCGATAAATACTGAATTTGCATTGAAATGGTTCTCTATGTATAAAACATCTAAGAAAGGGAGGCAATTGTCTTTTTCTAATTCTAAAGTAAACTTAATGAATGGTACCTAGTTATTCAAGTTAGAGAGTAAATCATTTACATCAATACCAGCACGTAAAACAGCTAAAATACCTTAAACATATCTATACTACTTTAAAGGAGTATAAATGATATTAGGTAAATATCGTTTTTCAAAGAATTCCATATACAAGTTTGAGAGGAGTGGGGATAAAGGGTTGCCCATTGCCATCCTAAATATTTGTTGGTAAAATTCACCATTGAATATAAACTTACAATCACAAATGCACAACATACTGAGTGAAATAACATGATTTACAGGTAGAGGTAATTCATGCTGGATTAGTTCATTACTAAGATACTCTAAAATAGAATCTATAGGGACTTTAGTAAAAAGAGAACAAGCATCAAAACTAACGAATCTATCAGTGGGGCAAAAAGTGATTTTGTTTAATTTATCAACTAAATCTAGACAATTATATACGTGAGAATCGGAGACAGTTCCAAGTAACGGGGCCAAGAGCTTGGTAATATATTTCGAAAGTTTATATGATACTGAGCCAACATAGGATTATTTTCTTTGTGTGTTTTTACTAATCCGTACAAGTAAGGTAACGAGGGGCATTTTACTGACAACTGACCTATTAGTTCTTTATCTTTAAGGATTTTTTTCACTGTACTGTTGAAGTTTTTTATGACTTGATCAAGGGAATTTTTTGTTAGTTTTTTTAATTTTCTGTCGAGTTTCCTTGTTAGGGCATCTGTAGTCCTACTAAGTTTTTATAAATTTATCGCAGCGAGTCCTTCCAATTAGCCTGTATAGAATGATTGAATGAAATCCTGGCTTTCTCTAATTCCTTAAATTTTTCCTTCTCCTCTTGCTCTGCGGCTGCTATGTGGCGTTTTAACATAATGGCACTGAATTCATTGAGCGGGTGATGGTAATATCTTCTTAAACGGCGTGGTAGCAAGGATTTAGGGAGCACTTGTTCAGGCAGGCACTTCTTCAGGAACTTGAGTTGAATTTGGTCGAATGTGCAGCCGAAAGAGACTTGGAGAGGGTAGTGACTACGCAATTCAAAAGAGGAAACAGGATAGCACAAGAAAACGTGGCCCTCATTATAGATAACTGAATCAGGAAAATATGGAATGTGATGAATATATAAATAAAGATAAAGTCCACGAAGGAAAGGGAAACACTGGAGTGCTGCAAGCCCTTTTGACTGTCTGTATATATACTGTATATATATTTATTCATATATATATATATATATATATATATATATATATATATATATATATATATATATATATATATATACATATATTGTATATATATTTATTCATATATATATACATATATATATATATATATATATATATATATATATATATATATATATATATATATATATATATATATATATATATATATATATATTTACAAAATTCGTCACTTCAGCCCGATAGCTAGGAAATCAAATTTAATGGCGGCTGGAGGAGACTCCACGGCGGGGTCGGGGGCCGTTGGACCTATATAGAATTCCTACCCCCATATCACCTGATTTTGGGGGGAAGAAAGCCGTTCGGGACAGAAGGACTAGTCAGGACAGTAACTGGGCTGCTATGCTGACCGTAGTAGCCTTAGCTATAAGACCCATTTCCCTTCGACCTTTTTGGTGGCTGGTATTGCTCTTTCAGATCGACCGATGTGCTGGGGCCCCACGCTTGAAATCGAATGGGAGACACATCACTCCCTGACTGGACACACACTCAAGGCACGACCGCGGTTGCACGCAGTTAGTGTGGTCTTTCTGTCTATGATGCTGGCAAGGTGTCGAACTTCTGCAGCCGAAATTCGTCTTTTGCAAGCGAGTTCAGCGCACAGATGCAGTAAGAATCCTGTTACCTGGCTCTTTGAGTGGTCTGCCCTGCCCTTGTGAACCAAATAGCCTTAGATGTTTAACTGTCATCTTGCTACGTGCAAGAGTCTTCTGATTCAGCGGTCCAGGGGCTCTTGACACAGTTCCCCCTTTGCAATCACTTTGCTCTGACTAAAAAAATTGTTCAGCCAGTCTCAATAGCAGTGGTTTTCATTTGCATGTCAAACTATTTCAAGTCTGTGGCCCTTTTAGATTCAGTTATTTGCTATGCATTGTCTAGCTTTTATTGCATATTGTATGTACCTTGCTTGCTGCTCAGTCAGCCCTTTCATATTAATTTCCTGATTGCTTAGTTTGTAAATAAATTTAGTTTAAAACTACCCGACTGGTTTTGAAAGGCGACCCCCACGTCTCTGTTTACTTAGGTGTGATATCAAGGTAAGTCAGTTTAGTCATTACATTTATTGCTTATATTCTGAGAGCTAGGTGTTGGCCCCTAAGGCGATTGACAGAAAAATCCAGTTTTATTCTCCCAACCAACCTCAGAATATAAAAAAAAAAAAAAAAATATATATATATATATATATATATATATATATATATATATATATATATATATATATATATATATATAATATATATGTGCCATTCGTGTGTCAGGGGCGGACGTGTTGAAGGTCTCCCTCGCGTTTTTTCACCCCAAAAAGAGGGGTCTTTCGCTCTTGGTGATTATACCTCTCATAGAAGGCACTGTATTAATAGTGTCCGTACGTAATACCCGGCGCATAAGCTAGTTAGTGTTGTGTGATTGCAGATATATTAATCCACGCTCTGCCCCAATCAGTGCCTTCGGAATTTTTCAAGTTTCAACTTCTCGAAGCCTATTGGCCCTGGGAAATGGGTAATAGAGTGCTGTGTATGTGTTAGTGCTTGGCCCTCCCTTTACCACAAAAATGTCATCTGACCAACCTCCAACCGTCGTGCCAGTGACCCTGGCACCTAACGATACCTGTGCCCCACACACAAATTCTGTGCTCGCAAACAATTGTCTTTACTTTATCCAATACCAATCGAACCGTGCAGGTGTAGAGTCAACTATACAATCTGTCAGTGCAGCCTTCTCCGACGAGGAAATTAACTCTGTATATACAAAATGCAAAGACCTGATATCAGATACCATTCTCCAGGAGAGACCCACGAAAAGCCTATCCTCTCACAAAAAAGTATCATATATCACTAAGTGGCTAAGGACCTGCTCGGTGGAAATCTACGCCGATGACCCTTACAATCTGCCTCCAAAGGGGCCTGCTGATCTAAGCCTACCTGCAGTGTATCATATGGCAGAAAATGCCTTTCTAAAAGCAAAATCCCTCTCAGAAAAAATTGACAAAACCTCAGAAAAAATAGAGGAAGCACAAGACAAATTTTCACAGATCTGGGACATGATCAAAGGAATACAGGAATCACTCAACAGTCTTAAAACTGTGGAAACAAATAACAATCTTTCATGGATCTGGGATGCGATCAAAGGAGTGCAGGAATCATTAGACAATCGCACAGCAAGCCACCAGACTCCTTTGAATGAGGCATCTATCACTTCCTCGCCTCCCAACAACACGAGAGAAGCGAGGGTGCGATGCGAAGTTGGGAACTGCCCTCTCTCTCGGATGAAGCGCCCACACCACCTGTAGACCTATCGGAGAGGACCGATGAACCCCCAACCTCCCCTCCCTTCCCAGTGCCTCCGGTGGAAGATAGATCCTCAGCGACGATCACCGGCCCTCGTGAGTCTTCCGTGGATGAAGATGTGATTGATCATGAGGGGACCGGGGGCTGGCAGACACAAACATGTAGAAAAAAGAAAAGAACGTCTCGAGTGACCGCTGAACCGAAGCCCAGCATTCGTGAATCACCTCGCCCGAAACCTGAGAGGAGATGTCACGTTGTGATTCACAATTTACGGTCATCGGTGAAGCTAGACGCCAAAGTAGAGAGAGTCAAGTTTCTCACGGGCTCCGACCCTCTTATCTCCCATGAACTCCCGTGCAAAATTAAACAAAGTGGCCTACAGGATTACCTGCCTATTTCACCACCTCGATGTTCTTAAAGGCTACAATTTCGGTCCTAACATAAAAGTCTCAAGATACAACCTAATCCGGGACCAAACTCCCCCAGGGGAACTTACTTACACCCCAAGTAGGGGTTCAGGCACAGACTCACCTTATGCCACAAGTGCCAGCCATCCTCCTAAGCGGAGTAAATGCCCACCCCCCCCTGGGCCAATCCCCCATCCACCCAAATGATCAACTCATTCATTTCCCATCTTCGTGAGCTTCCATGGATACACTAAATATAATCTCTTGGAATATTTTTGCCCTCAAGCGGAACATTCCTCCCTTAAACATGTTCTGCAAAAATTTCAAAGGCATCATTGCATTGCAAAAAACTCTCCTCTGGCCTCATGACCTTGCCATTTGCGATTCAGTGCATGAAGATTTCAGAGCTTTCTCGACCTAATCGATGGAAGTTACAGATCACATCGTAGCCGGTCGCCAGAAAGGGGGCCTTTCTTTCCTGTGGCACAAATCACTAGACAGTATGGTGAATGTGTTGACCTATAGGAGTGATAGATTGCTGGGGCTTCAAGTGACAGTAGGGGACTCTAAGATCCTAATAATTAATATTTGTATGCCCTGGGAAAAGAACAATAATTTGATCAGTACTGCATGATCCTAGGTGAGTTACGCAGCATTATTCACGACTCTACTGCTGAATTTTGTATACTTGGAGATTCTAATTCTCACCCCACAAAGTAGTTTTATAATGAACTTACTCGCTTTTGTCAAAATCATGCTCTCCGAATTAGTGATGTAATGCTCCTCCCTCCCTCCTCCTATACCTATGTACAGAACAGAACGGACACAGTTACAACCTCCTGGCTGGACCACTGCATCACGTCCCCTCAACTTCATGATTCTGTTGTGACCTGCAACATTTGCTGCGATCTTGCAATGGGTTATGATCACATCCCCTTACAGGTGTCATTCAGTACCCCATCCCTCCCTACCAAGAACCCCCTAACTGATCGCCCACCAACTGTTAACTGGGATTTTAAAAACCAACGGAAAACTAGATCCTTCAGGGAAACCACGGAAACCAGGCTGCGGTCAATAGCCCAACCGGCAGACGCCTTACTGTGCACAAACCCAAAATATAGAAACGATCATCACAGGAGAGATCTGAAAGAATTCTATTCGAATATAATTTCCACTATGCTCGCCTCTGGCAGGGATACCTTTAGTTCTCGTCAAGGCAACTCTCGTAATGTACCTGGATGGAATGAATTGATTAAAGATATTTATACACATTCACGAGAAATGTTCCTACTGTGGAGGCAAAATGGTAGCCCGAGGGAAGGACACTTTGCACTGCTAATGAGGCAGGCGAGAGCGTAGTTCAAACTTGCCCTTAAGCATTGCAGACTGAATGAAAAGCAACTAAGAGCTGATGCAATGTCTAGGAAATTAGAATCTGGCGATTACCCTCGTCTTTGGAAGGACATTCAATCCCTAAATCCCAAAACTAGAAAGCTATCACAGAGAGTAGGAGAAGCCGTCGGTGACGAGGCTATCGCAAGAATGTGGGGCAATCACTTCAGCACTATCCTGAATTGCATAAACGATCAAGATTCCCGCAGGGATGTAAATAACTTCCTTACTGATAATATTCAGTTTCATTTCGCCGATCGTATTACGCCAGGTAACATCAGCGAGGCCATAAACAACCTACCTATTAATAAATCGCCCGGCTGCGATGGTCTGCTTGTTGAATCTTTCAAATTCTGCCATCCGATAATTTACATTTGGTAGCTGCGCTATTCAATGCGCGCATAATTCACCAGTTTTTTCCAGACTCCCTACTCTTAGTTCACTTAATGCCATTAATAAAAAACAAGCTAAAGGATGCAACTGATCCTGGCAATTATCGCCCGATTGCAATCACTACAATTGTGTCGAAGATACTTGAGTCCGTTGAGTGAGACTTCTCCCCTTTCTACACACTACTGACAACCAGTTCGGCTTTAAAGCAAACCACTCAACCGACACTGCATCTACATACTGAAAGAATTGCTGAACTGTTACCTATCATCAGAGTCTCCTGTTTTCCTATGTTTTGTAGATGTGAGAAAAGCATTTGAAAGAGTAAACTACCTGGAGCTCTTCCTGAAGCTGCACAAACAAGGAACACCTCTATATCTAATTGGCATTTTGTGTTGTTCGTTCTCCACACAGCAATTCTGCGTCAAATGGGGTAACGTACTGACGTACACCTTCGGCTCCCTAAACGGGCTCCGGCAAGGGGGCATTCTCTCTCCATACCTGTTTAACACGTACATAGATGCCCTGAATGTCAAACTGAACTCACTCCCAATCGGATGCACTATCAACGAAACAACAATAAACAACCTCTGTTACGCTGATGAAATGATTCTGATCTCCCATTCAGTGCAAGGTCTCCAGCGACTCATCGACACCTGCCGCCAATATGCAGAGGAATTTGATATCCTATACAACAAAACCAAGACCCAGTGTATGCCGCTGCTCCCGAGATCGCTTAAGCATATTGCAAAACCACTAATTTTC
>JANJGK010000004.1:14182487-14202487 GCA_039081455.1 Macrobrachium rosenbergii
GGTAGTTTCAGATCTTTGAGAGAGAGAGAGAGAGAGAGAGAGAGAGAGAGAGAGAGAGAGAGAGAGAGAGAGAGAGAGAGATGTATAAGTCACTGGCAAAGGTACCAATGAAAAAGGACATCATGTCATAATAACCAGGGTACGGGTATTGCAACAATGTAGGACTCACCAAAGAATTCACGGAAATGCATCAAATTCCTATAACCTAGTACTGGTATTATTAAGGAATCTGATGCTTAAACGAGCTGTTTCCATTGGCTTCCTAAAAACACTGACTAGTTTTAATCTATTTTGATGGTTAAAAATGTTGATTACTTTCGCGCTACGTTACTTTGCCTCCTACGTGTGACCGTCTTTCCCGGTGCTGAATGTTTCACCATGTCAAAGTCGGTCAATTTCCGTCCCGTCTGGAGCGTCACCTTTATTCCCCAGCATGTTCAGTCTTCTCCAAGCCCAGATCTTTGTTCTTTTTTCATTTCATAACATCATGTTCCCACAGTACATGTAATTTGTAATATTTCTGTTTTCTTGGCATAAATTCGTTACGCTATCCCTTGGTTAATTTCATTCCATCTATTTTGGTTTCTTTATGTTTTTACATATATTTATATATTTAATTAAAGATTTATTTTTTTGCATAGAGAGCGATATAACGTGTTTATGCTTTGGTAAAAAGATCCACAATTATTTATATATATATATATATATATATATATATATATATATATATATATATATATATATATATATATATATATATATATTAACTTTATCACATACAAAATTGTTCTGTGCATTAGTAGAATTACTAAAAGGACCTCATTAAAACTGGATGGTATCTAACGGAGTTTTTTATTCAGAAAAAGTTACAAGCTTTCATGGACAAACAGTCCACATTATCAAGTATCCGATCATTGTACGGATACTTGATAATGTGGACTGTTTGTCCATGAAAGCTTGTAACTTTTTCTGAATAAAAAACTCCGTTAGATACCATCCAGTTTTAATGAGGTCCTTTTAGTAATATATATATATATATATATATATATATATATATATATATATATATATATATATATATATATACTCGTATATATATATATAAAATTGTGGATCTTTTTACCAAAAGAATAAACACAACGTATTATCTCTGTGCAAAAAAAAATCTTTAATTAAATTATATATATACAGTACATATGTATATATATATATATATATATATATATATATATATATATATATATATATATATATATATATATATATATATATATATATATATATATATATATATATATATATATATATATTATGTATATATGCATATATATATAATGTTGTAAATTTAAAGCTGGGATCTTGCTAGATCAATGGGGTATACTAGGATGATGCACAACTTACCTTAATTACAACAAAAATCTGGGGACAGCTAAAATTACCAACAACAAAATACACTTGAAGGGCTACTTCAAGGGTGAAGTGATTAGATAAACTCTTGGGTTTAACTTAATTCATTCTATTTACAAAAGAAACACATCAGAAGAATGGTAGCGTAATTATGGAGTAATGAGGCGAAGCAAATACAAATGGGTTACCTGCTTCAAAGTTGTTGAAACGAAGTAAGGAGGTAAGCCCAGGTTGAGGAATGAGTAAAAGCTCTATGTAATAAAGTTGGAATAGCATTCGTTTTCAAGTTAAAAAACAAGAACTATAGAAATTCATACCTAACCCTGTAAAAGTACTTTTTCGGAAAACACCTGTATAGAAACCATTGTTGCCTCTGGAGAATAGGACATCGAGGAAAGGGAGCTTATTATTCGTCTTCCTCTCCAGAGTAAACTTAATGTTTCGATGCTGGCTGTTAACAAAATCTTAAAACATTTCTGCGTCGTGCTCGTGTCGAAACAGAGCAAACGTGTCGTCTACATACCTCCGGTAAAATAAAGGGAGGTGGCTCAGGGGACAGTTATCCATGATGCCCTCCTCCAGGGAGGCCATGAATACATTCGCCATAGTGGGTCCCATTGCAACTCCCTCCACCTGCTTATACAGCCAGCATCCTAACATTAAGTTTACTCTGGAAAGGGAGACGAATAATAGAGTCTACTGGTCACTTTTTACCAGATGCAAATGTAATTGTGGCTATTACAATTACACGTGTATCTGGTAAACAGTGACCAGTAGATTCTACACACACACACACACACACACACACACACACACACACACACACACACACACACAGATATATATATATATATATATATATATATATATATATATATATATATATATATATATATATATATATACAAAAGTTACTAAGTGCAGGTAACACCAGAGTAACAGGTCCTTCGTCTCTAACACCCTTCCGTCTGTGTATAGAGAGGAACAGTTTTTCATACCAGATCAAAGGTAAAAAAAAAAAATGCCGTAAAGCAGATCTATTACTTTTAGGTAAAGAGCTCAAAGGAAAAGGTCAGTGATGACACAAGAAGCCTTAAATCCTATTTCATTTACAATCTAGACAAGGTAATATTCAGCAGACATGTAGATAAATTCAATATATAAAGTTTACATGAATAACAAAGATTTTAAATCTTAATGAAATACTCAGTTCCTGAGATATATGAAGTAATAATTATGTGGTTACTATAACAATTTTTTCAGCAATAAAGACAGAACAAAATATTTATAAACAAAATTAAAGATGCTAATTTTGTTATCCCATCAATGAAATACCTGAGAGGAAACGTGGAAAGAGAAAGCTGGAATTATATTTTGGAGGATTACTTCTAGACTAGAAATTTGCTTCCTTATTTACACATTTTTCTGTCTTAGATCAGAAAAAGACGAAAAGCTTACCAGAGACTGATTGTAACGTTACAGGGCTGCTTGAAGGCAAAGGCAGTTAAGGCCTGGGTAATTTAACCAGTTTCAAAAAATTTAATCAGTATCAAAAACACAATAGAAAATAAAGTAAATTTCTCCAAACATTTGACAGATAGAGCCGATTTCTAATGACAGGTCATTTGGGAGCGACTCGCGAAGCCTGAAGCATATCATCCTTGCCACTGCGTAGCGTGATTTTAGAAAATTTATTTTCCCATTTATAATTGTGTGGATATAATCACTGCAGAAGATGACTCACGAAAAAGAAGAGTAAGAGAAGTAATTTCAGATGATCTGTTAGGCTAAGATGACGGCAAATCATCCGGGGGAACTGGTAAGCATTATCCTTTAGGAGAGATGCAGTTTAATCCAAAGAAATGATACCAAATTGTTAACAACACAGCCTAATTCAGATGCAAAAAATACTAGGCAAACAGAAAATTAATGTTAAGAATCATGCCTTTTCCAACAGTTAAAAAATTATTCGTCCAGAGGCTGTTGAGAATTTTCATCGCAAGTGGACCAGATTTTTCTTTCTTTTTTTCAGTAGACCACTTCGTGATATAATATTTGCTTTTGATACAAAGAAACTCTCACCTTTAAAGAATGGCATGTACAGCTATGTCTAAAAAAAAAACATTAAAGAGTAACAGATTGATTAGCCAAATTTCTAAGAAACAAAGATTTATAGAGAATGAGAGGTCTTAAGAAAGGAGCAATATATTCTTCTTTTGTAAATTATTAAAAATTCAGTGATAGGTTTCATAGTTAAAGGACATGGATTTTTTTACAACAATACGTATCGAAAAAAGTCATGAAAAAGTTATAGAATTTTGCAGAATGAAGAATTCTGCAGAATAGTAGCAAATAAACGTGTGTGCACGTGTGTGTCGTACAGTGCATATGTTTGGGTTTTATATAACATATGAATTGTGCATTTATGTCCATCTCATTAATCATAAGCCTAAATTACTGGTAAATCCTTAACTAAAGTTGATATTTTCACATAATGTTGTTCACTCTTGTAGCTTATTCAGCTTCAGTATTTATTATTACCGTTGAGAGAGAGAGAGAAAAAAAAAAAACAGTGCCTTTCAATAAACCAGTAAAACGGAAAATTGACAATGATCAAGGTATTTGTTTCAATGTAAAAAATAAACCTGTGATCAGACATTACATGATATTGGGCAAGGTAAAATGTGTGTGATTATGGAGCCAAATTACAAAAGGTCTCATTTGAAATCAGGAATAAATGGGTAAGTGGAAAACTAATGATTGTACATTTAATTAAAGAGAAAGACCACAACAATTACAAACTAGAGTAAAGATTAGCTTTTACATGCTATATAAAAACAGCAGATCCAAAAGTTTTCAAACTGGCGCGTAAACAACTTCCCCTGGCAGAGCAAAATCCAAGGGCAAATAGATAATGCGCAGCCACCGGCCGTTAGATAAATCTGCCTGTCAGTGAACAGGTAAATACGAAGCAGGGCAACGTCATCATTGTATTCTAGTAAATTCGTAAGCTAATTGATACTTCACCCGGTTGCATTTATAAAACTTATGCCACTCGACTAAAATAATGTTTGCTGACCAGCGCACGGCATCTGCTCGTGTTAATGCATTGGGCCGGTCTCGAAAATATGTTTCAGCGAATTTCGGGAAGATCAGCGTGATAACGGGTTTAAATGAATGACCTTCGAATATTTCCTGCTATTTTTACGTAGTTACAATTGCCTATTTTTTTTAACAACTTTGGTAACGAAATCGGAGAATTAAAAATTTAAGGGGAATATAGTAATCATCGAGATGTTTAGAAAATATTCACGCATCTCTTTCTTTATTCATAGTCTTTTTTTTTTTAATTAAACAGAGAAAGTATGGGCAATGAATGACAAACAAAAACCGTAAGAGACAGAATGGTCATCCATCATCAGCTAAAAGAAAAAACCTGCCATTCGGTAGGACACAAGAAACGAATAAATGAAGACTTTAAAAGCACGGAAACAAATAAAAGGACAGAAAAAAGAAGGCCTCCCACCGGCTGAAGCACGAAGCCCTTCGTTAAGACCATCTCAGGAAGCACTAAATCACGTTTGAAGTTCACTCCGGAGTGTCACGCCACCCACAGCAGAGAAGGTTCTCCATTTCTGGAAGCCGCCTCCAAATAATGGAGCCTTTTCTTCCAACTGTTCTTATAGGCTAACGTTTGGAGTCTTCTAGAATATTTTCTTAAATACGTAGCTGATTAACTTAAATATGACTTTTTGAGTGTGAATTAGAATGAAGACGTTCAAGGGTGTATGTCTAAATTGTCAAGGAGTGGACATTTATGAAGAAGAATTCTTTAATTTTGAAGTGCAACAGTACAAGAATTTTCAGTTTAGAATTTAAGGTCAGTTATGGATAAGCAAATGTTTATATCTTAATGGGAGTGTAAAGCAGATAAGAAACTTCCCAGAATAATGCATATAAAAAATGAGAAGTCTTGCATGAAAGAATGACATACGCAAGTGGCTTCAGCAAGGTCGAAAATATCCTTGTTGCCATAAAAAAAGTATAGATATTAAACGCACCATAACTTATGATAATGATTATTCATAATGGTCGCTCACTTGTAGACTCCGAAGTGCTGAGAATAGGCTTTTACTTACATTTAATCGAAACTGAGCAAATATACAAGTGCTGAAACACACAGGCTAATAGACAGAAACCATTTTTTCACGGCCTAAATTTCTCTGCATGGAAGAACCAGTGTTTCTGCCCTGGAATCCTTGAAAAGCCCTCGTATGAAGATACCGAGTTACTGTACACATATAAAAAGATAACAATAATAACAATTATACCTTCAGTATGATGGATGTATATGCGTGGTTTTACTCAGACAGAGAAATACAATTCGTTGATATAAGCATAAATATTTTCAAGGCATTTACGCTGATATCTAAAAAAAAAAAAAGGCAAAATGAATTATTCTAAACAACATACTTTTTACACCAGAATACAATCTCAGTATCACCGGAAAACGGAGAGCAGACAGAAATAAAAGATAAACAGATTGTTGTCACAAGAATGAATAAAATTTTATCTAGTAAAAAATTTCACATACTATTTCAAGAAACAGAGAATTACCCATGCATTTATGTCTGTTCATATATGTACAAAGATATGAGTAAATATAGATGTAGATACGCTTAGATAGGTAAATGGAAAGTTGTCTAAATATATGTACCAATAGTAATTAATGTTCTTGGTTATCATTTAAAAAAATATGAACTACAATATTATTATTTTCTAAATGAAGATGTTCTTAACTCTGTAGATAATTAGATATACAACTGTGGCATTGATCAGTGGTTCAGAAAAGCTAAACAAATTCGAATGGTGAGGAATATGGAACCATTAAAAGCACATTACAAATTGTTAATTACGTTTGATTGATAGTAATAAAGTATATTTGAAGACAGTCACAAAAAAAATCCGTAACTAAAATAGAATTATTCTAACATGATTTGAATAGCTCAGTTTGAAAGTTAATGGAAAAATGAAGCTCAACTTAAAAGATGAACTCCTCGTTGGGGCTCTTGTTTTCCAAATTTTTTTATCAGTTTGTGAGAGACAGCGTTGCTATTAATTTAGGTGGCAAACTAAAGTAACACCACAACCTTTATTCTTTTATATATGTCGGAATTTATAACGAGACTCACGAATCCCGGTTCTTCATTTTGTAAGTTAAAAGAAAAAAAAGTTAAGTACACCTTAACCAGCCCACTGAGCTGATTAACAGCTCTCCTAGGGCTGGCCCGAAGGATTAGATTTATTTTACGTGGCTAAGAACCAATTGGTTACCTAGCAACGGGACCTACAGCTTATTACGGAATCCGAACCACATTATAGCGAGAAATGAGTTTCTATCACCAGAAATAAATTCCTTTAATTCTTCATTGGCCGGTCGGAGAATCGAACGCGGGGCCAGCAGAGTGCTAGCTGAGAACGGAAAAGAGTAGGGGCACTCAGTCGAATCGCGTATGATTTAAAACCGTCAAGAGAAATTGGAATCCTCGACAATTCATATAATTAGAAAAGTCTTTCGTAATTGGATGAGATCTCTGGAATCATAAATCATGCAACATCTTTCCCAGGACTTTACAATGACTGAAAGAAGTGAAGAAAGGTGCACACATTTAACTGAAAGAAGCAGATTTAACTTATATATATATATATATATATATATATATATATATATATATATATATATATATATATATATATATATATATATATATATATACAGTATATACAGGGTGCGGCGTAAGTAACGCCCTTTGTTTAAGTGGAACAAAATTAAAGCCTTTTTGATTATCCTTTATTTTTTCGAACATGAATGTATTGCCACAGGTCGATATGGACTCGTAAACGTTTTACCCCCAAGAGACAATTCTACGTCTACATATCCCAAAACCCGTAGCCTATTTGCTTGAACGTCACGTACTGTCTCTTTAGCGGGCCTCAAAGATCGACCTGAAAACATCGATCGGAACAACTCAAACTTCATCAAATTAACAGAGGCGCCTCTGTCTATAAAAACCCTTTTCATCACTTTACTTTAAGCCTTCATCAACTAAATCACCATAAATTTAACTACTTACTTTTAAGTGAATGAAGTTCTCTTAAAAGAGCACAAATCATAATACATAATATTAGCTAATTTTTGCGTGAAAGAAGTTTCCTTATTATTTCACATGAAAAAATATGTTCTACTTTGAAGAAAACGAAAAACTATCCTTATATTCCCTTACATTAGCGTCAACAGGAGCCGCTTAAAGAGGAAAGCCCATGGGAGAATAAATCACTCGGTGGCAATATCGTAATTATATCGACAGCAGAGAGATGTCACTTGCAGTCAGCCCCATTTCACCTATAAATCATATTGACGTTCTAACAGAGCTTAACGACTTAAGGGGAGGCTCCTCTCCATGTTGGAGTCTTGGTAGAACTAAGCATCAGTTATAATGACATGATATCCTTTTTCTTTAGCGCCATTGCCAGTGACTTACTTCTCTCTCTCTCTCTCTCTCTCTCTCTCTCTCTCTCTCTCTCTCTCTCTCTCTCTCTCTATCATTCAATCAATCAATTTATCTAACTATTTGTCTGATTCAAACTGCAAACAAACATAAATGCCTGCAGGTAAATTCACTAACACACACGCTCGAGCACATAGCCATCTAACATTAGGTGAAAAATTCCCCCTAAAAAAATGGACCATTCTAACATTAAATTAGGTAATTAAGCCATCATAACGAGCAATTAATTCAGCATCAGGGCATAGCTTAAAGTGCATGATGGATCGGGGCCATTCGTGTTGACTAAATGATCTCCCCTACAAGCAGAGAAGCGGCCGTTCAAAAGCACCGAGGACAAGGCCGTTTGCCTCACCTCTCTCTCTCTCTCTCTCTCTCTCTCTCTCTCTCTCTCTCTCTCTCTCTCTCTCTCTCTGGTTTTGTTTGCGCATTTTCCTCCCTTTTCGCAGCTACTTTTTTGTCTGGAGCATTAGCTTCGAGATTTAATAGTTTTGTATAAATAATTTTATCATGTTTCAGTGTTGTGCTGCTAGTTTCAATTTTTAATTTCTATCTTCTAGCCTGATTACCTTTTCTTATTTTCTTTATTTTCTTCATGTTGTATGTGCTTTCTCTAATCCTTGTATCTTTCACGATTCATTGTTGACATATTCATATCACAGTGAAAGCACAGAACTTCCTACTCTTATTGCAATATCATTTATACATGTTTAGGTGAATACACTATTGTTACTGCAGGCGTACTGAGTCTTTATAAATAATTATTCACTTTCTTTTCTAAATGTCCCAATATCTTAAATTGAATGACTGGTCACATGAACTATACTGCATTATGCCAGCCCTAGGAGAGCTGTTAGTCAGCTCAGTGGTCTGGTAAAACTAAGGTATACTTACTTTATGGATATATTTACTATATAATTACAAATACATAATTAGGGTGACTGCATGATACACATTAGAAAGCTTTTTTCTATATAATGGCAAGAGATATTATTATTAAGATATTAAACAAAAAAAAAATATATATATATACATATATATATATATATATATATATATATATATATATATATATATATATATGTATATATATGTGTATATATAGATATATATATATTTGTATATACTATATATATATATATATATATATATATATATATATATATATATATATATATATATATATATATATATATATACTAAAACTCAGTCTTGTTTGTGTGCTTGAATGCACAATGAAAATTCCGGAGGCATCTGGCGCTTCCATCCCCCTTCCCTCTCCCCTCCCTCCTCCTCCCACTTCGCCCTCCTCTTTGATGTTACACTTCTTATAATCTAACTAATTCACGCCAGGGACACTTACATTAAACGTGAAATATATATATATTTTACCTTTTCATCAGGTATTTTAAACAATATTGACTCCAACATAAGGTTAAAAACTATTTTAAACTATAAAATCTCATAAAAATATATAAAAAAAAATACTTGAAGCTACGTTTTAGTAAAAATCATCACTTAATACCAAATGGCAACACCGCCTCTAGCTTTAAAAAGGGGAGAGCCATTTAAACTCCGTTGAATCAAACCGTTCAGTTCAGTTTGAATGAATTACCTTTAAATTCTTCCGGCTAACGAATGGTTTAAATCATCCCCCTCTCCCCTATTCATTTGCGTGAGTCAGCGGACGCCTGAATCTTGTGAACCCTATCAGTGATTTAAATCGCGCTTGGGGTCCACTGTAACGGGGCTCTTGATTTGCGGGAGTTTAAATGCCGTCTTTATGTGTTCAAGGCGCGAAGAAGAAGAAGAAAAAAAAAGATTTTAGGTCGATTTGATTTCGTTATTGATTTTTTATTCTTTTGTCTCTACTTTATTATTTTTAAGTACATTATTGCGAAAATTATTTGTAATTTCATCAAATATATATTTTTCTAGCAACAAAAGATATTAGGCGTTGCATCCAAGTTATTTTGCAACTGCGGTGAGTATACTATACTGCTCACTATTTATCGGTAGACTGTGTGAGTTAATTTGGAAAAATTAATATTTTTTTCCATTTTTTTAATATTCAGCTTTTAATGAGTATTAAAGGCATGTATAATATTGCTTCGCATCCTGTATTTACTTAACATAGGACAAATTAAGGAATGAATCTATTTTAATATCTAGACGAAATGAATTTATCGAAGGTATAGAAATCGTTGATGCTTGTCTCCCGAAAACAACTTGGAGTTGAGTCACACTGTACGGTTACGTTTTCGTGAGTCCTTTGTACGTCCTGACATACCGATATATATATATATATATATATATATATATATATATATATATATATATATATATATATATATATATACATTCTGTTTTTCTTTCAGTTTCTATCTACTCCTACAGTTCCGTGAAACTGAGATTATATTCTGTTACATATTGTTGTATTTTGTTTACAACTATTCATTCTATATTTTTTAGATAATATCATTGCAAATACCTCGTAGGTATATATATATATACTGATATGACCTATTTGTTTCTATCTATTCGAATAAAAAAACGCACACATATCTATGATACTAAATTGTGTATAAGTGTACAGTAACTCTGTATCCTTATCCGAGGGTTTTTCAAGGGTTCCTGAGGCAATCCCCAAGGCAGAGGGATTGCTTCTCCCACTTGAGAAATTCAGGACACGATAAAAATGGCTTATGTCTGTTAGCCTGTGTTCAGCTTCGATGAAATGCAACGAAATGGTTGTTATTGGCACTGCAGAGTTTACATTTGAACCACTTTTAAGTAACTGAATTACCATTACTATAGGTTATGGTGTATTTAATGTTTGTATTCTTTATAGAAACAATGACATTTTGGATCTTATTGAAGCCATTTACACATATCACTCTTTCAGACAAATACTTCTAATTTTTTCTATGCATTACTTTGGAAAATCTCATGTGTGTGTGTGGTTAAATATCAGCTTTACACTCCCATATAATATGAACATTTTGCTTTGATCCACAACCGACCTTACATTCTTAAATTCTTGAAATCCTTGTACTTTTCCCTTTCAAAATTATAAGAATTCTTCTTTATAAATGTCCACTCCTTGGATATTTATAGATACACATTTCAACGTCTTGATCCTCATTCACACTCAAAAAAGCATAGGTTTATTTAAGTTAATCAGCTGTGTATTTCAGAAAAGATTCTAGAGGGCTTCAAACGCTGGAAGAAAAGGCTCTATTATTTGGGGGCGGCTTCCAGAAACGGAGAACCCTCTCTGCTGTGGGTGGCGTGACACTCCGGAGTGAACTTCAAACGTGATTTAGTGCTTCCTGAGATGGTCTTAACGAAGGCCTTCGTGCTTCAGCCGGTGGGCTACCTTCTTTTTTCTGTCCTTCTATTTGTTTCCTTGCTTTTAAAGTCTTCATTTATTCGTTTCTTGTGTCCTACCGAATGGCAGCTTTTTTTTCTTTTAGCTGATGATAGATGATCATTCTGACTCTTACGGTTTTTGTTTGTCATTCATTGCCCATACTTTCTCTGTTTAATTAAAAAAAAGGCTATGAATAAAGAGAGAGATACGTGAATATTTTCTAAACATCTCGATGATTACTATATTCCCCTTAAATTTTTAATTCTCCGATTTCGTTACCAAAGTTATTCACAAAAAAGGGCAATTGTAACTACGTAAAAAAAGCAGGAAATATTCAAAAGTCATTCAATTAAACCCGCTATCACGCTGATCTTCCCGAAATTCGCTGAAACATATTTTCGAGACCGGCCCAATGCATTAACACGAGCAGATGCCGTGCGCTGGTCAGCAAACATTATTTTAGTCGAGTGGCATAAGTTTTATAAATGCAACCGGGTGAAGTATCAATTAGCTTACGAATTTACTAGAATACAATGATGACGTTGCCCTGCTTCGTATTTACCTGTTCACTGACAGGCAGATTTATCTAACGGCCGGTGGCTGCGCATTATCTATTTGCCCTTGGATTTTGCTTTGCCAGGGGAAGTTGTTTACGCGCCAGTTTGAAAAGTTTTGGATCTGCTGTTTTTATATAGCATGTAAAAGCTAATCTTTATTCGAGCTTGTAATTGTTGTAGTCTTTATCTTTAATTAAGCATATAATAATATTTTCCCCTTACCCATTTATTTCTGATTTCAAATGACACCTTTTGTAATTTGGGTTCATAACCACACACATTTTACCTTGACCAATATCCTGTAATGCCTAACCATAGGTTTGTTTTTTTACACTGGAATATATACCTTTGTTAAATTTTCGGTTTTTTTCTGGTTTATTAAATGGCACTGCCTATTATTGAAAACGCAATCACTGAACCTGAGTTAGCTAAAATATTTAATAACATTATGTGAAAATGTCTACTTCAGTTGAGTTTTTACCAGTACTTTATGCTTGTGACTAACGATAGATACAAATGTACAATTCATATGTTATATATAAAACCTAACCCTACGTAATACACGACGCACAGGTACACACGCACATTTATTTTATACTTAGCATAGTGATATACGAAGTATGAAATTTGTATTCATATACATTTGAATATTTACACTCACGGTACATTAATAGTATATGGTTGTATCACATATGAGGGCGAGAGAGGCCTTTACCCTCTCCTTGATTGACCTGAGATTATCAAGTATTTTGTAAGTTATAAAACAGTCTCAGATGGGACGTGAACTTTAAAGAACATCTTATTGTAAAATTATGCTTATGACCTTTTAAAAGAAATACGAGGATACAGTCGTTTTAAGATGAATTCAGTTTACGTTTCAAGTGTTATGATTTAGTGACAGAAAATCCTTCTTTCGTATGTCAAAGAGAATCTTAATTTTTAAAAATTTCTTTCATTTTTTTACGTCATTAACCTCATGATCTGTCTTTTTCATGAAATATGTTTCACTACAAATTTAATGGACGTCTACATTAATGTCTAATTACGTTAGTTATACAACTTCTTCATTGGAGGGGTGGGTAGAGCGTTCGCCTAGCACGCTGTTGGCCCAGCGTTCGACTCTCCAACCGGCCAATGAAGAATTAAAGGAATTTATTCCTGGTGATAGAAATTAATTTCTCGTCATAATGTGGTTCGGATTCCACAATAAGCTGTAGGTCCCGTTGCTAGGTAACCAGTTGGTTCTTAGCCACGTAAAATAAATCTAATCCTTCGGGCCAGCCCTAGGAGAGCTGTTAACCAGCTCAGTGGCCTGGTTAAACTAAGATATACTTAACTTACACGTAATACAAAGCTTAACCTAGATAAGCTAGATAAGTTGAATTGAAACTGAAATAACAAGAGCAGCCTAATATTATTACTAATAATTTTGCATGTCCATTGTAGCCTGTGGGTCAACACTTCTCGGGTTGGTAGCTTTTTCTTTCCCTTTACCATCTTATGGAAATCTCAGATTTTTTCTTTATACTTACCACGATTTAATAGGGATGTCCGTAACTTTACTTAAGTATAATTAAAATCTTTCATTCTTCGTTCTGCAAAATTCTTTAACTTGATAACTTTATTCATGATGTTTCTTCGCCAGGCTTATTGTTGTATAAATCCATGTCCTTCAGCTTCAAAACCTGTCACTGAATTTTTAATACTATACGAAGGACGAATATACTACTCCTTTGTCAAAACCTCCTTCTCTTGATAAATCTTTGTTTCTCAGAAAACAGCCAATCAATCTGTTACTCGTGTATATATATATATATATATATATATATATATATATATATATATATATATATATATATATATATATATATATATATATATATATATATATATATATATATGTGTGTGTGTGTGTGTGTGTGTGTGTGTGTATGTATATATATGTATATATATATACAATATATATGTAATATATATACTTTTTTTATATATCAAGCATAGCAGTGCATGCCATTCTTTAAAGACTGAACATGCCACTGGGGAATAAAGCTGACGTTCTAGATGGGACGGAAATTGATCGAATTTGACTTTGTGAAACATTCAGCACCAGGAAAGACCCACACATACAGGAAGCCAAGTGACGCCAGGTGAAAGTAGACTGCATTTTTAACTTATGAATGTAAACAGACTAAAAATAGTCAGTGTTTTCAGGAGGCCAATAGAAACAGCTCGTTTAAAACTAGTCCTTGGTTACAGGAACTTAATGCATTTACTGTGAATCCTTTGGTATTTCCTACTTTGTCGTCATACCTGTACCCAGGTTATTATATAATAAGATATCACCTATCTTTGGAGACTATACAGGTGACCTATGCTTCTCTCTCTCTCTCTCTCTCTCTCTCTCTCTCTCTCTCTCTCTCTCTCTCTCTCTCTCTCTCTCTCTCTCTCTCTCTCTCTCTCGGGTCTGAAACTACCAGGAAGGCCACTGACTGACTTTAATGTAGGTTTATTTTATGATTCCCTGGATGACTGCGGAAAAGCGTCGTGTTGTATCCAAGAAATTAATGTTACACTACAAGGGTTATTGAGTATTACAGATTCCTGTGAAATCAGTATGGCCATGAATACATTTCCCTTGTTGTAGAGGACCACAGGATGAAAATTGTATTCATTCATATTATCATTTTTAATGTCTGACGATTTACAACGACTGTTACATTGTGTAGATTCACCCATTACAAATCAGATATTCAGTTTCAGCCGTAACTAAAGTGACCGCTTATATGTGTTTCAGTTTCAGCCGTAACTAAAGTGACCGCTTATATGTGTATTTGCGATTTATTGACGGAAACGGAATGAGGATTTTCATTGCATGATGAGTGCTAAACCAGTAGTTTTATATAGAAAATCCATATGAAGTTTTTACTGTTTTTTTTTTTAACTTCTCAGCTTATAAGAGAATATCAACCATACTTAAAAATTATGAATTTTCTGCAGCCTGTTGCAAAAGCCTATATATATATATATATATATATATATATATATATATATATATATATATATATATATATATATATATATATATATATATATATATATATATATATATATATATATATATATATGTATGTAATTTAAGCAAAACTTAAATAGGCTTATTTGTGACAGGATAAGTCAATTTGAAACCTTGGTTCTGCTTGCATTGTGCCTTGCATAGGTTTGTCTCGTTCCCATCAAAGTTATTGGGAAACACTGAGGATTAGCCTGGCTTTTGCTATCAAGAATTCTCTCTCTCTCTCTCTCTCTCTCTGTGTGTGTGTGTGTGTCTTGTGTTTTGTTCCTTCTTTCCTCTCTGTTTACCTAGATAAGATTCAACTCATTGTTAACATCCGTGCATGACATATCATTTACTCACTTAAAACGCTTCCCTCTCCGCAAGTGCTTCTGTCATTTCCTTTTCCTTTGATGTCATTTCTTTCCCCTTCAGAAGTTTTTCTTTGAGGTTCACCTGTCGCCTGTCAGATGTCTTGTCTCCTGAAGGTGCCCTGTCAAGCACATTTTGCAAACAAAATTCAAGTTTGTCTTTTCACCCACATGAAAGTTCTGGTTAGCTATAGAAAAATTGTTCTCTTGAAAGTGATTTCCAAGAAATTAAAGAGCTGAAATTTGTAGCGAATATAATTTTAATGGGCATTTCAAATTTAAGAACAATGAACACTGCTGTAGACTCATCTCCGAGCTTTAAAGTATTCAGTAAAGCATAATTACATGGCAGTCATCAGTCTCAGAATCTTATGTGAAAGTAATTTTAACGTGTCCACACTGAACTGACAGCATAGTGTGGCCAGGTCAAAATTACTTTCACATAAGCTTCCAAGACTGATGACTGCATGCGATTATGCCTTATTGAGTATTTTACAGTTCGGAAAAGAGTCTAGAGCAGTATATATTGTTCTAAAATAAAAATTTGTTATTATATTTCAGCTGCTGAAATTACCGACTTACTTGTCGTACGTTGATGAGATTTGTTGCTGTCAAACTGTTGAATTTTACCTTAGAGTAAACGAAAGGTACTGTATATTTTTCCATCGAACGTGCTCTGTTTCACATCTTTTTTACTGCTGTATTAAAACTAAACTTTTAATCATGTAATATTTCGCTGATTACTTTAGTTATATACTGTTATATTTGTTTTCTGGGACCTTTTCATCATACGGGATTTTAGCATTCTTCCATTTACACAATGATTTACTTTGATTTAAATAGCTGTGAAATAATGATGATGCATTAAATCGGAAATAGGTTTAGGGTGTGACTAGTCACTTCAAAGGAAAAACATACATCAAAGCTGTAATTACACCCTCCCAGATACAAAATTTGACTCGTATTAAAGTGTAATCGATTTCTAAGCTTAAAAGACACAAGCTTTTACTGTTCACAAAAATTTCTTTTGAATCTGTCGCACTTTCCCCCTCTCCTATTCTTCCTCTCATTTCCTCTCCTTGTCGCTATTACTTTATTAGAATTCCGTCCCTTTCTAAGTCCAACTAGGGACTTTTCTGTCTCTGACAAATTCGGAAAACGTAAAACTAAGCAGCTTAGCTTGTCTTGGATGAACTGGAAATAAGTAGTCAAAAGAATTATACCCCGATGTTGGAAGACATAAAAAAATGGTATATATAGACCATGAAATACACGAAGCTGCTGTTGAAGAATAAAGGAATTACAAAAGCTACAACAACCGACTTTGTAGGAAGTAAGGTCAGGGATTACCAGAGGAGAATACTGCAAAGTATAGAGGCAATGAAAAGATCCTTCAGTGACAACTAACGTAAATATCTTAGGAGAGTTCAAAGTTTTACTAGCTAGTAAATGCAAGCTAATACTAGCGAATTCCGGTTAAAATCACAGTCTCAAATTACACAAAGAATACTTAAGTACGATATAACTAGGAAATTCAGAAACAAGAACCTTTGAAATATTCTACCTATCAAAGAAATGGCAAAAAAAAACCCTTCCTCAAATGCACTTCCTGGTAAGGCATGAAAAGTGCGTCAATATGATAAATGATTCAGGATAAAACTGGTCTCTTTACAAGCAGATCGAGTAAAAATGCTGTCTGTTTTTCTAAAACCTTTTTTTTCATATTATATCTACTTAATTTGTCTTTAATTATGTTACAAGTTTTCAGTCATATGAATGTTCTTCCAGTAGGTGCAGTATCAATAGAACGGATAGTATACCAGTTAATTACGGTTTCCTCATAATAACAGTAAGTAATCACAGACTTACTTCTGACGGTACTTTGCCGTCTTTTCGACTGGTCCAAAACGCTTATTGATATTCCCTTTAGAAGGCTCACACTTGTACAGACATTTCCTTGAAGGGGCATGTTCTAACCCCTCAAACCTTCATCCTTTTTCAATTGCTTCTATGAAAGTTCCTGAAACTCTCCTCAAATCTCACCTTCTAAAACTACTGGAATCACACGAAGGGTATAACCAGGAATTTTTTTTTTTGGGGGGGGAGAGTAAAATATAGTCAGGAATGATACGTATGAGGGACTTACTTCAAGGGTCTGAGGAAATGACAAATAAATCTTAAAATAAATAAATATTTAATAAATATTAAGATAAAATAATTATAATTCTAGTAATAAAAAAGGGACGTGTATAATAAAACTTAAAATACAATGTATTATTGAGACTTCAGGAAATCCTGCAGTACTGGAGAGTTTCAAGGCCTTTAATATATACATGTATATATATATATATATATATATATATAATATATATATATTATATATATATATATGAAAATATGTATGTCTTATGTACGTGTGTGTGGATAAGTTTATATACATGCGCACACACACCATATATATATATATATATATATATATATATATATATATATATATATATATATATATATATATATATATTAATATGTGTTGTGTGTGTGTGTGTGTGTGTGTGTGTGTGTGTGTGTGTGTGTGTTTTGTGGGTGTGGGTGTGTGTCTGTGTATGTGCGTGTTCGTGTGATCTTGTCTGCCGAAGTTACTCTATATCATCGGACACAGCGCCCTTAATCCGCTGCATTCTCAAAATGACTATATGACTAATATTCATTCTTTTCATCGTCATCTTGCTTAGTAACTCAGCGACGTCAGCGTTCTCTTCCTAATGAATTCCTGAGCTATTCTTTCAAGAAGAAAGGCAAATGAGGCGTTGAATATTTCCAACATTAAATGCTACTAGTGCTTCTTTTGAGCTCATGCATATTACCCGCAAGAACAATGGTTAATTGTGACAGCTCTATATCTCGGCAGAATTAGGCACCAAGGTAATTAGAGTCCATTGCTTCATGCACCGCTGCTCTCCATTCTTGCATCCGGGCCTTTTCACTTTTCCTCCTCCCTCCTCCCCTTCCAAATCCCCTCCCTCCCCCTCCCTCCAACCCACCTCCTGAGTGCATTCATCTTGAGCCGGGATTCTAATGCATTCAGCCTGAGGAGTATCTTCATTACGGATCACTGAATCTATTTCAGGCCGTTTTAGCTCAAAGACTAATAGGATGCCGTCGGGGTTTTAGTCATAGAAGGAATCAAAAGTTCGAATTTCAGTCTTAGCTTTGCGATGTTCTGAGGCTTAGATTTCGTCCGCTTGACTGATCATTGCTTCGAGAATGGTTTCTAGGAATTCACTGACCATCTATAAGAATTTAAATGTAGTTTTTATCTTCTTCCCACTTGCGAAAAGGGCTCGTATTTTAATTCAGCTAAACACATCTATCGTCAGAGGCATCGTTCTACTGTCGCAAAATAGGAATACTCTTCAGCATACCACATATTACCTACTTAGTTTCTTTTCCACTTTATTGGGTACTTCTTATCTGCATAAATGTTTGCGCAATATCCGTTAAAAAGTTTTCACGATTATGAAATGTATCTGAATTATACAAATATCTCTGTGTATGAGCTGAAATGAATGCATATACTTCTTCCTCTTAGTATGGTGTGTGAAGGCAGCTTCCCGCTAATCTAGCGCTTGTGGGTTTGAATTCCACCAACAGAGGGCGAGTTACTATATCAGATACAAGGCGTACCTATCGTGCTTGTGGGGTGTTGATCGTGCTTGTGGGTGTTGATATATAATGAACATAGTAAATGGTAAGGAGTAAACAAAATTAATAGATAAACAGGAAGACAGACAAGGAGAATAAATGGTGACAAAACTGGTGTCCCTACAGAAATGACTATAACGATGAGAATGAAATAGTGATGTCCCATTCCCAAATATGAAATATTAATTTCTATTACGTCAAAAGCACTACGACTGCATTGCTAGTGTGTAGTTGAGATTATAGGATATTTTCATCCTTGTCTTTAATGGCTGAAACTAAAATTAATGCGATAGAAAATTATAATAATTCGTTTGCAATATGAACCAAATAAATCAATCAGCCACCTCCCCCCTCCCCCCCACACAACAAATATATTCTTATTTTCAAGATTACCTCCATTTCAACAAATAAAATAATTA
Source organism: Macrobrachium rosenbergii (assembly GCA_039081455.1). NCBI lineage: Eukaryota > Metazoa > Arthropoda > Malacostraca > Decapoda > Palaemonidae > Macrobrachium > Macrobrachium rosenbergii. The sequence continues at coordinate 14,201,935 of JANJGK010000004.1, forward strand.
AACAATAACGACCAAACAGAGGTCAAAGTATTAAGCCCATGGGAAACTCTTTCGGCAAAGCCTTAACACACGGGATTCCCAAGATGAAATGGCAGACCGCTGTTAAAATAATCAAATGGAGCCAGGTGCATCAAAGAGATATTTCAGGTGAACTAGAAGAAAGTCAATTCAGACGAGAGAGATAATGAAGAATGCTTTGTTTTATGTCTTATTAATATTCAGAAATAACAAGGGAAAACTTAAAATTCTGTGTTCAAGGGGTACATCAAAGACTATTTTATTAATCTGGAAACGTGCTTATTGAACTCTCTGAGCTTGAGGACATTTAGTGTTGATTCTTTTTTAAGAATGATGACATTTGTATGTTGTGGACTATATAATTATGAGTCGATTTTCATCTCTAAATTAATACAACTGTATTCAGTAGCACATAACTATCTTAACATGTAAACACACACGGCCAAATATACCATCGCCCATCCCTTGATATAACGAGATGAAATAAAGGTAACCTGTAATACTTGTCATTGTCATTAAAATTTGTGCTGCATTA
>JANJGK010000004.1:14207912-14212912 GCA_039081455.1 Macrobrachium rosenbergii
TAATCCAAGTTACCCAGATATCTGTATTGAGGGTCGCTTTTAGAATGATGGTATGTTGAAAATGACAAATGAAAAGGAGACAAGTATTATACATTCATTTCCTGTGGGAAAAGGAAAAATGGATATTTTTGAAAAATGTTAAATTTAGAAACTTGTCAGACGAAGGATTATACGAAGACCAAGGAAAAGCTGGAAAGATGACACTTGCAAGATTTAACTTCACTGGACATTTTGCATTAAGGAATAGATATCAAATAACTTGAAGAAATTCTTGTATGTAGGAAATAAAGTCTTTGAATTCCTCATTATGATTTTATCTTTTCTCAGATCTACTAATAGGAGTTATCTCAAACTCTTGGCTGAAGAACCTTTCACATTTTAATTGTCTTGCACTTATGTTTTCTTAAGATTTTTGCATCAGTCCGCCATATTATCTCGGAGGAACTACTTCGACATGTAAAGTACTCACTTTGGAGTTATTCAGTATATTCAAGGCAAGAAAGCACCATAACTCTCTAAATTCTTCCATAGTTTGGCCTCACATTTCTTTAGGCAGGGGTGTCAAACTTCGCGGCCAGTCACTTTGTAGATGCGAGACGCGGGCCACAGGTTGCTCCTGATGCACCTTGAATAATTGCAAGTCCATTACGCTTCGTATCTGGTTTCCGAGGCAGACCGATGGCCTGTCAGATCTCCTGTTATCTAGTATACAGATGGAGGTCTTCTCTTTTGCGGATATTTTCTCTTGGCTGAATTTAATTATTTAACGGTAGTTGTGATAATAACTTGTCTTACATTTTACTCGGAGAATTGCGTTTAGGCGAGCTTTATGAATTTCAATTCTAGACATTTTTGTGGAATTTGTGTGGTATTTTGAAGTCTAGTTTTTTTTTTCTTTTATCCTGCAACCATTCCAACTGATTACCTGATGCATATGTCTATGTGCTATCTGATTCGTACTCTTGCTTACATAAATGTTGTGTTTTTTGTTATATAAAAAAAAGCAATGTCTCTTGCGTGACGATGATGTATATTTTCCGTTGAAAGTGGCAATGTTCATGCATAATAAGAATGTCTGTCATATAGTTTGTACTTCTTTCTGCCACGCCTGGAAAGACAGGTCACAATTCTCAGAGCTTAAAAAAAGAGGACGCAGAAGTACAAGTGGTTCTGCCCCACAATGTTCTACTGCTCCTGGTTTTCTTTCTATCCTTTCCTTGATCCTGAACTGGAAGCAGATATCTGACGTAGATATCTACTCCAACAGGATTATCTTCAATGCACACCACAGAGACAAAACCGAAGATGTATTAATTCTATTACATCTTCATAATTTTCAACCTATGCGTATCGTAAAGTCAACTTGGATTTCTCTGTTATGAAAATATATAATCTGCCTCTTATCTCTTTGCTGGTCCAGCAATAAGGTCACTTTACTGAAAATATAAATTGTCCTTTATTAAAGCAACTGAATCACTGGTGAAACAGCTTAACCATATTCATTGTCAGGTAGCAAATATAGAGTCAGGCATTTCCCATACAATAACAACAGCAACAACAATATCGAGAGCAATAATGATGATTGTTATTACTATTGCTATTGATGTTATTATTTTTCAGATAAGAGTATAAATAAATAGTAGTAGTAGCAGTAGTAGTAGTAGTGGTAGTAGTAGGAAGATAAAGAAAATTTTTTTATCGCAGCGTCAGTTGGCAGTGGGTTAAATGATATTTAGATATAATTTATACACACACACATACACACACAGCACACACACACACATGCACCCACACACACATACACACGCGCACAAACATACACACACGTACACACACACATATATATATGTGTGTGTGTGTTTGTGTATATAAATTATACCTAAATATCATTTAACCCACTGCCAACTGATGACGTGTGAGTATATATATATATATATATATATATATATATATATATATATATATATATATATATATATATATATATATAAACACAAATTCCAAGAAGGAAACAGAAGCAATGGATTTTGCCTTTATTTATCTATTCATCACGTTCCATATTTTCGTGATTCAGTTATACATATACACAGTATATATATAGAGGGTGTTTCGAAATTAGAGCCCCCCTCTACAGCATAAACTAAAATTGATATGGACAAAAACAAAAGTAATTCAGAACATTTAAGTTTCTCTCTGACTATTTAATATTTTGTGTGGCCTCCATCTGCCTGTACCACAGCCTACATTCTTGAGGGGTATGATTTCAGTAAATCGCAAAAAAGCTGAGACTCAAACTCCATTTCCCTGAGCACTTCGGTCACCTCTCTTCGCAGGTCGTCGAGGCTTGGTATACCATCATAGTTCACTGTGCGCGCTTCAGCACTACCGTTTAAGATACTACCAACGGTTTCACACACATGAGGGTCAGGGGAGCTACCTGGAAATTCACGTGACGAGAAAAAATATCGATACCACTGTTTTGAAGCAGCTCCTGTGTCTGAAGAGCCTTGAAACATGGTGCCTTATCATGCAAAAATGTGACTTCTTCAACAGATAACACATTTTCAGGATTTTTGAGGAAAGCAAATACTCCACCAGTAAGCACAGTTTCTCTGAAGTATTCGCTATTCCATGACTGTCCATTTCCTTTGATGATCCTCATTAACCGTTTGGCTGTGAAACAGAGAAAAATTCCCAAACATTCAGGAAATTTCACAACTCGGCGATAGCGCACGTCATCGCTGATATCATCCAACTTTGCAGCCCAAATGATGTCATTTTTATGATTTGGCTTCCTGACTGTGTAAATGAAGAATTCATCTGATGTGGCAACGTGGAGAAAGTCAGATTCATCACAATCTTTAAGAAATGAACCACAAAACCATGCACGGTCTTCTCTCTGTTTCTGAGTGATGTTGGGCTTACTGATAACATGAAATGGCTTGATACCAGATTTTTTCAACTCACAATATACAGCACTATAACTTCTCTTCTTTCCCCTTTTTGTTTCTAGTTCAAGCGCCAATTTACGTAAAGACTTTCTTTGTCTACCCACTGCCTCAGCTATGATGTCTTTTGACTCCTGAGAAAGGACTTCAGGCCCTCCAAGATTCTCACTCTTTTTGCGATGACAGTCATATAGATTTTTGTTCCAGTTTATTTTAACAAAGGATTAATCTCTTTTACTGTATTGAGCTATCCAGGAAAGTGAAATGAAGGATGCGCCAGCATCCCAGGCCTCTCTGAAGGTTATAGCCCGGATTCGGTCAATCCATCTGATTTACTCCGAGTCATTAGCCATGACTGTATCTAACTCCGTCACTCAGTCTGAAAATACAAGAAATTTAAAATGAAAAATAGCTTAATAGAAACTTAAAATAATGTACTTGGAGACAGGTGGTAGCAGAAAACTTCATAACTTTCCATTTGTTCTGTGGAGGGGTGGGCCTCTAATTTCGAAACACCCTGTATATATATATATATATAGTATATAATATATATATATATATATATATATATATATATATATATATATATATATATATATATATATATATATATATATAATATATATATATATATATAAGAGGGGGAAAGTAGAGGCCCTTCCACTACTGGTCACGGGATAAGAGCAACGTCGTATGGTGACAAAGCAGAAAGGTCGGGGGTGCCTTTGTCCACTACTTACTGAGCCCCAAATCCAGCGACAAAGTACACGATAAACGACGGGAAACGGCCCATTCAGTGTAAATGCTGCAATTGCCTTTAGCGACTGCAATTGCAATCCTCCCAACAGTGATAGTCGATGAGAGGTCATCAAATAAAGCAAAGCGTTTTTTACCCGTTCGTTGATCGTTGGTTTTTATTTCCGAGCGAAAAGACTCGATAAAAGAAATTATTTTTTCATGCAGGCGTCTAGAATTATTGTGCATTATTTTATTGTTTTCAGTGCTATTTGGAATATAACGGATCATTTTGAATTTCTTGAAGCATATCATAATTATACAGCAATATTAATTGAATTTTTCTATATGCAAAATACTCAATCGTTTTCTTGATACCTAAATGTTTATAAACATTCTGCCTTCCATAAATCAGGATATTTCAATTACAAAAATACATTTGTAACAATGTTATGATTGGACATATAACACGAGAATTAACTTATAGATTGAAAATTGCAAATAGTGACACTTTGGGCTCTACACAGGTTTTGGATGTCCATTCAAAATTTCTTGCTTGTCATGTCATGGTTTCTCGATTTTCAACCTCATAATGTCAAAGACAGACGTAGAGAGAGAGAGAGAGAGAGAGAGAGAGAGAGAGAGAGAGAGAGTCTGTGTCAAAATTAATTCCTTGATAGGCTTTGCATGAAACTGGGATTCAGTGTGAAGAGAGAGACAGTCAGACAGAGAGTGCGTAGCCTATCATCCTCCTGCATAGATATCAAAATGACATTAAATGATTAAAAAGAGAGAGAGAGAGAGAGAGAGAGAGAGAGAGAGAGAGAGAGAGAGAGAGAGAGATTCTCGAGCATATAACGTCATGTTCAGGGATTTGTCCTGAAATAGCGAAAGAAATAAAAGCCAAATATATCACCCCTTTACGGGGGCGACATTCCGTAATCCCCTTAAATCAAGAGACCGACGAAGCAGAAAGAAAAATAACTTTAGCAGAAAAAGGTGAAAAACAGAAGCCGATGACAATGAAGATAAGCAATGGCACAGACACAAAGCATAAACAAAGCGACGTCCGAAAAGCAGGCAATCTGCTACAGGCCATAAAACAGGAACCAGAACGGTCGGATTGGGAATGCTTAGGTTCCGGTCTTACCTCTCTCTCTCTCTCTCTCTCTCTCTCTCTCTCTCTCTCTCTCTCTCTCTCTCTCTCTCTCTCTCTTATTCATTTATTAAAACTTTTACTAATAAATAAATGCATTTATTTATCAATACACACACACATACAGAAACGCGTGGAAACATTTTTACACAAACTTACAC
>JANJGK010000004.1:14220412-14235412 GCA_039081455.1 Macrobrachium rosenbergii
CAAATCAGACATCTCATTCTCAGCAATATACAGGTGATTAATCGTATAATCGAACATCCTCTGTGGCCAGAAGTAGCGTTTGAAACAACAATTTTTTCCAGTGCATCGCATCACAGAGACACGGTAATGAATTGCTGGTGTGAAGATGGATTTAATAACCGGAGGTGGGTAAATGACGTAGATGTTGTCTGCGACTGACGGTCTGATGTTGGGATTTGTCCCTTCGTGCAAAATAACATCCTCGTTAATCTTTGGAAAGTCGTTTTCTTTTCCGCGAGCCACTGCGGTGACATTGTTCAGTTTCATCACCTACTGTATATGTTTTAAACGGTGAATTAACTTTGTTTTACCTCCCGTATAAAACGTTATTTATATATAACTGAGTCAGTGCAATATAAATATACTTATATAAAGCCTGATTATTTCTTTTTTGTGAATAACTGTAATACAACAATACACAGACTGTCGACTGCCACAGATTCACATTTTGACTGGACAGTTCGTGATGATAGTGATTTAGGCCTTATTTATCTTTTAATAGTTAACTGGCATAACTCTTTTTCCAATTAGTGCTCTCCTTGGCAAAGTTATGACTAACATTAATCGACCAAATATTCTCATAGGTGAAACCTTATTGCCTCTTTTTGACTAAATTCAATATGACAAAAGGAGACTGGCGCACTGACCAACCATAAGATTCATTTTAGATTCATTAAAGTACTGGTGGCTTTAGAATGATTTGCCTAAAAAAACTGTATTTCTACTTTAATAGTCCTTCCATTAAGTCGTTGCCTCGTGCAAAATATAAACAAAGCATCAATATAAATAATCATATAGGCAACTACACAAAAGATCTCCAGTTAAAAGAATCATAAACGGAGCTACAACGTATCGCTTTAAAGCCAGCACAAGTACAGTAAATTCTTCGCTGACAATTATTAATAATAAAGAGTAATGGCTTCTCGTAAAACACAGTCGGGTCATTATTTTGAAATATGAGTGTATAATTTTTCTAGAGAAAATTTCTCCTCCCCTCTCCGGCGAAATATATATATATATAAATATATGTAAGAAACATCGTTAGAATTTCTCTGCTCCCGCCTTTCCTCTGGTCGTTTTTTATAGAGCTGGACTATGTGGTAAACCCTTAATGGCGTTTTCTTGGAGGCCTAAGAAGATGATGCTAGAAATAGACCTAAAACCGGATAAAAGAAGAAGAAGAAAAAAAAAAAAACATAGGGAGTAAGCCAAATGAGACTGAAAGCGAAATAACAAACAAAGTACCCGACGGCATTTTTATGGCTACATCGACTTATTTACTACTTTATTTTTTTCTTGGTTATTTGAACGTTTCCTAATTTATTCACGCTTTGATTAATATTGAAACTCAGTCTTTAGTCTTTAATTCCAGGCACAGTAGAATCATAGTTTACTTTCTTTATTAGTAATTTAATTTGTATGTGGCTTCTAGATGAAAGCGATTTCTTTGAGGATAAAAGAATTATTATTATTATTATTATTATTATTATTATTATTATTATTATTATTATTATTATTATTATATTGATGTTGCTATTGTTCTTGAAGTTAATATGACAATAAGAAATCAACCACAGTTCGGTGATTAAATTATTTCATATAAATTCTGTTCATATGCATATTGGCCACCCTCATCCGTCCGCGTGCATGAATCCAATAAATAATCGTTAACTTAAGAAGCGTTTTTAATTCTAATGTTTCTTAGAGTTGATGGAAGGGAAGCATTTGCCGGGCCGCATATTCTCATAAAACTCCGTCGCAATTTTGGATAATGGAAAAGACCGTGAGGAACAGGCCATCATTAATGGGCCCATAGAAAGATGATCGGCAATATTTCTGTAGTTTACGTGGTTTTATGGGCGCCACACCTCAGCACATAAGCCATTGTCTTACATTATGGTGATATATGACGCGGCGGTGACAAAAAAGAGGGAGCGATGTTTGTAAACATTTTGCATCGTTGCTTCGCTCCTCTTGTTTTCCGGAAACGGTTTGTGAAAGTTTTATGAGTTGGCTGATGGGCAAGGCTAATTTAATGCCCCTATCACTACCTATGTTGGAGAAAAAAAAGACTAAACCTGGATGAATAACAGCCTTGATACTTAATCCTGAGAGAAGTACAATTTCCAACTTTTGGATATTCGTTCGACTTTAAATATCAATTACAAAGCAAAAAACAAAAACCTAAACTTGGATGAATAACAGCCTTGATACTGAGAAGTACAGTTTCCAACTTTTGGATTTTTGTTTGACTTTAAATATCAGTTACAAAGCAAAAAATAATTCAAAGAGCAAGGATGATGCACAATGTCCTAGGCCATGCAAGAAAAATAAGTTCGAGTTACAAAGAAGAGGGAGCGATGTTTGTCAACATTTTGCATCGTTGCTTCGCTCCTCTTGTTTCCCAGAGACGGGTTTATGACAAATTTTTATGAGAATGTCGACAGGACGCCGAATTAGTGCCGGTAACAGTTCCCGGATTGAGGTATGAAAATGTATAAAGAAATGGAATGATCCTTAATTCTGAAGGACGCTAATTTACAGCCTGTAGACATGCGGTTTGTTTCAGGCAAAACATTTGGCAAAGGTCAAATAAATTCTTAAAAGTAACAACAGTGCATTTTCCTCGTTACATGATTCAAGAGTAATGGTAACAGAATGTTCCAGTCTGTGCAAGAAAAATATGTTTATTTAACAAAAAAGCACCCCGTCTCTCTCTCTCTCTCTCTCTCTCTCTCTCTCTCTCTCTCTCTCTCTCTCTCTCTCTCTCTGCCTGACCTTTGCAGGAAAGGCCGAGTGATTACATCTGTGCATGCAACACACTGTGACAGGCCCCCCAAAACAGACGACTGCTTTCGCTGTGCTCTTGGATCTTTGGAGATATATTTTCCTCTGCGTCAGGCAACTTCCTCAGAACATTCAGCAGAAAATAATTGTTCCCAGACAAGAATTTATAGGCTTAAGCATTTGCGCAAGTGCTTGTATAATTTTATGAATATATGCCGAGTGTTTGTTTTTAATTTCATATAATCGACAAGTAAAATATGGGGAGAGAGAGAGAGAGAGAGAGAGAGAGAGAGAGAGAGAGAGAGAGAGAGAGAGAGAGAGAGAGAGAGAGCACATGGTTTTGCTCAAGCATAAAACCGAGGGAAAGTCAAAGGGAATATTTGAAGCCAAGTCATTGGAAAAGAACCAAGGACCTTCTCAAATCTTAGTCTGAAAACTTCTTGACAACAAAGATTTTTAGTTTCCAAAGGATTGGCATGGAGTAAATTGATGAAAGAGAAAGCAGTGTTATGAGATAGCGCAAGGTAAGAAAGAGTAGGCTAAACAATGTAATGGTGATATATATATATATATGTATATATATATATATATATATATATATATATATATATATATATATATATATATATATATATATATATATACAGTATATATCACCATTACATTGTTTAGCCTACTGTTTCTTACCTTGCGGTATCTCATAACACTGCGTTTACTCCATGCCAATAATTTGGAAGCTAAAAATCTGTTATCAAGAAATTTTCAGGCTGAATTTGAGAAGGTTCTTGGTTCCTTTCCAATGATTTGGCCTCAAATATATATATATATATATATATATATATATATATATATATATATATATATATATATATATATATATATATATATATATATATATATATATATATATATATATACATATTGTCAGAGCACACACCAGTCGTACGGGACTAAAGCCTTTATTAGGCTTAAATACTAATGTGGAGGAAAACGAATGAAGTTGGAAGAAGCTTTATCGTAAAGGCAACAATAATCCCTCCTCTAAAGGAACGGTTATAAGAGTTAGGAAAAACCAGGACAGGAAGCGAATTCCAAATTTTCGCCGTAAAGGTAGAAGGAAAAGAAAACATTTAATAACCTGTGTTACTGAAGAATTGCCGATTTCCAAAAAGTCATGGAGTGTGGGGGGTGTGGGGGGTTGGGTGGGGGGAAGAGGTGGTTGGCCCAAGACTTGAAAATGAGACAGTCCTAGTGCATTACGATATTGATGGTCATTGAAAGAAACTAAAATGAAATTGCCTCCTTGGATAAAATAAGATGTAACTTAAATACCCTCAGATTTTGTACAAATATATTTCAGTTTCCTGTATATATATATATATATATATATATATATATATATATATATATATATATATATATATATATATATTTATATATATTATATATATATATATATATATATATATATATATATATATATATATATATATATATATATATATATATATATATATACGTACATACATACATATTTAACCCTTCTCGATCCTGTCAGATATCAACCATCATAGAGTAACTGCCGAGTACATAATCCGTTCCAGGGGTCAGTAGAGGAATTTTGATAAAATGAAAGTATACTTATATTCTTTCATCTTCAGTAATTTCTTGGTATGTTTTCATATAAAAAAAATTATTGTGCTTCTGAGAAGCCTTATAATGAGCTAAGATTGCTCTGCCTGACTTTTGTTGTCATTAGTTAGTATTGTAACTAGTTACAGTACTCTCATTCGAGGATCGAATTTCTTTCTTTGTGAAATTTCTAAGTGAAGAAATTTCATGGCCTACCAGATATTATGCAACGAGGTCTAGTAACACAATGATATATTAAGATCTCAGATAACTCTAAAATTGTCAGTATTTACGTAAGACTACATGCCCAGATTTGACTACGAATTAAAAAAGCTAACTATTTTCCAAACTACTTTTTTTTTTTATCTTTTATTGTTTCCTCAGTGTTAACGATTTCATGGTAAGTAATAATGCGTTAAAGGCAAGATTCTTAAACTCAAAATATAAATACAGCAATGTGTCTTATTATTTGATATTGCACCAGTGCATCAATACATCATTTACGCAAATGTAAATGAGATGATAAAAGAATGTAAGAAGGGATACTGATTGAGCTGTTGACAGTTCTATAAACTCAGTTAATGGAGAAAAATCCGGCAATTTCCGGCATGACGTACTAAATTGAGGAGACAGTCATATACTGGCCAAGAGAAGAAATATTACTTAGGAAACCGGTTAAATATATATATATATATATATATATATATATATATATATATATATATATATATATATATATATACATATATATATATATATATATATATATATATATATATATATATATATATATATATTTTTTTTTTTTTTTTTTTTTTTTTTCAAGTCCAATAGATGTCATCAACTTGCATTATTTTAAAGTTTTAGTGATTCCATTTTTAACAATAAATGATGAAGTGTTACATGGATGCTGTGATGTGATTGTTTCTATAATAATTCATGAATAAAGTCAGGTGTGAATTTGCATACTACATACAAATGGAAGTCATTTCCTTTTAATATGAAAAATATATACTTGTTGCTGACTGCGTTTTTGTTCATTCGTGATAATGGTTTTTCCCGTCCTGACGCACCTGAGGTTCATATTGAGGTGGCACGATTTGTTTTCATTCCCCACCAGTAAACAGAGTAAATATAACGAACCGTTCAGAATAGGCGATCTTTAGACCTTTTGAAATGTCATTTAGTATTTATTAAGTTTGCAGTTTAATGGCAATTTGTAAATAACTCCAATCGTCGTCTTTAAACCTTTGTTACTACAAGAATAAAGAGAGAAAGAAAGGAAGAGACTTTGGTAATTTTGTAAATATGAAACTGGTGATGAACAGAGTATGAACATCAGTGTTGAGGATTGACGAGAGGTTATTCAATCCTGCGACTATAGCATTGCTTAGACATTACCACCAGGAGAAAGAGAGTAGCCTGCACTGAGTACTTTGATTCGGAAGAAGTTTCAGGAAGGCAGTAACGGGCACATAATAAATTATAAATATTCTGCAATTCATAGTAAAATTGTCAGTAAGGGTCTGGTTAGAATATCGTATTCTTCCCTTTTTTTCCGGAATCTGCTTTCTGCAGTGGGTCCTTTGTGTCCTCAATCATTTATAGGCAAAGATAGTATTTCTCTTCACAATTTTCCATTTTATGTTACAACCTGTTTGCTGTATTACTTGCTTCCTTGTTGAGTGATTCCCTCATTTATCATCCTCGATTTGCTCTATGATTAAGTGCTTTTTACAGACATTTCTTTGTTTCTCAGGCTTGCCTTAGCCCTAGACTTCAAATACGGTTAGTTTATTTTGTAATGAACACTCGTTTCTGTGTGATTCCATTGTAGAATTTCACTGATTTTGATTGATGAGGAAACATACTCAGAAACTGATAAACACACACACTATATATATATATATATATATATATATATATATATATATATATATATATATACATATATATGTATACACAGTATATACACTCACATACACACACATATATATGTATGTATGTATGTATGTATACTAGCTGACCAACCTGGTGCTGCCTGGAATAACTCTGAATGACAACCAATAAACTTTCTCTCTCTTTCTCTCAAACCCCCCCTCTCTCTCTCTCTCTCTCTCTCTCTTTTCTCCCAACACTCCCTCTACTCTTTCTCTCACTTCCTCTCTCTCACACTCTCTATCTCTCATTCTCTCCCTTTCCTGTTAAGATAGTTGCTTCCGTTACATTGCCCAGCATTTTTGACATTTTATATTTCACCCACTCTCACTCCCCATTCCTATGGGGGCTCAACTTGGACTTAAAGGGCATCAGGAGTGTCACTATTCGTCTATGCTGCCTCGAAAGCTATAGATTAGACAATAATATCTGTCATTTTTGACATTTTATTTTTCAAACCTTCTCACTCCCCCTTTCTATCGGGGTTGAACTTGGACTTGAAGGGCATCAGGAGTCACTATTCATCTCAGCAACCTCAAAATCTATGGATTGGACACTTATATCTGTTGTTTTCGGTTATTTTTACATGTCACCCGCTTCCCACCCTTTCTCACCCCACTTTCCTATCGGGGCTCAACTTGGACTTAAAGGGCATCGTGAGTGTCACTATTCATCTCAGCAACCTAGAAAGCCATGATTAGGCCAATAATTTCTGTCTTTTACGGTTATTTTTTACATGTCACCGCCCTCCCACCCCTTCTCACCCCCTTTCCTATCAGAGCTGAACTTGGATGTAAAGGGCAACATAACCGTCACTATTCATCTCAGTGACCTCGAAAAATATGGATTAGACACTAATATCTGTCTTTTTCGGTTATTTTACGTCACCCCCTTCCCACCCTTTCTCACCCCCTTTCCTATCAGGGCTGAACTTGGACCTAAATGGCACCGGGAGTGTCACTATTCATCTCAGCATCCTCAAAAATTATGCATTAGACACTAATAACTGTCATTTTTGGTTATTTTTACATGGTACCCCCTTCCCACCCCTTCTCACCCCGCCTTCCTATCGGGGCTGAACTTGGGCTTAAAGGGCAACGGGAGTGTCACTACTCACCTCAGCGTCCTCAGAACCTATGGATTAGACACTAATATCTGTCGTTTTCAGTTATTTTTACATGTCTCCCCCTCTCACACCCCTTCCTATCGGGGCTGAACTTGGATCCAAAAGGCATCGGGAGTGTCACTATTCATCACAGCGACCTCGAAAACTATGGATTAGACACTAGTATCAGTCGTTTTCGGTTATTTTTACATGTTATCCCTTCCCACACCCAAACCTCTGGTGCCAGTGATGTCTTACCCACACAGTATTCTTTCCCGGATAATAAGTCATACGAATACGACGTTTGGTTGAAATTGCTCAATGCGTTGCAGAGTTATGCTGGAACATACACACACACACATATACATACATACATCCATTTTTATATATATAGATAGATGTGTGTGCGTGTGTGTGTGATATTGTGAGAGATATGAGAGAGATTACATGTAAAACCTGTTCTTAAGCTACACAGTTGACAGAGCGAACAATAGTAAAAATAACTATCCATCCTATTTCCCTCGTTTTCCCAGCGTCAACATTTCTGTTTATCTTCACTGTTTTTCCAGTAACTGTTTTGTTTGTGTTAATATGAATTACCAGTAGAATGATATGTACAATCACATACCTTTCGACAAAATATATACATATACCCAAGGGAGAGAGAGAGAGAGAGAGAGAGAGAGAGAGAGAGAGAGAGAGAGAGAGAGAGAGAGAGAGAATATAAGCTTTAATGCAGTGTTGTAAAATAGAAACATTGGCTTGGTGAATAGCTTTTTTTCTCCAAAGAAGATTAACAAGTCTAGCCATCTTCCTCAACTTACTGCAGCGCACCTTGATTCAATATTGGAGATTGCTGCAGCTCAATCATTTGCTCCAAACTTTGATAACACAGGTTCAGAATAACTGTATCAAGTGTCGGCTAGCGGCAATACCAGGAAATAAGGTAACTTTTAAGACAATATATTATTATTAGTACTTTTTATTCGCCCCTGATGCTGATGTATTCAATGGTGAGATAATGTACCATTAAAGGAACTCTACCTCGCTGTTGCAGCAATGAATTTGACACCCTTGCCAAAATGCATGGGTCCTAGTATGGGAAATAATGTATCTTACTTAAAACTAGTGTTTATATAAAAAAAAAGCTACAATGCGATATCCCTGAGAATGATAGATTCTAACATGATATTAATACTCTTTAGTAGAGACGAATCTTAGAGATTATATGCTGATACGAAACCATAAGTCATGTTTTTCACAGTTGATTTCACTTCTTGGCGATAAATGGCAGAGAAGCAGTGGCGTCACTTTGGAGGGGGGCCGGGGGGGGGGGGGGCGTGGAAGTAGGACCCGGGGCCCCCAGCTAGATGCTTGGCCCTCCATTGGCACCCCCCTCCACAGTTGAAATTCCCTTTGTAGCTAAACTTTAACCCTTACAGTATTTGATACATTTGCATACAGTAAGAGTTGAAAATTAATAAAAAAATTGAACTCTATAATTTCAAAGACAGTTTTACTAATTACTAATACTATCATTTTTCTTCATTCATATGGATATATACATTCGAGAATAGTATATTTTACTAATTACAGAATTGGTACATAAGTTTTGTGTAATTTTCTTTGGCTCCCGAAAAAATATCTTGGCCCCACCTAGGGCCCCCGACTGATGGAATGCCAGCTACGCTATTGCAGAGAAGTAAGAAGTTGTTGGAAGAGGGGTGTTACTACTGGAAGACAGAGTAGTGTATTTTTAACATAATTATATATTATTAAGAAAACAGAAAAAGAAATAAAACGACTATGGAAAACACTGAAAGTTTGTGAGAGATGTAATCAGATGTTCAAAACAGAATGATTACGAGAACTGTTAGAAGTCGGTTGCAATTAATAGTTTTGTAAGCAATGGCTCGTTTTAGCAATTAAATGTATGAATGGTTAAAATGGGAAAAAAGTTGCACTAAAAGCTAGAATGAATGAGAATTTAAGTAAAATCATGAAGAACAGAAATCAAAATTGGAAATGAATGTCTTCTTCATTATAAGTTCGTCGTTCAGTTGGATTAGCATGACAGGATTAAAGCAAACAGAGCAGTTTTAATTGCTTAAAGCAATCATACAGTAAGAAATATCACATGAATGAGGAAATAAAAGATACTATCTTGGAAAAATATTATTGAACTTCTCCCGACTAATATCAGATTACGGAAAACATTAGACTGCCATCCACATAACAGATTCAATCCGTGCCTCCGAGCTAAGTAGGGTTTAGAATTTCTGCAGGAAAATGGCCAGCGTAAAAGCTTAATGTCTAAGGAATGAGAACCAACCAAATACTACCGGAGAATTTGTTCTCGCAAGAATAAATATTCCGGAGGAAAACGAGAATATGGATAGAAATTTTATAGTATTTTTCTGTAGCTAAAGGGAAGTATACCTTAGTTTTACCAGACCACTGAGCTGATTAACAGCTCTCCTAGGGCTGACCCGAAGGATTAGACTTATTTTACGTGGCTACGAACCAATTGGTTACCTAGCAACGGGACCTACAGCTTATTGTGGAATCCGAACCACATTATAGCGAGAAATGAATTTCTATCACCAGAAATAAATTCCTCTAATTCTTCATTAGCCGGCCGGAGACTCGAACTCGGGCCTAGCGAGTGCTAGCCGGCAACTCTACCGACTCGCCCAACGAGGAGCTAAATAAAGGGAAGTGTTTGGTATATGTGTGGTTCAAATATGAAACACAAGGATTTCTAAAAGGTTATCGAAAGAACCTTGCTACAAAAGGATCCTATATCCAGACCTTGTTTAACTCGTGGTAAGGAATATTGGCACAATTAACTGTAAACCGAAATATACCGAACATCTGATACTGAAGGGGAGAGATAGAGAGAGAGGGAGAGAAAGAAAAAGAAAAAAGCGAAATGAAGACCAGAAGAAAGAAGCCATATCCGCCACTTAGAAATTTTAGACATAAAAGGCAGCGCTTGAGATAATGGACCTGAGGGGGACATTTCCTAATGGGCTTTTCAGAGGCAGAAGAAATCGATGCTCGTCAGAAGAGCAACTTCGTTTTACCAAAACATTTGCGCTTTTGGTCGTTTTCTGTATCTGCGATATATCTTAGTCAAGAAGGATACTCATTTCCTTCGAAGAATGTTGGAAAGTGAGCATCCCTTGTTCTTAACGAGAGTGGCTGCAATGAGTGTCTCGAGATGGGATTGTCAACTGTACGAATGTGATGCACCACCGCTGATTAATTACCAGGTGGATCATACATACAGACAGACAGACAAACACATACACACACACACACACACACACATATATATATATATATATATATATATATATATATATATATATATATATATATATATATATATATATATATTATTCACTCACACACACAGATGTGTGTGTATACTGTATATATGTGTATATATATATATATATATATATATATATATATATATATATATATATATATATATATATATATATATATATATATATATACCGGGTGTTTCAAAATTGGAGCCCCCCTCCACAGAACAAATGGAAAGTTATGAAGTTTTCTGCTATAGCCTATCTCCAAGTACATTATTTTAAGTTTCTATTAAGCTATTTTTCATTTTACATTTCTTGTATTTTCAGACTGAGTGACGGAGTTAGATACAGTCATGGCTAATGACTTGAAGGAAATCAGATGGATTGACCGAATCCGGGCTATAACCTTCAGAGAGGCCAGGGATGCTGGCGCATCCTTCATTTCACGTTCCTGGATAGCTAAATACATTAAAAGAGATGAATCCTTTGTTAAAATAAACTGGAACAAAAATCCATATGACTGTCATTGCGAAAAGAGTGAGAATCTTGGAAGGCCTGAAGTCCTTTCTCAGGAGTCAAAAGACATCATAGCTGAGGCAGTGGGTAGACAAAGAAAGTCTTTACGTAAATTGGCGCTTGAACTAGAAACAAAAATGGAACAAAAATGGGAAGTTATAGTGCTGTATATCATGAGTTGAAAAAATCTGGTATCAAGCCATTTCATGCTGTCAGCAAGCCCAACATCACTCAGCAACAGAGAGAAGATCGTGCATGGTTTTGTGGTTCATTTCTTAAAGACTGGGATGAAGCTGACTTTCTCCATGTTGCTGCATCAGATGAATTCTTCATTTACACAGTCAGGAAGCCAAATCATAAAAATGACATCATTTGGGCTGCAAAGTTGGATGATATCAGCGATGACATGTGCTATCGCCAAGTTGTGAAATTTCCTGAATGCTTGGGAATTTTTCTCTGTTTCACAGCCAAACGGTTAATGTGGATCACCAAAGAAAAAGGGCAGTCATGGAATGGTGAATACTTCAGAGAAACTGTGCTTACTGGTGGAGTATTTCCTTTCCTCAAAGATCCTGAAAATGTGTTATCTGTTGAAGAAGTCACATTTTTGCATGATAAGGCACCATGTTTCAAGGCTCTTCAGACACAGGAGCTGCTTCGAAACAGTGGTATCGATTTCCTCTCGTCAAGTGAATTTCCAGGTAGCTCCCCTGACCTTAATGTGTGTGAAAACATTGGTGGTATCTTAAAGGATCATGTTGAAGTGCGCACAGTGAACTATGATGGTATACCAAGTCTCGACGACCTGCGAAGAGAGGTGACCGAAGTGCTCGGGGAAATGGAGTTTGAGTCTCAGCTTTTTTACGATTTGCTGAAATCATACCCCTCTAGAATGCAGGCTGTGGTGCAGGCAGATGGAGGCCACACAAAATATTAAATACTCAGAGAGAAACTTAAATAAATACCTGTTCTGAATTGCTTTTGTTTTGTCCATATCAATTTTAGTTTATGCTGTGGAGGGGGGGGGGCCTCTAATTTCGAAACACCGTGTATATATATATATATATATATATATATATATATATATATATATATATATATATATATATATATATATATATATATATATATATATATATATATATTTATATTTATCCATAAATACAACGAAAATAACCATCATTGTATGAATGGAAGAAATAGAAAAAAAATAAATCAAAGCGGAGAGAGAAGAAAGTGGGAATAGAGATTGATTAAGAACTGTAAAAAAAAAAATCAGTCAACAGAACAAAGACAATTACTGAACTCTAAATCATGATTAAAAAAGAAATCATCATTTTACTTCAGACAGTAGATCGTGGTTAACTAATCCGAGACTCTTTACCCTAAGAGGGGGAAGTAACCTCCGATAGGGAAGTACCACTGAGAAAGTGGAGGTCATCCTTTGTGTACTAAGGACGAATACGTGTGAATTATGTATTACAGGATTTAGAAGGTGGTCCTGAAACCAAGCATTTTTTATTCCCGATATATCAAGATATCTTTTGAAAGCTGTATTGTTCTGGCCTAGAAGAGGAGCTGTCATATCATATTTTAATAGGCGAGTCCAAAGTTTCCCTTTTCACGTCTCGATGCAGAATATGTAAAACTTCTTAAACTCTTGGAGTTAATTTTTCAACCTTGGCTCTATTTTTCTAGGCGGGAGTTAACGGTGTATATTTTTTCTTCACAGATTTGTGTTTAGAATATTTCTATGGCATTATTTATGAGTAAGGATATGTAAAAAAAAAGCTAGATAATCGTTATTCTTTAAAAATACTTGATTTTATCGATAACTTAGTAGATAAGAAGGGGCGAAAAGTTTATGAAAGGGTTTTATTTTTGTGTCCTTATATCTTTGTGTTTCCTGATATCTTAAAAATTCATTTATTTATATTTCTTTCCCCTCTTTTGCGATACTGGATACTGTCCCATTCCGTGATGGACATATTAAAGTTGAAACAAAGTAATTCTCTTATAGATTCTTTTCGTATAGAATAATTTATTGCTTAACGGAAGTATTTTGAGTGAATTTTAAATAAAAATATTCCTAGAAACTAAATATTCAAATTCTACTTTTCAACAGATATGCTGATACCATTGCATTCTTTTGTACACATTAAAATGATTTAGTGAGCGCTCATTTACCCCATTATTTCGGTGTAAGTGGGTTTAGAAATATTGAAATGATATTGCCCAGAGTTGAAATGGTTTTATGTATTACCTTTAAGTTTATTTTAACTTTTCTTTATGATGTGAGCACAATGGCGAAAAATCCTTGCTTTTTTTGTTTATGAAATTTGAAATTGATTCAAACGGATTTCGAATTCTTTCTCATTCCCCTTTTTCCATTATTATAGCAAAAATTAATTACGAATTTTAATTTTTACTTCACACATGTTATTCAAGCAGTCTTTTATTGATATTGTTCCCTGAAAGTATTCATGTAACTATTTCCATACATGCAGTCTATCATGCATAAAGAACTCAGTGTGAAATGATGACTCCTCGTTGAGGTCTAAATATTAAAAAAAAAGAACTATTTATAAAACGCGAAAAAGAGCTTCTCATTCTTAATTATATTTATTCAGAGTCAAATAATGACTTATTATCATTTGGTTACCTCATATATCCCAGAGTTTGAGTAACCAGGATTCATGTAGTCATCATCATTATCGCCTCTGACACTGTACTACGCAAAGGCCCTCTGTAGAATTCCGCAAACCACGTCTTTCTTGCACTTCCGCTTCTACAAATCCTCACATACTGTAGCCTCCCGTCTCAGTGAGTTCTGAATCTTCTCACTCTTCTGGCGCCCACAGGGTCCTAGCTTTTACTATCACCACAGTTCTTCCCGATGTGGTGAGAAAGACACGTCGAAGCTATCTTCATCTTCCTTCCATCATTACCTCATCTTCAAGGGAAACTTACGTAATCTAAAATATGGTATAATTTCTCCTCTTAAACCTTTAATCTCTAATCGACAAAATCTATTGGACACCGTCTCATTGTCAGACCAAGATTCTTGTTCATACCTTAGTTCATTGTGTCATTTCATTTGACTTCCAAATCACTTTTAGCCTGCCAGTTGTTTGATTAGCCTTTTTGAAATAATTTCTTAAATTACAACTCAAGAGAACCTGCACTAGATGTTGTTCCTAGGAGTTTGAAAGATTCAGGCCCAGTCATTCTTTCTCCATCTAACATTACTTTATCCCAATGTCCTCATTACTTCTGTTTTTTCTTAGATTTATCTCAAGTCCCATCTTTAAATATATGAGGGCTTCTATCGAGAAAGCTTTTCAAATTTTTTGGTGTTTTGCTAATGAAAGCTAAATATTTTGGGTATTCTGAGTCTGCCAAGTTTCTCTCTAAACCTTCTCTTCCTTTTCCAATACTGCTAATGTTTTCTTTTTAAAGCAAATAAATAATAAAAGGTAAACATGAGAGTGATATACCTTTGCCTTGTAGCATCCACCATTAACTGCAAATTTAATTAATAAGACTCCATCAACATTAGCTCTACGTATACTTTATTCATGCAAAATGGAATCAGATTTACATATCCAACGTGAATATAATGGCTATGTCAGACCCTCCGTGATA
>JANJGK010000004.1:14240412-14254016 GCA_039081455.1 Macrobrachium rosenbergii
AATGCTTGATCGTTGAGCCATGCAAGTAATTTTTTCTTTATTTTTTGTTGGGGGGGGGGTGAAAGATGGGGGAGATTAACTCGACCAAGAAGAGGCAGAGGGCATTAATAATGATTACATAAATTCGTGACCAGATACTCTCTTTTTATTTGGCATCTTGTTGTCATTCCCGTGGCAGTTATATATATATATATATATATATATATATATATATATATATATATATATATATATATATATATATATATATAAATATATATATATATATATATATATATATATATATATATATATATATATATATATATATATATATATATATATATATATATATATATATATATATATATATATATATATAGCAAACAGTGTTTACGTTCAGGGTTTAATCTGAATGTAAACACTTCGTGCTATATATATATATATATATATATATATATATATATATATATATATATATATATATATATATATATATGTATATATATATATATATACGAGACATTGCCTCTATTTAGTCATTAAGAGTACCCACTTTCAGTTTCTTAGCTGAGACATTAGCAACATTGTGCCAGTTAAGTGACTTACAGTACGCACTTTCATTCTCCTGAAGGGAAACAGTATCATACATATGTGTGTATTTATATTTATTTTCTATGTGTGCATTTATTTATTCGTTTATTAATTGCTTATTTATGTGTGAGCTGTGGATATACGTGTATATACGAAGATACTCTCTCATTTCCAGTTTCTTTTTCACATCTCAGTGGAAGATTCCAGGTCACAGGGCTTGGTTCGACACCTCATACTGCTATCCTTCTTTATTTGAGAATGAAGAGGTTTATCTAAATATCAAATGTTAAATTTTTCCTTCATAACAGGTTTTCGCTACACTCTGTCTTCAGAATAGAAGATGAAAGTTATACTTGTTACACGTTGGCATTATTTTAAAAATCTACGAGCCTATGCCAGTCTCTACTTGGTGGATGAAAAATTAGAGTGGAATAAGGTTTAGAGTTTACTATGAAATCACTTCTACCAAATATAGCACAGCATAGATTAGGAGAAAAGGCCTGAGAAATTTGTACTATCTAACTATGCTTCCCGGACGCATATTCCCCAACTGTATCGCGGTTCGGCCAGACGAGTGAGAACGGGCGCGCGCTCAGTCTTTTGTTTGTTATTACGGTAATCCCCAACGGGCTAGAACTAAACACGCCGCCGAGATGGTACAAGGAAATTATGAGCTTGGTAAACACATTGGGATTATTTTCAAGAAGATTCTATGGTTAGTTTTTAAGATTTGACGTCCCGCTTTTTTCAGGGAAGGTCCCTAACCATAATACAATTGGTGAATATGCTCCCCGGAGTGAGTACAGAGTTTCTGATAACCCAATTACGAGAATGGGTGTGGGTGCTCAACGTCATATCCATACACCATTTATTGGTGGATGATACCCATTTCTATTCTTCTAAGTTTAGCAGCAGCAGCAGCAGCAGCATTGTTTGAGCACCTACACCCATTCTCGTAATATGGGTTATCAGAAACTTGATACTCAGTCCGGGGAGCATAGTTCTTAATAGGTGGTTTAAATTTCTCAGTCCTTTTCTCCTAATTTATGCTGTGCTGTATTTGGTAGAAGTAGTTTTATAATAAACTCTAAACCTTATGACACTCTAATTTTTCATCCACCAAGCAGACTGGCATAGGCTCGTAGATTTTTAAAATGATGCCAACGTGTATCAAGTATAACTTTCATCTTCTGTTTTGTAGACAGAGTGTAGCGAAAGCCTGTTACGAAGGAAAAATTTTGATATTTAGATAAACCTCTTCATGCTGAAATAAAGAAGGATAGCAGTATGAGGTGTCGATCCATGCCCTGTAACATGGAATCTTCCAGTGAGATGTGAAAAAGAAACTGGAAATGAGAGAGTGTCTTCGTATATACACGTATGTCCACAATGCACACATAAATAAACAATTAATAACTGAATAAATAAATGCACACAAAAAATAAATATAAACGCACACATACACACACACACACACATATATATATATATATATATATATTTATATATATATATATATATATATATATATATATATATATATATATATATATATATATATATATTTAAAAACACATATGTACATATATATATATATATATATATATATATATATATATATATATATATATATATATATATATATATATGTGTGTGTGTGTGTGTGTGTGTGTATGTGTATGTATGTATGAATGTATGTATGTATATGGAGACTCCATCCCGTGGAAACTCGCCTCTTTGAATTGGGTATTATGATGCTGCTACTATCAAGAACATGGAGTAGGGTACATTGCACCACCGAATTGAAACGATGCTGTCTGAATTGGACAGTTTACATATACACAAAAGCGCGCATATAAATATATATATATATATATATATATATATATATATATATATACAGTATATATATATATATATATATATATATATATATATATATATATATATATATATATATATATATATTTATATTTATATATAACACACAAGCAATAAACTGTAACGTGATTCCTTTCCAATTTATCTTGTGCCTGGTGGAATCTTTGTCTTGGTTTCAAACTTTGAAATCCTCCCTGCTTTCTTTTTCCCTTGAACCTTTAACTCTCCCTCTCCTCGGAGTGAGGTCTCTGTTCCATCCGATGTTAGGCCTATCTCCTTTCCTAACCACTTTCATTTATCATGATAATCGCTCTTAGTTGCCACAGAGGATAATTTTTTACTATTATGATACAGGAATCTCACGGACAGGAAAGAAAGTGGGAAAAAATATTGATCCGCACAATGCAGGACAGTGAATCAATTTCTTCATTTAATGACCGATGGGACGGACAGACCTATGTCCTCAAGAAACCAGGCCCGAGGAAATCATTAACAGTAATATTTATTGAGGAAAATATTGTATCTGGATCAATGAATAAAGATGTAATATTAAACGGTAATTGTCATTGTGGTTTGACTGATCAATTCTGTATAATCTTATTGTTGTCTAAGATCGGTGAAATCTGTATAATAGAACTTGCACTATGGTAAACAAAACGTAAGCTTTCATTCGAGAAAATTCCATTTGAATTTAATGCGAATATTTCATCTCTTCCTTCTCCCTCATCGTCGCTCTCGCCGTGTCAGTATCTGCCCTGAAAGGAAAGAGCTCTGAAACGCTCAGCCGCCAAGTCCTTCTCCCATCTCCTCTCCCTGGACCTCGCTTCTCGGCAAATCACACAAATGGATGAAAGTTTGTCAAGTTGAAGTTGGCCTCTGAAGAATGTGTGTCTTTCTTGACACATTTCAAAGTCGATGTCTGAAAGCGAAGACTGTTCACGTATTCCCTATTCCTCTATTCCTCCCTCCTCCTATCTGCTTTCCACCCCCACCCCCTTCTCCCGTCTGTAAAGACAACCAACCCACTTCTCAGCACCAACTTTCCAAGAGCCTTATTTAGGGGGGAAAGTTTCCCCCGCGTTTTATTTTTTTATTGAGTTGTCATTAGATTATTTCACAAAAACTGAAAGTGATGACATATAGATTGCTAAGGGACACCAATGGCGCGAAGTGAAAGTGGTCGGGAGAATTTGTACATAATTCTACAGCTGTTGAAACGTGCATAACCAAATTCATTTTCGCATATCTGTAAATCCACCCACAAATATATATACTTACACACACATAGTATACACACACACACACACACATACACACATATATATATATATATATATATATATATATATATATATATATATATATATATATATATATATATATATATATATATATATATAATCCTAGTTGACTTTCATGTTAATTTTGCATAGCGATTCAGGCTCACGAGGTTCAGCACTCGAGTCTTCCCACGGCTAGATCTGTCCCTGCCTTGCAGGTTAAGCGTCTCTCAGATTCCCTCCTTCCCTCCTTTATGACCAGAATATGCATGGGCTTTCACGCACTTGGATCTCCTGTCCCCACACGCCTGTTTTTCCTGTTTTTATTTATTTCTTCTGCGGTGGCTTTATCTATACAGCAACGCAAAGATTAGAACGACATGAAGTGAAAATGAAGGTAGACAAGGTAGCAGAGAGAGAGAGAGAGAGAGAGAGAGAGAGAGAGAGAGAGAGAGAGAGAGAGAGAGTAATACTGTAAGCATAGTTTAACTTATTACCTAAACCTGCACCAGTATAATGGCTGTAACATTTTCGCGTATACTTTTTCAATGACTGAAAATTTAAATTTCATAATTTTGCGCCCAGTAAGCTTACCCATCCAATATACATTCTATGGAGATCGGAAATCCATGGAATATTCAATTGAAGAAAACTCTCTTCTGCTAAAGCTTGTAATTTTCATCTTATTTTCGTTTGCTGTGATTACTATAACGTCTTTTTTTATTTAATTTTTATTTTTTGTCTTTATTGTTGCTGGTTTAGAAATACTGGGTTGTACATTTTACTGACCCTCTAAAAATCAAACGTTTTCAGTAAGTTTCTGAGTGGTAAGTAACTTGAAAGAAGTAAAAAATGCGCCGAAGTTTCTACGGTGCAGTCGAGTTTTCTGTACAGAGTATACTCAAGGCCACAGAAAATAGATCTATCTTTCGGTGGTCTCGGAATAACGCTGTATGAACCGCGGCCTATGAAGCTTTAACGACGGCCTGGTGGTGACCTGTCCTAATCGTTGCCAGGCGCAGGATAATATTGTCTAACTTAATCTTAAATAAAATTAAAGCTACTGAGGCTAGAGGGCTGCAATTTGCCATGTTTGATGACTGGAGGGTGGGTGATCAACATACCAATTTGCAGCCCCCTAGCCTCAGTAGTTTTTAAGATCTGAGGGCCGACAGACAAAGTGCGGACAGAAAAGTGCGGACGGACAAACAAAGCCATCTCAATAGTTTTCTTCTTCAGAAAACTAAAAAGAAAATAAAGGAGGAGTCAGCATTCACATGCAGGTGACCCATTCAGCGCAAGCACATGTGGCAAAATACCGGCATAATCCCCCAACAACAAGTACGACGAGCACTGTGGTGAGTGCCGCGAATGGGGTCAACTTCAGGTTCTAAGAGGCCTTCATTTAGGGAATCGTCCATCAAGAGTGACATCGAGTGTCGTGGTTCCAGGTGGCGCTGCGGAGTGACTGGCACTTGTTTTTTAACTCACTATTTTTCCTACGAAGAGAAATAACATGTGGGGAAAGACATTTTCACTTGAAAGGCTTTGGTACCTTTAATAAATGAGAGGGAGAGAGGGGAGGACATATTTGTTTATGAATTAATAATACACTCGCAGGATCTGATACAGACTATACAGTATAAATGAGAGAACTTCCACATGTCAACCATCCGTTTGTCAGAATTATAATTTTAAGTAATTCCTCTTCGGCGTCATTTAAAGCTAATGATCTTTACTTAAAGGCTTGCAACAACCATGTATCCACTTAGAACCTTACTTTAACGGTTTATGAGAATGAGTCATCGTGTTTGTTGGGTCACGTTCCATTTCCCAGCTTAAAATAAGCAATGGGATATTATGTTGTGTGGGATTGCTTCCACATTAAGATAATTCTCTGACTAAGCTCATAGCTCTTATTGTAATACTAAATGAAAAGCAGAAGATATATATATATATATATATATATATATATATATATATATATATATATATATATATATATATAACTTAATGTGGAAGCAATCCCACACAACATAATATCCCTTTGATTATTTTAAGCTGGGAAATGGAATGTAACCCAACAAACAAGATGTCTCATTCTTATAAACCGTTAAAGTAAGTGTATATGTACATATTTATATATATATATATATATATATATATATATATATATATATATATATATATATATATATGTGCAATTCAACTATAAAAGATTTTTTTAGATTCAATCTGTACAGTCGAATAGAGATGTAGTATCTAATAGAAAATATTTTATTAATGTTTATCTAAACCAAAACCCAAAGCTATACATTAAAAATTAATGTTATTTTGTTAGAATGATCTTTTACTAACACGTAACCTTCATGAGACACGCCTTTGTCAATACAGAATGGAAAAGATAAAAAAAAAAAATAGACGTGACGAAATTCTAGATACGTCGATAATAAATAGATTAATTTGGGGAGACGTAACTTTATGTGTTTTTCAGGTTCGGAATTCTTTTTAATAAGAAAACTATTGATAACCTGAAAATAAAAATATCGGCATATCAGTAAATCACGAGGAAAGATGTGGACTGGGAAAAAATGAACGACTTAAATCTGTGCATAGTCGATAGATGCAAATTCCACGATTCTTAGGTTCTGCTCAAATAGAAAGTTTTCAAAAAGAACAACAAAAGAAGGAAAACAGAAATCAAATTTCCATGGAACCGGGACGTAAGAGTTATTGTTATTCTCTGTAAGTTTATTGAGGAAAGGCGTATTTACCCACCAGCCCCTCACTCCTGGCAGCAGACAAAAAGGACCAGAAAGATAATAATAACACGACGTCGAAAGACAACAGTGGTGGGACACCATTTGGACAACGTAGGAGAAAATCAAATTACGGGCGAATGATAGAGGAAAAGGTATCTGGTCTGAAAGGGAGTAAATGTATTATGGCTGTTTCACACAAGTCCGGCATCAGATGTTGGGTTCTCTTTCATGTCATTCTCAAATCCTCGAGAATAAGGAGAACAGAAAAAGAGGCGAACGAAGGCAGTCGAAATTAGACGTTGCTTTGCATTGCTTTACCGCTAGAGTCCTCGGGTGAAAGGATAAGAATCCAGCGATTGTCAGCGCCAAGGAGGGAAGGACAAACAACCACTAGAGAACACTTTGAGATTGTTGAAGTAACGGTAATACTCCATGCTTATTCTTACCCATGATTTAGTTTTATGAAGAATCCAGGCAGATTTGGGATGATTGTAATTTTAAACCTTTTGAATTACCAATAACGATCACATTTTTTGGAAAGATGAAAATCTCCTTGTAGAGGATTGATTGATTAATTGAGAGTTATCTGGCGTCACAACTACCAGGGTCACCGACGCCGATCCTTGTAGAGGAAGAATAGAACTAAGTGTGTTCGTGAACAGTAATAAAAGAATGAAAACATTTCTCGGTTTTTATTGAACCCCCAAGAAAGTTGTCTGGTGTCACAAATGCCAGGGTCACTGACGCTGTTGAATCGTTGCGTACATCTTTTTTAGCGTGGCGGTGATTTTTGCTCTAATGATAGTTCCATTGCTCAGTGTCAAATCTCTGCCGGCAGTGCTCAAGATTAAATCCCAGAGAAGACTCAGAAAAAGAAAAGAAGAGTCTGCGGATTTCGCTAATCGTGAGATTCCTTGGTTCGGTGTCCTTTCTTCTCTACCATTCGAAGTACCACTCTCTCTCTCTTTTGATTTCTTAATTTCTATAACGTTCCTTCTTTCAGTAGGATCTCTTCTGTCATGATTAAGCTCCGCCTTTCTTTCTTCCTCTTCCTTTCTTCTTGTTTTCCTCAGGATTGGCCAAGAAAAAGGCATTGCACTGCCTGTCTCTCTGGACTTCGTGAAAAAGAAAAACTTCTTTTTATGAATGTACCAAGTGTCTCCCTTTGAGTAAGGAACCACAAGTGCAACAAAAAGCTACGTTAACGAAGAACACAATATCAGGATTTGTGATACTGAGAAAAATATGGAAAAAAGGAAATAATTTCAAAATGTATAAATCTGGGGTATGCGGACATCATAGAAGGAAAGCCAGGAAATGGAAAATACGAAACAAACACGATTTACTTCTCCCAGCCGTGTATTTACAAACAGCATGGCCATATGACGATAAATCTACCGAAATAAAAATTCACATAGCCTAAGTTTGTGTAAACACCCATTCCTTAACGATGATACATTACCCTTTTCTGCCTCTAGATCTCTCGCTAAACAATTACATAGATCTCGGCACAACGAAATTCTGAGTGGGGAAAACGCTCGTGGCTCCGTGTTTGTTTAGGGGTGTGGGAGGGGAAGGAGGCGGGGTTGGGGGGTTGGGGTGGGGGTGTGGGGGCGGGTGGCTAGGAGCATGAATCCAGAGACAAAAGGTTGGAAGTGTGATAATGTTGAACACAACAGTATGTGTCTTTCATTATTAAGCACCTGTCTGCCGTGAAAAGGCGATTAAGCATCACAATTTAATGGCGTGGAAAAGATAACTCATCGATACGTAACTGATCTACAACATGTTAACAAAATGTTAACATGTAAGACCTTTTCTTGATTGTGAAATAGGTTGCCGTTTCCTTGCTATATTGGTGTTACATTATTTAGTTAAAATTCGATACAAATGCTTATTGATATTTAACTTTTATTCGTTACTTGTTGTATATTTAACAGAAGAATATGGCATACGTTTAGTTGGGAAGCTGTACTTGCAGCTTAATGCTAGTGATAGTTCATTATTGTGAAGAGTTTAAAACCCTCTCACTTCCCATTGTAACTTCTTTTTGTGTCCAATAACTCCGTATATTTGAATTTCACAAACGTCCTGATCTCTTATCGAAAAGATTTCACTTTTACGTCCTTGAACAAAATTACCTGAAACTGCTTTCGTAAATGCATTGGCCATTACAGATACATGACATCCCCGCTTTGGACATCATCATTTACTGATATGTCACTGTGCGAACACAAAACCCTCCCCCTTTTATTAACGTAGTGTGTATTTCCGTCAGAATGGTGTAAAAAAAAAAGAATAATTTGAAGACCGTGTCTGGAATTCCACAGGGCGTGTTCTTTGCCCACTGTTATTTTTAGTGTATACTCGTACAAGTGACATGGTTGCTGGCCTGGAAAACAAGATTGTTCAGTATGCCGATGATGCAACACTTGTGGGTTTAGTAAAGTCTCCACTTTTGAGAAATGAAGCTGCCCTCAGCTTCAATCGGAACATGGACCTGATCAGGGGATAGTGTAGTAGGTGGGGTATGAGGCTGAACTCCAGTAAAACAAAATACTATTGATTAACAGATCTCGTACAGATTTTCCACCCCATCCTCCCCTTCAGGTGGATGGGGCTTTGCTGAACGAGTTTGAAGCTTTAACTACTCTAGGTGTAACCCTTTGACTCGTATCTAACTTTTGAGAAACATCTAGTGAAAATTTCAGCAAATGCCGCACAAAAGTTAGGTATAGTTCGTAAGGCCTCACATATTTATAACAGTGATAAGATTAACGCAACCTGTTTTAGGTCACTTGTCTTTCCTTTACTAGAATGCTGTTCTCCGGTGTGGATGTCTGCTTCTGCCAGAGATTGATCTCTTTTAGACAGAGTGGTTCGTGGTGGTAGGTTTCTGTTTCCTAATAGCAGGGGTTATTACTTGGCCGATCGACGGATGGTCTCTTGTTTGTCACTTTTTCATAAGTTGTATTTCAACAGAGATCTTTCACATTCAGAATTGACCCCTGATCCCTTTTACCTGCTGAGAGTAGTTCCTCGTTGGACCAGTCGGTAGAGTTCTCGGCTAGCATTCTGCTAGGCCCGAGTTCGAGTCTCCGGCCGGCCAATGAAGAATTAGAGGAATTCATTTCTGGTGATAGAAATTCATTTCTCGGTATAATGTGGTTTGGATTCCACAATAAGCTTTAGGTCCCGTTGCTAGGTAACCAATTGGTTCTTAGCCACGTAAAATAAGTCTAGTCCTCCGGGCCAGCCCTAGGAGAGCTGTTAATCAGCTCAGTGGTCTGGTTAAAGGAAGGTATACTTGACTTTTAACCTGCTGATGTGTAATAGAGTTTTGGGGTAAAATGGTTTTTGCATTGTTTCATGATTATGGTAGCGATACTTATTATCAAGTCAATATTTTATCTTTTTGGAAGGTTTAAGGTGTCGCGCAAGTCTTAAGGATGTATAATTGGGTTTTGGGGTAAAATAACTTGAATATGTTTCATGATTTTAATAATTGGGTATCATCATTTTAGGAAAAGTCTGAAAGTAATAAAGTAAAAATTAAGATTGTCTCATAAACATTACCCTTTCAAAGAGTAAAAGAAAATCTTATTTTCACACAAATTCTCTCTCTCTCTCTCTCTCTCTCTCTCTCTCTCTCTCTCTCTCTCTCTGTCGAAAACATAATGCTAGATAGGTAACCAAACCTCGATGAAGTGCCAGAGATGTATGGTGTTTAGAGAGAATTTACATCGTTGGACAAAATATACATTTAATGAGATCCTTTCCACCATTGAAATCTCATTTCAAAACTACCATACAATTGCATGCTAATTATCACATTAGGCATTCCTAAGCCTATGAGCTCTGACATAGAGTTCATTTATTTCTCAGTGAACCGAGTGTTGAGAATTTATTGAGTGTGGACGTTGTGTTCTCAAGAATGTAGTGAATGTGACCAATAAATTCCATATATTTTCTAACGGCGATGGCTTAAAGATGGGAATAGTCACCACCATATTCGTCCTCCAACTTAGGAATTAATAAGGAACCTCTGAGCAGAAACTTTTCACAACTTGAGCAGTTCCATAAATCACGTGAAATGATCAGAGGCTGAGTGTTGATAAACCTTACACATGGTAGCTATTCACCTTTACCTTGCAAACACTCTCATGCTCTCTGGATATTGTGGCTTTCAGGTTTCAATAGGCCTTCTTCTACATGCACGCGCCACTCCCAGTCTTCTCTCTTTTTCTCGCAATACTTCCAAATATTCGAACGGAAAAAATACGGTAAACTTGTTTGGAACTAGTACTTTCGTCTGTGTGTGGACATTTTCTGGCACACAGTGAAATACAAACGCAAGGCCATCGAATTTATATGTCATGTGTTCCCAATTGTGTCAGTTTCCTGGATGGCGGAATTTTGAGGGTACGACCAAATTTATATTCCACTGACCTACTGAGTATTTCAGGGCCGTGTCTAACAATTGATTTTCGTCGATAAAATCTTACCAAAGCATCGGATATGGATCGTATTTTGGAAATAGCTATTTGAAGCCACAGCCTAATTGGCAAAAATATCCAGTGATGTCTAATGTGGATAATTAACCCTTTGATTTCGGTTGTAACGTATACGACGCATTTAATAAACTGGCCCGGAACACTGTTGTGTCGTATACGA
Source organism: Macrobrachium rosenbergii (assembly GCA_039081455.1). NCBI lineage: Eukaryota > Metazoa > Arthropoda > Malacostraca > Decapoda > Palaemonidae > Macrobrachium > Macrobrachium rosenbergii. The sequence goes on from JANJGK010000004.1 coordinate 14,251,583, forward strand.
GCACCGGTAATTTCCTTTTATGTGAAGGACTGATGATTGAAATACTGGCCTCTTTTTCTTGATATGGTAACAGTCTGTCAGTTGCCATACGGTGAATTCATATAAATTCACGTGTTTCCCTAAAATTCATTAGTCTTCATCAAGATGTCACAGGGGGAGGGGTCAAGGGTACGACATCCTCGAGTTGACCGCCGGCAGATCGAGAGAAGAGCTCTCGACGAGGATAACTATTTTATAGACCTTCTCGACTCATTTTCTGGATATGAAAATGAATCGGATTTAGAAGGAAATGAAATGGATAATTATGGTCCTGGTACAAGAGACAGTGATGAAATATCAACCGACAGTGAAAATGACGAAAATCTGCCACCTACAAATGAAAGCCAAGGTGTCAAAAGAAGGCGGAGACAGCGAAGTGACCCAGGTGATGAGTGGGAGTGGGCTGCCAGCAATTTCCAGCCCAGAGATTTCATATTTGACAGCAGTGGCAGTGGCATTACGTCGAAATGTAATGTGAATGAAAATTCAAAGGAAGTAGACTATTTTTTTGAATTTTTCGACAACGAATTTATGGGGCTGATTGCTGAAGAGACAAACCGTTATCAGAGATTCCTTGTTGATACGCTAGGAGATGCAGTGCCAAAGTATTTGCGAAAATTTGCTCAGGTTACTGTGGAGGAAATGATACGGTTCCTTTGTGTGATTATGATCATGTCGCATATAAGTAAACATCGCATCGTAGATTACTGGACTACGCTTGAGACATTCGAGACAAAAGGAGTGAGAAGGCTGATGGCAAGGGACAGATTTCTTCAGATTCTACGGGTTCTACATTTCGTTGATAATTCACAGGAAACAAGCCCAGATAATAAACTAAAAAAAATTAAACCCGTGCTCGACAGTGTGCGTAGAAAATTCCGGGAAAAATTTCAACCTTTCCAGGATTTATGCATAGATGAAAGTTTAATGTTATGGAAGGGAAGGCTAAGTTTCAAGCAGTACATTCCAGATAAAAGAAGTCGATTTGGAGTGAAAATATTTGAACTTTGTGATGCCAAAACGGATTATATTGTCGATTTTATAATCTATACTGGAAAAGATACAGAGATATTGGTACATGAGGATCTAGGGGTATCTGGTTCTGTGGTAAAAACATTTATGGCCTCGCATCTCGGAAAACATCACATCCTGTATTTCGATAATTGGTATTGCAGCCCAAAACTGCTCAAGTATTTGGGCGACAACGAAACAGGAGCATGTGGAACAGTCCGGAAAAATAGGAAATTTATGCCTAAATTTCCTGATGTGAACAAATCTGAGATTTCGTCTCAAAACTGCAATGGAATATTAGGTTTAAAATGGCAGGATAACAGGACAGTGTATATGTTATCTTCAGTACATGAAAATATAATGGTAGACTGTGAAAAAAGGTGTCGACCAGGGGAATTTGTGCAAAAACCTGCATGCGTTGTTGACTATAATAAGAAAATGCGGATTGTGGACAAGAACGACATGCTTATTAGTTCTGTGAAGTGTATCCGTAAAACCACGAGATGGTACATAAAACTATTTTTCCGTCTGCTTGATATGATACTAGTAAACTGTCATCACTTGCATGGATTTGTTACTGGCAAGAAAGGGTCATATTTACAGTTTTCTAAGTCAGTCGTTCTGCAGTTGATTGAAAGGTACCCTCCAGCACCTAACAAGATAATTACCCGCACCGTAATAACGCAGCCAAGGCGGCTAACAGAAAGACACTTTCCTGATCCAGTTCCCTCAACAGAAAAACAACTGCGACCTAGACTAAGATGTCGTGTGTGCTCGCATACATCCCGTAGGCCCAAGAAAGGCCAGCAGACATATTTCATGTGTAAAGACTGCAATGTAGGACTATGTGTCGCTCCTTGTTTCAGAGAATACCACACACTTCTGAATTACTAGAATTCTGTCGTAAAAGTTTTGTCAAGATTATTATGTTCAGCTTATTAAATATTCAGATTCATAACCATTTGTTATTCACATTGTTTGATTTCATTCAACTTATGTCATAAAAGCTTCTTCCAATCATATTGAGTCTTATGTGTTTATACATTTTCTGATTTTGTTTTTTTATCTACAGCAAAAAGATTTTTGTAAAAATAAATGTTGAAATTCATCCGTATTATAATTTTCTTCATCAAATTATGGCTTTAGTCTTTAGTGAGAGAGAGAGAGAGAGAGAGAGAGAGAGAGAGAGAGAGAGAGAGAGAGAGAGAGAGAGAGAGAGAGAGAGAGAGAGAGAGTAAATTACTATTTTGCGTTTAATGTTCCTTTTCTGTCCTTTGAAGACTGGATATCATAAAATATAAAATGAGTCGCATGTAATGTAAATCTGATAATCATGGTATTGATGATTTATGATATATGAGAATAATAATAACAATATAATAAC
>JANJGK010000004.1:14254116-14256616 GCA_039081455.1 Macrobrachium rosenbergii
TGAGGAGGGGGCTGAGACGATCCTTGATTGTAAAAAATGAACCAATGGTTAGAGGATTCTTCGGTATTAACCCTTTGATTTCGGTTGTAACGTATACGACGCATTTAATAAACTGGCCCGGAACACTGTTGTGTCGTATACGAGCACCGGTAATTTCCTTTTATGTGAAGGACTGATGATTGAAATACTGGCCTCTTTTTCTTGATATGGTAACAGTCTGTCAGTTGCCATACAGTGAATTCATATAAATTCACGTGTTTCCCTAAAATTCATTAGTCTTCATCAAGATGTCACAGGAGGACGGGTCAAGGGTACGACATCCTCGAGTTGACCGCCGGCAGATCGAGAGAAGAGCTCTCGACGAGGATAACTATTTTATAGACCTTCTCGACTCATTTTCTGGATATGAAAATGAATCGGATTTAGAAGGAAATGAAATGGATAATTATGGTCCTGGTACAAGAGACAGTGATGAAATATCAACCGACAGTGAAAATGACGAAAATCTGCCACCTACAAATGAAAGCCAAGGTGTCAAAAGAAGGCGGAGACAGCGAAGTGACCCAGGTGATGAGTGGGAGTGGGCTGCCAGCAATTTCCAGCCCAGAGATTTCATATTTGACAGCAGTGGCAGTGGCATTACGTCGAAATGTAATGTGAATGAAAATTCAAAGGAAGTAGACTATTTTTTTTTATTTTTCGACAACGAATTTATGGGGCTGATTGCTGAAGAGACAAACCGTTATCAGAGATTCCTTATTGATACGCTAGGAGATGCAGTGCCAAAGTATTTGCGAAAATTTGCTCAGGTTACTGTGGAGGAAATGATACGGTTCCTTTGTGTGATTATGATCATGTCGCATATAAGTAAACATCGCATCGTAGATTACTGGACTACGCTTGAGACATTCGAGACAAAAGGAGTGAGAAGGCTGATGGCAAGGGACAGATTTCTTCAAATTCTACGGGTTCTACATTTCGTTGATAATTAACAGGAAACAAGCCCAGATAATAAACTAAAAAAAATTAAACCCGTGCTCGACAGTGTGCGTAGAAAATTCCGGGAAAAATTTCAACCTTTCCAGGATTTATGCATAGATGAAAGTTTAATGTTATGGAAGGGAAGGCTAAGTTTCAAGCAGTACATTCCAGATAAAAGAAGTCGATTTGGAGTGAAAATATTTGAACTTTGTGATGCCAAAACGGATTATATTGTCGATTTTATAATCTATACTGGAAAAGATACAGAGATATTGGTAGATGAGGATCTAGGGGTATCTGGTTCTGTGGTAAAAACATTTATGGCCTCGCATCTCGGAAAACATCACATCCTGTATTTCGATAATTGGTATTGCAGCCCAAAACTGCTCAAGTATTTGGGCGACAACGAAACAGGAGCATGTGGAACAGTCCGGAAAAATAGGAAATTTATGCCTAAATTTCCTGATGTGAACAAATCTGAGATTTCGTCTCAAAACTGCAATGGAATATTAGGTTTAAAATGGCAGGATAACAGGACAGTGTATATGTTATCTTCAGTACATGAAAATATAATGGTAGACTGTGAAAAAAGGTGTCGACCAGGGGAATTTGTGCAAAAACCTGCATGCGTTGTTGATTATAATAAGAAAATGCGGATTGTGGACAAGAACGACATGCTTATTAGTTCTGTGAAGTGTATCCGTAAAACCACGAGATGGTACATAAAACTATTTTTCCGTCTGCTTGATATGATACTAGTAAACTGTCATCACTTGCATGGATTTGTTACTGGCAAGAAAGGGTCATATTTACAGTTTTCTAAGTCAGTCGTTCTGCAGTTGATTGAAAGGTACCCTCCAGCACCTAACAAGATAATTACCCGCACCGTAATAACGCAGCCAAGGCGGCTAACAGAAAGACACTTTCCTGATCCAGTTCCCTCAACAGAAAAACAACTGCGACCTAGACTAAGATGTCGTGTGTGCTCGCATACATCCCGTAGGCCCAAGAAAGGCCAGCAGACATATTTCATGTGTAAAGACTGCAATGTAGGACTATGTGTCGCTCCTTGTTTCAGAGAATACCACACACTTCTGAATTACTAGAATTCTGTCGTAAAAGTTTTGTCAAGATTATTATGTTCAGCTTATTAAATATTCAGATTCATAACCATTTGTTATTCACATTGTTTGATTTCATTCAACTTATGTCATAAAAGCTTCTTCCAATCATATTGAGTCTTATGTGTTTATACATTTTCTGATTTTGTTTTTTTATCTACAGCAAAAAGATTTTTGTAAAAATAAATGTTGAAATTCATCCGTATTATAATTTTCTTCATCAAATTATGGCTTTAGTCTTTAGTGAGAGAGAGAGAGAGAGAGAGAGAGAGAGAGAGAGAGAGAGAGAGAGAGAGTAAATTACTATTTTGCGTTTAATGTTCCTTTTCTGTCCTTTGAAGACTGGATATCATAAAATATAAAATGAGTCGGATGTAATGTAAATCTGATAATCATGG
>JANJGK010000004.1:14259116-14301616 GCA_039081455.1 Macrobrachium rosenbergii
TACCGGTCATTTCCATCAAAAGGATTCCGGCATCTCACGTACCACCCACGTCTCAGCCATGGAAATACGATTGTCACCTTCCAAATGTCCATATTCGCTAGTGTCCAAAATGTATTGTTGTGTCGTGTAATCATTGTTGCCGTTGTCATGGATTCATATATATATATATATATATATATATATATATATATATATATATATATATATATATATATATATATAGATGCAGTAATGTGTGTGTGTTCGTACATATACTGTATGTATGTATGTAGGTGATATTGAGATGCACGTGTGCTTTGACAGAAATGACCTGCTTTGTTTTCAGCTCGCTGTACCTTCCACTTTGTCGAATTTGGTTGGCGTGACCGTTGGAATAATTGCCGATTTTGGAATATTCCTTTATTACTGGCAGCTTATTTATTTGTGTTGTTACATTAATTGCATAATATCTATATCACGGATCGCTACTATCACAATATTATCATATAAATAAAACAGGTTAATTTGCAGCAAAACAACAAATACAAACGCTATTACAATGATTGTTTACGATTGCGTGCGTCTGGTAGCATGCTACGGGTGACTACCGTCTGAAAACCCTCCGGATTGTGGTAAGTGTGAGGTCTCATCTCGGCCGTAATCAAAGGGCTAATGAAAATTAAAATAATTAATAATTTCCCATATTTTGGTAATCATAGAATCAACTAAAAACGATTATTAAATAAAATTATCTAAAAATGAAAAAAATCCCGTAGGCTGGGTCTGCCCAGACCCAACTTGCACCAGATAGGGTTAAGAGACTGGCCAGTCTTGGAGGCCTTTGGGCCTCATCCTTGAAGTTCTTGGGCCCTCTCCAGGCCTGCTTCCCCAGCCTGGCAGGATACCTGCCTTCCTCCGAGGAAGCAGCCTCTGGGTCGGACCCTTCCCTTCAAGGCTGCCCTCAAGAGACTGGCCAGCCTTGGAGGACTTTGGGTCTCATCCTTGAAGTTCTTGGGCCCTCTCCAGGCCTGCTTCCCCAGCCTGGCAGGATACCTGCCTTCCTCCGAGGAAGCAGCCTCTGGGTCAGACCCTTCCCTTCAAGGCTGCCCTTAAGAGACTGGCCATCCTTGGAGGACTTTGGGCCTCATCCTTGAAGTTCTTGGGCCCTCTCCAGGCCTGCTTCCCCAGCCTGGCAGGATACCTGCCTTCCTCCGAGGAAGCAGCCTCTGGGTCGGACCCATCCCTTCAAGGCTGCCCACCCATCCCTTCAAGGCTGCCCTCAAGAGACTGGCCAGCCTTGGAGGACTTTGGGTCTCATCCTTGAAGTTCTTGGTCCCTCTCCAGGCCCGCTTCCCCAGCCTGGCGGGATACCTGCCTTCCTCCGAGGAAGCAACCTCTGGGTCAGACCCTTCCCTTCAAGGCTATCCTTAAGAGACTGGCCAGCCTAGGAGGAATTTGGGCCTCATCCTTGAAGTTCTTGGACCCTCTCCAGGCCTGCTTCCCCAGCCTGGCAGGATACCTGCCTTCCTCCGAGGAAGCAGCCTCTGGGTCGGACCCTTCCCTTCAAGGCTGCCCTCAAGAGACTGGCCATCCTTGGAGGACTTTGGGTCTCATCCTTGAAGTTCTTGGGCCCTCTCCAGGCACGCTTCCCCAGCCTGGCAGGATACCTGCCTTCCTCCAAGGAAGCAGCCTCTGGGTCAGACCCTTCCCTTCAAGGCTGCCCTTAAGAGACTGGCCATCCTTGGAGGACTTTGGTCCTCATCCTTGAAGTTCTTGGGCCCTCTCCAGGCCTGCTTCCCCAGCCTGGCAGGATACCTGCCTTCCTCCGAGGAAGCAGCCTCTGGGTCGGACCCTTCCCTTCAAGGCTGCCCTCAAAAGACTGGCCATCCTTGGAGGACTTTGGGTCTCATCCTTGAAGTTCTTGGGCCCTCTCCAGGCCCGCTTCCCCAGCCTGGCAGTATACCTGCCTTCCTCCGAGGAAGCAGCCTCTGGGTCAGACCCTTCCCTTCAAGGCTGCCCTTAAGAGACTGGCCATCCTTGGAGGACTTTGGGCCTCATCCTTGAAGTTCTTGAGCCCTCTCCAGGCCTGCTTCCCCAGCCTGGCAGGATACCTGCCTTCTTCCGAGGAAGCAGCCTCTGGGTCGGACCCTTCCCTTCAAGGCTGCCCTCAAGAGACTGGCCATCCTTGGAGGACTTTGGGCCTCATCCTTGAAGTTCTTGGGCCCTCTCCAGGCCTGCTTCCCCAGCCTGGCAGGATACCTGCCTTCCTCCGAGGAAGCAGCCTCTGGGTCAGACCCTTCCCTTCAAGGCTGCCCTCAAGAGACTGGCCAGCCTAGGAGGACTTTGGGCCTCATCCTTGAAGTTCTTGGGCCCTCTCCAGGCCTGCTTCCCCAGCCTGACAGGATACCTGCCTTCCTCCGAGGAAGCAGCCTCTGGGTCGGACCCTTCCCTTCAAGGCTGCCCTCAAAAGACTGGCAAGCCTTGTAGGCTTTTGGGGCCAATCCTTAAAGGGTTTGGGCCCTTTCCATGGGAAGGGTCAGACCCATAGGCTGCTTCCTTGGAGGAAGGAAGCGGCCTCTGGGTCGGACCCTTCCCCTCACCAATACTCTTTGCTTTCTCTTACCCTACTTTTCAAAACTGACACTTTCTGTCTCCGAAGGCTTCCAGACGATTTGAAGCATCTCGGAGATTGTTCTTGGACACTTTGAAGCTCGGCGCATGCGCGAATGGCATTTCTCTCGTCCTTCCAGGAGCCGGAGGACTGAAGGATTCCAAAATGTCTTCAAGGAAAATCTCGAAGGTTTTAGATCATTTCAACATCGCGATAACCATTACTTGGAGTTCTTTTTCTGGCACATAAACAGCTTCTTTGCTTTAAGGAGTCGTCTTCTATAAACTTATGAGATTCCCTCTTACTGACGATATTGATCATCCCTTCGATTCTTCCTTGCTTCTCCGAAAAGTAATTCTGTGAATCCAAAATCTTTGAAGTAGTTTCTAACACCTCAGGTTATCTACTTTATTCTTCGTCAGCATTCTTCAGTATACCTCCACGCCGATGTCGTCTCTTTTTTGTTCCTTCTCTTTCTTATTTCGAGCGAAGAACTGCTCCAAGCGGTAATTTTGGGCATCCAAAATCCCCTCTCAATCAGCTTAGAAAACACCTCAAGTTCTCTACCTTTTATTTCGTATAAATTCTTCAGTTCTTCCGTTCCACTGTCTTCCTCTCTTCTTGATTATTTCCTTCCTTATTTCGAATGAAGAGCTTGCGTCCGTGAGTGACAATACGACTGTAGAGGTGCCGAATAATCGCAGAAGGCGGGAACCTCGACTTCATACTGCTCCGCGAAGTAGTCCATATTTTCAGCAGTAAACAATTACAGACTGAAGCTATCTGCCATTCTCGTGATGTACTTTTCCCTCTTGAAAATCTCTTTTAGTCGATCTGCTTCGTCATCCAGTTCATTTTAACCATAAACTTCGCCTTCTTTGCTCACATGCTGTCTCTGAAGGCTTCAAGACGTCTTCCTGGAGGATCCCTGAGATGGCCACTGTAGTCCTTGGTGTCAGTGCACCTATTGAGTGATGGCGCTATACGCATGAGCGGAAGAATTCTAAAACGACTGCAGGAAAAACACGAAGATATTACGGCGCCAGGCGACAATGATTCTTTCTTGCAGCAGAAGGTATGAAATTTTCTTGAAAGCTTTATTGCCACGAAAACATCAATATTTAAAAAAAAAGAAAGAAATTAAAAATTTAGTGAAAAATCATCATCGTATCCTTTTCTCTCGTCGCCGGGAGAAATATATATATATATATATATATATATATATATATATATATATATATATATATATATATATATATATATATATATATATATATATATATATATATATATATATATATATATATATATATATATATATATATATATATATATATATATATATATATATATATATATATATATATATATATATATATATATATATATATATATATATATATATATATATATATATATATATATATATATATATATATATATATATATATATATATATATATATATATATATATATATATATATATATATATATATATATATATATATATATATATATATATATATATATATATATATATATATATATATATATATATATATATATATATATATATATATATATATATATATATATATATATATATATTTATATATATATATATATGTATATATATATATATATATATATATATATATATATATATATATATATATATATATATATATAATATATGTTTATATACATACACATACATATATATATAAATATATACAGTATATATGTATATATATATATTATATATATATATATATATATATATATATATATTATATATTATATACATGTATGTATATATATTATATACATGTATATATATATATATATATATATATATATATATATATATATATAATATATGTATATATATATATATATATATATATATATTATTATATACATATATATATATATATATATATGTATATATATATGTATATCTACATATATTTATATATCTATATATATGTATATATATCCATATAGATAGATAGATAGATAGATAGATAGATATCTCCTCCCGACGACGAGGGAAAAGGATACGATGATGATGATTTTTCGCTACATTACATTTATTTCTTTTAAAAAAAATGCTATTTTCGTGGCAATAAAGCTTTCTAGAAAATTTCACCCCGGGGAGGACAAGATCAACTTGGAAATTATTATTATAGATAGATACATATACATAAATATATGTATATATAAGTATATATACATATATTTTATATATATATATATATGTGTGTGTGTGTGTGTGTGTGTGTGTGTGTGTGTGTATACACTGGTTTGTGCGTCTGTGTGCGTTAATTTTTCCCTATAGTTAAAAATAAGGTGGTCTCAAGAATTTCTGTTTCCTGAAATGGTCATCACTAGCGCCCAGTAATCCAGTCAGCTTCAAGAGAAAAGTGACCTTTTTTGTTTTAACAAGGCTTCTCCATTGCCATTGATCACCTTATTAAGGGGGAGAGAGAGAGAGAGAGAGAGAGAGAGAGAGAGAGATGGCTGCCCTCCAGCAAGGAATGATTAAGTTTTTTCGCATAGCAGAGTAAGTTATAAATATATAGTTTTTTTTATGGTACCAGCATCAAATTATAACAGTAGATTTTTTGAAGGATACAGAGTAGTTTAAATCGCTTGTCTTATTTAAAGAAAAATTCTTCTTCGGAAAAGAAATAATTTTTAGATTCTTCAAGAACACTATTAAAGACGCACGGAAAACTTTTCCAATATTCCTGGAAAACCTGTCTACCATATACTTTGGAGGCTTGTATTTCAAGTCAATGGTCCCTGTATGCTTGTCCCGTATGAATTGGATTCATATTCTAAGAAAAAAAAAAATAATAGTAATAAAAAAAATACTCATAGTAGCATGAGTCTTAAAATGAAGAAGCAAATCCACAGTTGTATATTTATCTGTAAATATATGTACATATACATAACTGTGGAATTGCTTCTCCAATAATAATAATAATAATAATAATAATAATAATAATAATAATAATAATAATAATAATAATAATAATAATAATAATAATACTGAGATAATATTAAGCAAACTTTTTACTGATGAAGATGCAATTTTTAATAATTTTAGTAGAACATTTTTTAAACAACTTTTAGAGCTGGCCGTGCTGGACACGACCTTTGCCCTCAGTTTGTATAAACAAACTGAAGGGATGGCCATGGGATCACCACTTGGTCCAATTTTTGCTAACATCTTCATGTGCTCCCTGGAGGAGCGCATAATAGAAGAATGTCCCATTTGGTTCCGCCCTCTATTTTATCGAAGATATGTTGACGACGCGTTCTCCCTATTTCGTCATGAATGTCATGCAGAGTCCTTTCTGGAGTTCGTCATCCGACAACATCCAAACATAAGGTTTGCTATGGAGAAGGAGGTAAATAACAAACTCCCCTTCCTTGATCTTATTATTTCCAGAGGTGACTCAGGTTTTTACACAGGTGTGTATAGAAAAAATACATTTACTGGTTTGGGAATGAATTTTTATAGTTCGTGTTTCTTTCATTTGAAACTGAACTCTATTTTAACCCTCCTCCATAGGGCTTACACCCACTCGTCAAACTGGAAGAGTTTCCACGATGAGATATCCTTTTTAGTGAAATATTTCAATAATAATTGTTTTCCATCACGACTTTTTTTCAGATCCTAAATAAACTGCTACTACAGAAAATGACTCCGGCAACACCTGAATCGACTGTGCCGAAACTAAAGATGTATGCAAGTTTCCCTTTCGTGCATGATGATACTTTTAGGAGAAAATGACACAGCCATTATTCAAAAGAGTTTTCCAGCTTTAAACCTGAAAATCATCCCGAAAAATCCCTTTACAATAGGGTCTCTGTTCAGAGTCAAAGACCGGCTCAGTCCTCTGTTTTCGTGTCCCAGCGTTGTTAACAAGTACACTTGCCCGGGATGTGATCACGGGATATACATATGTGGGATGCACGAGGAGGCTGTTGAAGGTCCGCATAGATTCCCACAGGGGCACTTATATTGACAGCAAGGATTTTTCCATCCTAGGCCGAGTGCAGAACAACAACGACTTAACCATCCTAGAATCCATAATTATCAGGAAGACTGTGCCGTCGTTAAATACTCAATCGTCCTCAGTGAAATTGTTTATAGCCTAGTTTGGGCAACTGGTTTTCCTCACTCTGTTTGTACTTATTTATGTTAGTCTTGTTCTTTCTTTCATATAGGTAGGTTGTTTTAAGATTTTAGTGAACTCCTTTTACTCATTATTGACTTGTCTTGGAATGAGGTGTTTTGTTTTAAATATTTTTACTACATAAAGAGCTGTTGCCATTGCATTAATTTGTTATTGATGTCCCGCAAATTATATTATATTTTATAGCCTTGAAAATGCGACTTGGAATTCGTCGCGAAACGTCGGCATTGAAAAATAAACTGTAGATGATGAGGGATGCCTTTCCCTACTGCTTCTTCCTTCGTGATGTATATATATATATATATATATATATATATATATATATATATATATATATATTACTAAAAGGACCTCATTCAAAACTGCATGGTATCTATAGATACCATCCAGTTTGAATGAGGTCCTTTTAGTAATTTAGTTAATGCACAGAACAATTGTGTATGTGATAAAGTTAATATATACGTATGTATACATATATGTGTGTGTTAGTGTGTGGTATTAACAGATAGTTAGACACAGAGATAGATGCATAGATAGAAAGATATATATATATATATATATATATATATATATATATATATATATATTATATACATATAAATACATATTAACTTTATCACATACACAATTGTTCTGTGCATTAGTAGTATTACTAAAAGGACCTCATTCAAACTGGATGGTATTTAATGGAGTTTTTATTCAAAAAGTTACAAGCTTTCTTGGACAAACAGTCCACATTATCAAGTATCCGTACAATACGGATACTTGATAATGTGGACTGTTTGTCCAAGAAAGCTTGTAACTTTTTGAATAAAAACTCCATTAAATACCATCCAGTTTGAATGAGGTCCTTTTAGTTAATAAATACATATATATATATATATATATATTATATAATATATATATAATTATATATATATATACATATACATATATATACATATATATATATATATATACATATATACATATATGCATATATATAGTAGGGAGTACGGATAGGAAGAACAGTCAGCTCATCATTGATATATTTATTAATAGGTGCGCTTCGGGATCACCCATATCCCATCTTTTCTGGCTAAAAAGATACAAAAACACTAATTAAAACTGACAACAGAGCTTACAAAATTAAAATGCTTTAAAGATTGAAAAATGACAATGACAAAACAAGAAATAGATTACCTTCAGTAGTAAAGTCCAGAGGATGAAAACTGAATAAGAGTAAACAAGGTTAGCAATGTAAACAAGAAAGGCCGGGGGGGGGGGGGGGTTACTATAGTACGACCGTTTTAGGAAGAGACTTTGCCCCTCTTAAACTGACCATTAACCTTCTGACTTCAAGCTCTCATTGTTTGCGCCTGTTATCAAGCACGTGTACTATAATAGAAAGTTCTGAATGAAGTTTTGTTGTCCCACTTAAATTTTAGATAAAAAAAAAAAAAAAAAATTTCAATATATGAAAATGATAGATGCAAGAAATTTGGAAACCTAGATGTGCTTTCATTTTCAGTTTTGTTTATTTGGATGCTGTACTGAGCAATGTTCTTGAGTTACGTCATTTACTATAGTTTTTTATTACTGTTCCTTTGCTGTTATCGAAGTCATATAATTGTGATATAGTTTGGAGCTTTTGAATTGTTTTCTTTCGTGTATGCCGTGATCCGTCTTTACCTCCTTGCTGTATCAAGGTTGAATTTTCACTGTGCAGCTATAAAATAGCTCATAATAAATATTCTTTAAATATTGTTACACCCATATATATATATATATATATATATATATATATATATATATATATATATATATATATATATATATATATATATATGTGCAGTTTTTAATTTCATTTTAATTCGTTCATCATTATACTGAATGCTCTATTGGGTCCCCAGTGCTTGCCCTCTGGCCTAGACCTGGTATTTTAATCTAATCCTTCGGGCCAGCCCTATGAGAGCTGAAAGTCACCTCAGTGGCCTGGTTAAACTGCTTTAATAATAATAATCTAAGTAGAGTACAATAAGGGAATGGGCACCAAATGAGAATATAAATTGTGTGATACAGTTCCATGGCGCAAGTCACGCTTCCTTTAACTTGAAATATGCACCAAGTTTTACGATAACACTGTGAAAACCTTTGTTACTCTGGAGTTTCTGTTGCTTCTTATTGTTTCAGAAGGTCCGGTTCAACTGTACCTGCTTAGTCCTGCTAAATGAACGTAACATAACGCAAATGTTCTAACCTTAACTTCCTCAATGCGTGACCAGTCCCATAATAAACCCACAGTGCTTGGTATAGCACACTACAACCCCTTCATTATTTTATTTGCGTGCTTCTGTGTCAGTTTTGTTGCTTCTGTACGTTTGATTCACTTACTTGAAACTGACACTAATGCTTGTTGTAGGGTTGTTGAGTGGTTATCAGTGAGTCTATGTATTCCCGGTTTTATCTATTTATTTATTCTTTTATGGATTTGAACTGACTCATTCGTTCAATTTTCAGTTATTTTGATTATTTCGTTTACATCGTATATATATATATATATATATATATATATATATATATATATATATATATATATATATATATATATATATCATTTAATCATAACTACATAGTGGTGCTGAATGATGCTCGTAACTCATAGTCCAAACGCTTGGGCTATGCCCTAAATTTTTTAATCCACTAATCCATTTATATTATACTATCTTACAATTTCGATAATTATCGCATATCCTACTCAAGGTATTGCTTATTGTACAAGAGGGTCAAATATTTGTGTTTCTACGATCGTTATCATACTACTGGGAACCCTGCTATTACGTCACAACTAGCCTCTTTCTGGGGGCTTACTAAATTTAGCTAAGTTTCCCTTTAAATTTCCTTGATTTACCCTGATAAGCGCCCTAATTATCCACATTAGGCACCACTGCATATTTTTGCCAATTAGGCTGTGGCTTCAAATAACTTTTTCGAAAATACGATCCATATCCGATGCTTTGGTAAGATTTTATCAATGAAAATCCATTAGACACGGCCCTGAAATGCACAGTAGTAACATATTATTTTCTTAAAACTTATTTACCTAAGGCCATTAAGCAACTGGCCTAATGGAGACAGCACCTCTTGTATGAATTGTGAGTTCGGAGATAGCAATAGAAGGAGGAGTTGCCGTATAGCTCTATTCAAGTTTCCCATTTTGTTCCTTGGGTGGCTAGATGATCCTTTTATCCTCACTACCTGTTCATTCTCTTAATATTTACATATGTTTACACCTACATATGTATATTTTTATTTATTTATTCATTTCGACCGACACGTTAAGTAACTAGCCCATAATTTCTGACTAATTCTTGCGTATCTTTACCTAAAATTCCTGTCTCCTGAGAGAGAGAGAGAGAGAGAGAGAGAGAGAGAGAGAGAGAGAGAGAGAGAGAGAGAGAGAGAGAGAGAGAGAGAGAGAAGTAAGTATACCTTAGTCTAACCAGACCACTGAGCTGATTAACAGCTCTCCTAGGGCTGGCCCCGAAGGATTAGACTTATTTTACGTGGCTAAGAAACAGTTGGTTACCTAGCAACGGGACCTACAGCTTATTGTGGAATCCGAACCACATTGTACCGAGAAATGAATTTCTATCACCAGAAATAAATTCCTCTAATTCTTCATTGGCCGGCCGGAGAATCGAGAGAGAGAGAGAGAGAGAAAGAGAAAGAGAGAGAGAGAGAGAGAGAGAGAGAGAGAGAGAGAGAGAGAGAGAGAGAGAGAGAGAGAGTCGGACAGTAGAAATGCTTGTAACTGATCATCACCAGCACTTTCATCATTACTGTCATCATTAGTATTATATAAAAAGTTTAAATACGTGTGAGCTGAAAAGAGGCAGGCTAGCCTGCAACATTGCATTCAATACCCATGCACAACTATATACCTCGGCGTTTCTGTTTTGTAATGCTGTTTATGCGCGGTTAATTAATTCTTTTTCTCCCTATTTCCTTTTGTTTTATGCATACCTTCACTCTTTTATTACGCATGTTCGTTCAGTTCGTTTAGTAATGAGGTCAGTCATAATGGTTTCGATATTACATAACGATGCATGCAAACGTTTTAATCATCAATAAACGGTATTTTCCCATTTTCGGGATTGGCTGGAAAATCTATGGTATTTGATCATCATCAAACAAGGTATAAGGCCGAATCATTTTTATGGTTTTATTTTAATGGCCACCATGACATACATTTCAGTGCCAACGTTAGCATGTGACAAAAAAAAAATCGGTTTACTCTTTACTTTTCGAAGATTGTTTTGAATTAATGATTCGAATTATTTTGTAAATGTTTTGAATTAATGATTCGAATTATTTTGTAAATGTTCGATAAAAATTGGTTTCATTGATAGTGAGAGTTAGGTTTAAGCCTAGTGTAATAGATGGGGTTTTAAGCAATTATTTTAAATTCATTCAGCTTTAATTGTTTTAGCAATTGATTTGCTTAAGTGTTGATGTATTTAATTTCTTAACCAGTAGGTAAATATCCCGAAGAAGGTAAATTACACGTTTTATTACTTCAGACACTACTTCTCTGTCTGTCTGTCTGTCTGTCTGTCTGTCTGTCTGTCTGTCTGTCTCTCTCTCTCTCTCTCTCTCTCTCTCTCTCTCTCTCTCTCTCTCAGTAAACAAATAAATGAATAAACAAGCAAATATATATATATATATATATATATATATATATATATATATATATATATATGTATATATATACATAATATATATATATATATATATATATATATATATATATATATATATATATATATATATATATATATACGTATACTCACACATTCACTCATGCACACACACGTATATAAAAATCTGTCTTTCTCTGTGTCAGTCAGTTTGTATCTCTGTCTCGAGTAAACCAGAAACTCCAACCTATGCAAAACCCCGCCCCTTCTCTCTCTCTCTCTCTCTCTCTCTCTCTCTCTCTCTCTCTCTCTCTCTCTCTCTCTCAGTAAACAGCCGATTCTACCAGTCAGACATAAAACATTCATAATTTTTCTTAGTCGCAAATGTATTTTGAAAGCTATGACCAAGCATTTCTAAAACCTTTTATAAATTGATGGTTTCAACTTTTTTACTCTTTATACATTTTCCATGCAATCCAGCTTTCTTAAATATTCAGACCCCCACCCACAATCATGATCCAATTAAGAGAAGCCTGCGTATGTATTCAGAATGCATTAATATGCATTTGGCTGCCTGTAAAAGAATTGGATTCGTCCAGTCTTCTTTTTTTTTTACGCTATTTTTTCATTCCATTGCTTTTGCATTGTAAAACTGGTGGTCTGAGGATTTTTACCTCAACAAAATTTTATTCAGATTTTCTCTTAACATGAATTAGTCCATAGCTCTAACACACCAACCTGCTGCTCTTTCTACTTCCTGTAGAGATTCAGTCAGTCATTGGGGTAACTTTAACTAGTTCTCTCAGGTTTGCGCGTTTAGATTACTTCTAACTACACTCGGAGAGTTGATATTGTTCAGATTTATTTGCTAAACCTGCCTCTAAAAAATGGCTCAGTGACTAGATACTGTAAATTCTTTTCTTCAGTTAAACTCACTCGTCTCTTTCGGAAGCAATACTTGCATATTTGTGGTGCTTCTTCTTTAGTATCTCTTGACGGACTTGCTTCTGAGGCAGTCTGTTTGATCAATGGCCACTTGTCCCCTCGTCACGGACGACACGTCCCATCTTTTCCAGAGTTGTTGTTTAGGTCATTTTTGTTTTCTGTAAAAGAAAACTATTGAGATGGCTTTGTCTGTCCGTCCGCACTTTTTCTGTCAGCCCTCAGATCTTAAAAACTACTGAGGCTAGAGGGCTGGAAATTGGTATGTTGATCATCCACCCTCCAATCACCAAATATACCAAATTGCAGCCCTCTAGCCTCAGTAGGTTTTATTCTATTAAAGGTTAAAATTAGCTATGACCATTCGTCTGGCACCGCTATAGGTGCCAACAAAACAGGCCACCACTTGGCCGCGGCTGAGAGTTTCATACAGTATTACACGCTGTACAGGAAACTCGATTGCGCCGAAGAAACTTCGGCGCATTTATTTACTTGTTTACATTGACCTCAAGGGGAGAATTCATCCCCAACACAGAAAGACCTGCCTCTTTCTTTCTACTACCAAGCTTTGAAATTCTCTATCGTTCTCTGTTTTCCTGACTTCATTATGGTTTATCTTAAAGAAGAAGAAGAAGAAGAAGAAGAAGAAGAAGAAGAGAGAGAGAGAGAGAGAGAGAGAGAGAGAGAGAGAGAGAGAGAGAGAGAGAGAGAATCAGTAAAGGATAGGTACTGTAAAAGACAGCAGTAGGTGAAACAACAGACTAACTAAAGCTTGCAATTTCAGATTCACTAATTGCTGGATTTTTCGTGTGTGCAGAATGAAATTCAAGGACATAGAAACTTTCTATTATTCTCATTTAATTATATAACCTGAAACCAACACGCGCACACACACACAGACACACACATGATATATACATATACTGTATATATATATATATATATATATATATATATATATATATATATATATATATATATATATATATATATATATATAATGTGTGTTTGTGTATTTGTGTGTGATTGTATATATATATATATATATATATATATATATATATATATATATATATATATATATATATAATATATATATATATATATATATATATATATATAATGTGTGTTTGTGTATTGTGTGTGTGTATATATAAACATATATATATATATATATATATATATATATATATATATATATATATACATATACATATGAGACACCGTAATTACAGATCTCGTACAGATTTTCCTCCTCATTCTCCCCTCCAGGTGGATGGAACTTTGGACTCAGATCTTACATTTGAGAAACATCTTATGAAAATGTCAGCAAATGCCGCACGAAAGTTAGGTATTGTACGAAAGGCCTCATACATTTATAAAACAGCGATAATGTCAATGCACTCTGTTTTAGGTCATTTGTCCTTCCTTTACTGGAATACTGTTCTCCGTCGTGGATGTCTGCTTCTTCCAGAGATTTATCTCTTTTAGATAGAGTGGTTCGTGGTGGTAGGTTTCTGTTTCCTATTGTCTGCAGTTATGACTTGGACCATCGACGGATGGTCTCTTGTTTGCCCATTTTTCGTAAGTTGTATCTTAACAGAGATCTTTCACATTCACAATTGATCCCTGATCACCTTCTCCTGCCGAGAACAACCAGACTTGCCGAACAGCAGCACCGATGCGCCTCGCTGTAGAACTTCTGTTCCAGAGGTCCTTTATTTCCTCACACCACTGGACTGTGGAGCAGTCTCCCTGAGGATGTCGTGTAACTGAGACTTCAAGTGTTCAAGCGAAGATGCAGTGCATTACTACCCTAATACTGTTCTCTTTACATTTTAATACATTTTCATCTATTTATTAATTTATTAAGTTATTTTTTTCTAATAAGTGAGATTTCTTCTTTCTATATTTACCTTTATCTCTTCTTATTTCTTCCTATTTAACACCACATTCTTTGGATGCTTGAATTTCAAGTCATTGGCCCGTGTGGGCTTGTTCCATATTGAATAGGGTTTATTTTCTGAATAACAGTAATAATATTCATATATATACTTCTGTATCCATTCCCTTATAAGCTTTATCTAGGACTGCGTATCAAACACAACATTTTCCCTTTACTTTTAAACTAGTGACAGCTGTTTCAGAAGAAACTGTTGATCCTCACACCCTCTTATTCAAACCTACATTTTATCGCGCTCCGTCAGTCCCGCTACTATCCTAATGAAAATCGTTAAATGTACCGTCCTTAGTATACTGAGTTTCCCTAAATTTCTTAGTTTTTATATCACTTTTACCTCATATAGTTCAACAATTACTCCTCTCACACACTTCTTCAAGCCTTTCTCTATTTCATACAATCTAGTACTACACCTATCATGCACCTTATGACATAATGCTTTCTTTCCTTTCCAGCACACACACTGTCCTTTCGTCTTTTTCTCACTTATCGCCAAACCTTCCATCTCCCCGTCCCTAAACAATCTTCTATCAAATATCACAGAATAAATCTTGTTAATATTTACCAAGATAAATGAATGCATTTAAGATGACATCTCATTCGCTACCAGACCTTGGCAACAAAATAAGCCAATGTTAGGAGATTAGTTATAGCCGCATTATACTAAGTAATGAAACTGTCTTCTTTTCTTTAAGGGCTTTTACACACGATACGTGGGCAAGTATGGGTCTGGCGAACGCGTCAGATCAGTGTCGAGGTGTGGTATCGAAGCACGCAAATATTCATCTCAATCGTAGCTGCCCAGGAAGCGTAGGTGGTTCGGCGTTTGTGTGTACACGAACAGTTTCCGAGCACAGCTTCGGTACCATGCTTCGAAACCATACTTGGCCAAGTATCGTGTATAAGATCCCTTAGAAAGAACTTGTTTATCATATATATTGAGCGGCATATCATTAAATATTTCTCGGTCACACAAAAACACGGTTAAAGTTGTATACCTTCAACCCAGTTTATGCACAGTAATATATATAGTAAGCCAAAATTTCCCTAATGTATCAAGAGGAAAATCGAAATGGTCTTCGTTAGTGCTTATAAATATACTAGTGAATTTTTATTTTGCTTTTATTGCCGAATGTTAATCTCCCATATCACATTCAAATCGTAGCGGTTATCATTATCTGTAATAAGGTACAAATAGAGTTAACTGTGATAAGAGCCTCACATCATATACATTTTTTTTTTTAAGTCTTAATAACTTTAATTTTTAGTGAGAAGAGTCAAACGTGCATCGCTGGCTTTTGGTAGGTAAGGTAATTACAGAACACATTCCCCAGCCGTCTGCAGTCTGTAGCACAGATTAGTAATATTAATTGGAGCAAAGGTCTTTAAACGACACCATTTAATTTGAAGGCCTGTCTCGGAAACACAGAAGTGACGGAGAACTCACATTTCCGCGGGGAACTTTATGAGAATTTAGTTTTCCAAGTTGAATGGTAGTTTCATACATACCCAGGCGGCTGATGAATTTTCCATTTACTACCACTGGGACCCAGCTCATTGTGAAGAGTTCTCGTATCGCTCTCTACATATTAATAATAATAAAAAAATTATGGGAGTATCACATGGCATCAGGTAACCAACCTTGACGAAGACCATGCGCAAGAAAATAAATGAGTGTAGAAGAAGTACGGATGCTGTAAAGCACGATGTACAAAAATGCTGTCATCTTTTTTAGCTGATTTCAAAAAGAAACACAAGGTAAACATTGCTACTAGTATTGCTCTTACCCTAATTTTCTTCGTACTGAATCTCATCGATTCACAGGTGAATAACAGCACCAACCTTGAATGCAGCAAAATAAGAGTGAAAATAAAAAAAAAAGTATAAGAAAAACATGTTTCTAGATTTCAGTGAGTCTAAGAATTTTTATGGATGAGAAACTGTACTTGCGACTGAGACTAAGGCCTACTAACTTTGCTAAAGAAAGGAAATTACTGAGAGTTCTTAAGTTTACGATCGTTTCATGGACACTGATTAAAAAACATCCTTTCCAGTAAATTATACAACTTGAATAAATAACTGATAGAGGTCCTCGTTTAATTCTCGCCAATCTAGGAGTTTGTTTCCATGTTTCATAAGCTATGATCATTACAAAGCCGGAGGCTGTAGCATGCAACCGAAAATAAAAGGAATGTGAACACCATGACCATATGAGCCTTGAAATTGTAACAGTTCGTAACTTTTTGACATTTTGTATGTATATATATATAAATATAAATATGTATGTATGTATATATATATGTTTATATATATACTGTGTATATATATATATATATATATATATATATATTATATATATATATATATATATATATTATATATATATATATATATATATATATATATATATATATATATATATATATATATATATATATATATATATATATATATATATATATAGTAAAACTTCTCTGGTCACTCATCCCTAGCCTCTTTTTTTACTGGATTTTTTAAGAACCTTCAAAACATCGACTGTCCAGCCAACATTTCCCATATTCAGTATGTGGAAATCAGCAGTCGTTGAAATTCCCTGTCTGATTATTTTCTCATTCTGCCAGCAAGCTGTTTTTTTCCAGGATCATTTTATACCCCTCTTTCAACGACGACTTATATGCTTCCTTTATCGTCGAGCTCCCCTTTCAACTGTCTTCATTTGTTTCTCCTTGTTTAGTAGAAAAGAGCATTGGCTGTTCTTCCCATCAGCTTTTGAGTTAACACAGTAGTTTAGTCATCATAGTAGACAGCAATATACAAAGCTCAACGAATTGACTTAAACACTTCCTTCTCTTGTGGTTGACCCTGAACACGTAAGCACACACAAACACACACACACACACACACACACACACTCACACCTACAATAGGATAAGGGACTGATTGCATCCTATCTTTCAATCACGATTATTGTTTTTCTGAGGAGGAACAGAACTAACATCGCTTACAATACTGCATCGAGAACCTCACTACTTCTATTAATCATCATCTCCACGTTGATTGCTCTTAAATGCTATCAACACTGATCACTGTTAAGAGATGTTAATAATGACGAGCCAAGAATTAATCCGTGGATATGCTTGATTCATTCAGGACACAAGATCCTGTTGCTTTTGAATCAAAACAGCTGTCCGGTGGAGCCTTCCTTCGGGAGCAATTTATTCCTTGGTGTACAGGGAAAAATGGATCCTCGTCCTTTAGGAGGTATTATTTTGGGATGATTAAGTAATTAAGAAAATGACTTATAAATTAAGTGATATACTATCCCTCTCGCTCTGTGTATTTTAATTTTTTATGTTCTTGTTCCACGATTGATTCATTAGTAACGAAAATTTAATAGGATTGCACATGAGCCAAAGAAGGTTGCAATCCTTTTAAATGTCTTACAGGAACATGTAAATTTCTTTGGCAATAACGACCGGAGAACCAACTTACTTAAGAACGATGGTTCTGGTTTTATCTGATCATCGTTTCATCTAATTCTACAGCTGTCATTTCTGACGAACCAAGAGTGACTCTGTCATCCAAGGACACTAGAATAAGAAATGTACTAAAAATTTTAAGACCAGATAGCTCAAGGACAACATCTTCCATTTTATGGATATAACTTTTGAAGAGATATATTCACCAAAATCAAATTCTGTGGAAAAGCACCAGTTATAGGTTTAGAAGGTCACCGAATTTAGACAGGATGTAGTTCATTTAGGGTTTATGCAGAGAATAGGCGTATCCAGCAACTTATAACACTTTTGGTAGACATTAGACCATCGAGCTGATACATTAGCAAAACGAAATTTCAACACTTTCATGTCAGTAATCATTTTACAATTAATAATACAACAAGATTTACCCATGCCATAATTTTTTAGTGAATATTTTGAGATTTGAAACATAATTTCACCGACGGTATACCAGTAAATTAGGTAGACTTTTCAAAGTCATATGAGACCGCCAATTAAAAGAAATTTGAAATTCTGAGTAAGAATTTTTGGTCCTGAAGAATTAATACTTCTCAGTTAAAAAATGAAGTACGATAACACCAAGTTATCCGTATGTAATCCCCTCAACATTTCATTCTGCTTCATAATCTAAACATATTACACATACGCGCATCACATCGTTTTTGGTTGAAGTTACAAACTTTCTGTTTCCTTGTAATAAGACAATACTTCCGTTGATCATAATATATTTCATCTTCAGATGATTATATTCAGCTTTATAATCTGATATCGTTTTGTTTGGGATCATCTGGCTTTGTGTGCAAACTTATACTACCACTCGTCGATATGCAATTTCAAATTTGACAGAGCTAAAGGCATTTTGTCACGGCTTTCTTAGTTTGCTGTAAAAGAAAACTATTGTGCCGGCTTTGTCTGTCCGTCCGCATTTTTTCCTGTCCGCCCATAATTATAAAATATTGTTTCTTTTTCGTAAACACTAACGTTCTTCTTTTTCTTAAAATGGCAGACTAATTGTCAACAAAGATCATAAAAGTATTAGTGAAATTATATTTGTATCTGCCAATCATGAATCATGATTTTTGAACGAGAGTATGCTTGTTTGTGAGGGACGAGAAGCGGTGCTTTCAATGTGTAATGGCCGTTGGCATGCTTGTTTGTGGGTATAAAAGAAAAAAAATGATCGAAACCGATATAAGTAATGAGTTGAACTTCTTAATTTTGAAAATGACAAAGGCAGAGACTACTGAAAAATAATCAATTATTGTAAAAGGCCTTGTTGTCGAAAAATAAATTTGTTTCTATCAGGAACAGACCAAAATTTACAGATACAGGATCTTAGTACTAGCTATTTTTAAAGAAAAGTTTAGCTGCAATGAAACTCTTTCTAAATATGATTAGTCACTTCATACAATTAGTGCTAATTATTTCACACCTCAATGACCATCACAGGAAATTATTCACTAAACAAGAGGGATAACGCTTGGTAAGAATATGTGGTCTTTGTGCATTTATAACTGAATTCGTATAGTGCGATTGAAAAGATATCTGCATACACTGCCACAGAGGACAATAAATTTCCATCAGACCCCTCAAACATTTTCAATTTTTTTAAACTTTCTAATTTTTTTTAAGAAACTTTCTAATGCTTTTTGAGAATTATGATACAGACACAAAATGACTATGAAAACAAGTAAACAGCGACAATCAATTGCTGTACGACCAGCACAATTTTGAACCTTGAAGTTCCTCCTGCAAAATAAGCCTGACCCCCGCCAATCAGCCACTAAAAGAACCACCCTCTTCTGGGGACCAAGTCGGCTTCTAGACTTGGAGAGAAGAAAGGCTCCATGACGCTACGTATCGGAACGAGCTACACTGACGCCCTTTCCGTCTTCATTCCTCCAGAGGGATTAAAGCCCTCTAGAGCCTTCAAGAGTTTATTGCTCCCTTTAGTCCTACGGCTTTGGCGTACGGCTTTGAGTCCCTTCCCACAGGAATACCTCGAAAGCCTTCTCGCTTCAAGATTATTAAAAAGGAGGATCAGCCAGATGAATAGTCTTCCCCATTATTCATTTATTTTCATTTCTCAGACTTCATTAATCTTCACTTAGGATTTCTGTAAGGAGCAAAGAAATAAAAAAAATAAATCAATGTTACTCCATAAAAATTGAAATGCAAATTATACACACACACACATACACACACACACACACACACACACACACACACACACACACACACACACACACACACACATATATATATATATATATATATATATATATATATATATATGTATATACATGAAGAATCTTTAGCACATTACCGAGACATTTTTTATGTTCACGAGCGTTAAGCTGCAAACTTCGTTTAATATTTAACTAGCTCTTCCTCGGGAATAACACCGAAAAGGAATAAGTGATAAGTGGATTTTACCGCTAGGCTGTCAAGAGAGGTATAAGTTGATACCGACTCTGTCGCACACCTGCCCGCTGAATGAGGGCTTTTTGCATTTAAATTGATATCAAACCACCCCTACTCTGAGAACCGATTGGTACGTTTGAAACACGTAGCTATTTATGAATGTACCAATTGGCTGTCATGGTGGGGCTGGGGTGATATCGATTCTATGTAAAAAAAAAAAAAAAAACACCTGCATTTGAAGGGCATGTGTACGGCAGAATTACTGGCAGCTTAAACCTCTCTTGACAGCCCATTGGTAAAGTACTCGTCACTGAAGTCAGAGGTTCATACTGTCGGGAGTTTGAATTTCGCAGGTAACGAAAACATTTGTGAATATACAGGGTGTCCATAAAGTATCTCTACAATTTAAAAAATATATTACAAAATTAAATGAACAGACAATTATGCGGAAATTATTACAAAATGAGGAGTAGATATTAAATTTTTTTTTCGTCATTTAATACACCTCTGCATGGGCACCATTAGTTGCACAAAACACATCAAGTCCGCACTCGATTTCTGGCAATGGCCTTAGTGATTTTTTGCTTGAGATCAGTGATGTATCATATCTTTGTTCAATACTCGATATCTTCAACATAACCCCATAGAAAGAAGTCCACGGGAGTGATATCTGGTGAATGAGGTGTCCATGGAATTGGGCCATCCCTTCCAATCCACCGGTCTGGAAATGTCTGATTTAGGAACCCACGAATGTGCAGTCCCCAATGTGGTGGTGCACCATCTTGCTGGAAAATGATGGTTGATTGAAGGTCATCTAGTTGTGGTTGCCACATATTCAGTCGAAAGATCAAGGTAAATTCTGCAGTACTTGGTGTCTTATTGAAGAAAAATGGACCAATGATTTGACTGCACATGATCCCACACTACACATTCACCTTTGGACTATCTCGATGAAGTTCCCTAGTTACACTGGGATGTTCTGATCCCCAGATTCTCACATTATGTGTCGTCAGTTTCCCTGAAACATGAAAGGTTTCCTCACCACTAAAACAAACTCGGTTGAGGAAAGTTTCTTCCTCAGAAATTCGTTCCAGCATGTTAACTGCAACCTCTTTTCGTCTTGATTTACCATTTGGCTAGAGTGCCCGTATGAGTTGCACTTTGTAAGCTTACAATCGCAAGTTCTTGTGTAGAACTTTGTGTACTGTTGAACGTGGTAGCCGTAAGTGTCTGGCAGCAGTATGGCTTGAGTTTGCAGGGGAATGATCAAAGGATTGTCTTACACGATTGATATTTTTCTCAGATGCTCTTGGTCGTCCACTCCCCCTTTATCCATCACTTTCCCTGTCTCCATAAACTTGTCCCATGCATGAATTGACGGACATGACAGTGGAGCTCTTCCATACTTAGTTCTGTACTTTTTGCTAAGTCTGCATATCCAATTTTATTTAAAAAAAACCATGACACACATTGTTGCGTTTTCTCGAGGAGTAGAAATTTTTTTAAGGGTTCATTTAACAGTACCTCTTTCATTAACAGGGTACCTGAAATACGCAAATGCAATGTGATTAAAGACTTTGATAACTGCTGAGTACATAGAGCAAATCTGGTCAAGATATCTCATCAATGGCTTTTGTAATATATTTTTTAAATGCAAAGAGACTTTATGGACACCCTGTATATCTATATCTATCTATCTATCTATCTGTCAACTGATATATATACACACATATATATATATATATATATATATATATATATATATATATATATATATATATATATATATATATATATATATAAGTGAATGTTTGTATTTTTGTGGGCTATAGAAATCCGAACCGCTTGACCGATCTGGACAAAATTTGGCATGTGTCCATCATTTGACCCAGTTTAGATAACAGGATAAGTTTCAAAACCGTACCCCGCCAACTTCCCCTTCCCCCATTCCTCTTTCCCTCTCCTGAAACAGGGCTGGTACTGCCTGTAGACTTTGTAATTAATGTGGTAAATAAACTCTACAGGTTTATCATACCTAATTTTATGTACTCGAGACCATAGAAAAAACATGTAAGAGGTAAGGGACCAACTGAGGAAAACGAAAAAAATTAAAGTTGGAGAAAGGGTGGGGTTGCTCTCTTACTGAAGGGAAGAAGTATTTTGTGTGTACCTTCCGAAAAAAGCCATAGAATGTAAGTGTTTTAATGACTCCTTGGCTCATGTCTGCCCCTTATATTCAACGAAGTAGATTTATTAATCTCTCTCTCTCTCTCTCTCTCTCTCTCTCTCAAAACCAATTACACACACTATATATATATATATATATATATATATATATATACATATATATATATATATATATATATATATATATATATATATATATATATATATATATATATATATATATATATATACTAGCACTCTCTCTCTTTCCCTAACACCCCCTCTTCTCTCTCTCTCTCTCTCTCTCTCTCTCTCTCTCTCTCTCTCTCTCTCTCTCTCTCTCCCAGGTTCTAATTTAAACTCATTCATTAATACTGTATGAGAATATACGTCTTTTTTTAACAAGAAACATTTAGACTATACTTTGTTACGTCTTTTTGCTTCTTTCCTATTATTAAGTGAATTGCTGCAGCAGCAGCTAGTCTTCCACCTCCTCATCAGTCAGCGGAATTTATTGGAAACGAAAAGTACTGAATTTTCTCAGTGTGGAAATAAAAATTAGATATTTCAATATACCTATTTTTGGTGATTAAAAAAAAAAAAAAACTGTAACCAACAGCTGCCGCTTACCGATAACCTACAACGCGTTAGTACATTTTGCCTTTGTTTCGCTGCCCTTTGTCATATCACACCTAACACAAATAGTAATGAATTATATGTTAAGAGAAAGGCAATTTATTTTACTTTTGCGCTGAATAAAAAAAAAAATTAGGTACCTCTGTTTAGCAAATTTTGGTGAATTAAGAAAAAAAGTGGCAAAACATTTTCAAATACGGCCAATTCGTGATACATATGCTTTATACTGGTTTAAGGGACGTATTTAACATAACATAATGGATTACAACTCATTAGCTTTACAGTGATATCAAATTTATGAATGCAGTATTAAGTATGAGGTTACACGGAGCAATAGCAAAAAATTACCTCTATGCAAGTTCATACGGCAACTATATCAACCCGTACCGAGCAATGCTTGGTGAGCACCTACCGGTTTTTTTACAAATTCTTTTTATTTGTTTTAATTCAGTGTTTAGAGATATAATATAAATATTTACAAACAACAACAACAAAAGCAAAAGTCAGTTTAGTGAAGATCCAGTACCTCTATAATGGTTACTTCTATTAATGAATTATATCAGACTCTTTTCATTAGTCGTTGAGATTTTGATGTAAAAGCACTGGCTACTCATTTAGTTTTTATTTTGTGTGAAATGCTGTAGAATAATTTCTTACTTAAATGGTATTAAAAGGTCCTTCAAAGAATATCGAAACCCATATGCTTGATTCCATTAAGTATGTAGAATCTATCGATCCTTAATCAGTCAGTATTGGTTAAGAGGTACTTTCAAGTTCTCTTCAAAGGATTACGAATTGCTTCTAATTACTGATAACATATATAAGTAGCCACATTATCGCGTATCGAGATAATCAGGTCTTTGGAAAAGGAACTAATTGATCTTGGTCCTCAATCATTTTCTATGGTAACATAATCATTTTATTACCTTTTTACTGTATTTAAAAGCTTAACAAAATCGCGGATGATAAAAAATCTTGATCAAAAAAACAAAATAAAAACTCAAGAGAAATGGCAAGTAGATTATCATTAGAGGGTCAGAATAGAACAGATTAAAAGATACGACGAAACAGCTTGCATAATGAATACTAAATATCACTAAAATAAACTAACAGAAATACTGAAAAATAAAAGAAAATAAACAGTTACATTATTTTCATTTTGAAATGTTGTAAATGAAGGCATACAATTGATAAAATCAAACACTGCAATTAGCGTTGATTTTGAAATGCACAGGATTATTTCTGGCTTCAAAAAGTCGTAATCTAGTATTCACAATAGGTCGTTAGTAAAATGAGTGTACGAGACATATTCAAGAGCTCGGAGAGAATCGCAGAAATGAATGGAAAATGAGCTTACATCATATCAACGTTTTCACCTGTGAAGTCTAAATGTCATATGGTATAAATCAAACTCCGATTCTAACATGCACTCGACAACGGAAATAAAGTCAGTTGCTGATAGAAATAACATTAAATCAAACTAAGCAAATAAATTTAGTTGTAATTAAATCAATCATACTCTTTGTTTTAAATCATGCCCTGAATCTTTTAGGATATCTTTTATTTTCTAATATAAACCTATAAAGCATTAAACTAATTTTCTCGTATTAAATACAACGGTTTACGGATACTTACTTGCACTGACACTGGATATACATATATAAAGCACGGTGGTACTTATGAAGAATAACCATATAAAAATAGCAAATTTAAAAGATAAGGATCGAAATTTAGGATCTAGGAGCTAGTTAAACAGGAAAAAAAATGTTACACTGCATTATGAATGATTCAGAAAATCATCAGTCACAGTACAGATAATATGAATGCTTCCATACGTAAAATAATAGTGGCAGGAAATTATTAATTAAGTTTGTAAAAGAATAGATCGGTTGAAGCACTGTGATCTGTTTTTATTTTATTCATACAGCCAGTTCATGTCAGCATCACCTGTGACATCGCAATTCGCGTGGGAATGCTCAGTAACCAACAGTGGACTTTATCACACCTTCAAACGTTTTCTGATATTTTAGGAATGATTGTGTGGATACAAAAATACGAAACCTTTCAAATAAGAACATACATTTGGATCAACATTGTGGAACAATCAGAGTATAAATAAAAAAAAATACTCATAGTAGCATGAATCTTAAAATGGAGAAACAAATGCACAGTCACGTATGTGTACATATATTTAACGAAAACGACGGCATTGCCTGATCTATGTTTGACTGCCGGTTCCTTCTTTGATAAACATTTCGCTTGTTTTTGAGTCTTTGTATTTTTACTTGGTTAGTGTTTTTACTTTACCGCGCCAGATTGAAAAGGGGAATCGAACAGATTCCCGAAAGCTCTCTGCACAGATTTATCTTGAAATATATTTACACAAACATAACTTTGGATTTATTTCTCCAGTCAGCCTTTATCTGAAGCATGAAAGTTACTCAACGAAAGACGCCTGAATCTCCCTTAATCAGCCGCCAAGGGAACAAGCCACTTGTCTGGATTTCCGTCTCCTCTTCACTTGTAAAAACTAAGGGATCCGTGACGTCACCTAACGAACGAGGCTAGGGCTCCCTCCACTCACCTCCTTCAGGTCCCCTGGGAGATTAAAGCCCTCTGGCGGTTTCAGTTGATTATTAACCCCCACGATTCCTTTCCCACAGAAATACGTCGAAAGTCTTCTCGCTTTGAAATTATCAAAAAAGAGGATCAGCCTAATGAACAGTCTTTATTCATCGCCTCTTTTCATCTCTTTAACTTTCTGTGATCTTCCCACAGGGGATATTTCCCAAATACCTCCGGAGATATATATATATATATATATATATATATATATATATATATATATATATATATATATATATACATGTATATATATATATATATATATATATATATATATATATATATATATATATATATATATATATATATATATATATATATATATAATTTCACTGAGAAATCTTATTCACATTCGAAAGTACAGACAGGACATAACATGAAGTTTTCCCTTTAGTTGTATTTTCTTTGACCTCACTATCAAGGAGTGTTAATTAAAGAGCCAACTTATTAACATTACGGAACAGCAAGGATTGCGATCCAAGGTGACAGGAATAAAGTGTCTGATCTCAACGGAACAAAGATTTCATTTAGATCTCGAATACTGAATTGCTATAGTGTGTAAAGGAGAATAAATTAACTCAACGTCAGCAGAATAACGGCAGGGTTTCTCTTTGGGCGTAACGATTTTACATCAAGAAGACACAGGAATTCTTCTCAGGCAATTAAAAAAAAGATATTAATGAAAACTTGAGATTCGAGGCTGCTTTGTCAAAAGTAGCGTTATCGTCATGGGGGAGTTTACTTCAGCTCTCTTGTGAGCAGTTACTCGGGAATACGTAAGAAAGATAGACTATCATCTTTAATAAAATCCAAATGGACGCTGTTTGTCCTCCTCCGGGTGACAGTAGGGGAGACATGACACAGCCACCCACCCCTTGCAAACCGATTTGTCTGCCCTGGGTGGGGGTAGGGTAGGTAGGAGAACGGGAGGGTAGGGAGACATCCACCCTCCTACTGCAAACCTGTTTGTCCTCCCGGGTCGGGGCTGGGTAGGTAGGGGATTGGGAGGGTAGGGGAGACACCAGCGAGAAGGAAACAAAAATAACTTTTCTTGAGACGGTAAATATATATATATATATATATATATATATATATATATATATATATATATATATATATATATATATATATATATATATATATATATATGTGTGTGTGTGTGTGTGTGTTACCGTCAACATGCGTAATCAGTCATTACGCGTAATGACTGAAATTTCAGTCATCACGCGTAATGCACTTAGGGACATTTGATCCCCCCAGGAGCTAGTACTAAACACGGCGAAATACATTTGACCCCCCAGGGACTAGTACTAAACCCGGCGAAACAGTGTAGGTGACTCACTGTTTCGCCGTGTTTAGTACTAGCTCCTGGGGGGATCAAATGTCCCCTAAGTGCATTACGCGTGATGACTGAAATTTCAGTCATTACGCGTAATGACTGATTACGTATGTTGACTGTAACATATATATATATAGATAGATAGATAGATAGAATCTACTGGTCACTTTTTACCAGATACGTATGTACTGTAACTGTAATAACCACAGTGCCCTCTGAAATTCTCGATTTATTCATTGTTTGTCTCAGTTTTCTTCACGTTACTTAACTCTCATATATTTTTGCATTTCTTTGAAAGATGGAGTGATTATCAAATGTTCCTTTTACTCAGTTAGGACAAGCTTAGTGAACTTCCGTGTCACTGAATTATATTGAAAATGACGACCCCGCCCCCTGCGCATAAGCACTGAAGAAATCCGTTTGTTATCTGTAGGGCAGTGAACGCGCGTCTGCTCGTTAATGTATACATTCCAACTGGAATTTATTGTTTCTCGGCAACTTAGCATCGTTCATAACACTTTCTTTCGCCGTAATTTCGGCCTAAATTATAGATGCTGCGCTGAGTAATTGCGGAGACCAGGTGGGCTTAATGGTCATTGAGTCTCTTGAACAGATGATGTCTGGTGCAAAATGTCTGTTTTATCTGGTCTTGAAGGTGAATCTCAAGTCTTAAATCTTCCCTCTTTATTTCGCATTCGAGGAGCGAGTCAGCTTTAATGTAGCATCGTAACAGACATAAAGCTAGCTGATAAATATAGCATGTGGGGTAAATAAACCTCGCATTATTATAAGTCTTTTTGACTAACATGAGTCCCTTTTATAGCGATGAATAGTTTTCTCTCAATAATATTGCGTTTCCCTGCCTTTAAGGCCTCTCTCTCTCTCTCTCTCTCTCTCTCTCTCTCTCTCTATCTCTCTCTCTCTCCTCCTCCTCCTCCTTCTCCTCCTCATCTTACATCTCCCCCTCCATCTCCTTTTGCACTTCCTGTATCTCGTCCTCCTCTTCCTTCCTTTAACAATCCTCTCTCTTCTTAGCCGTTGTTGGTAAGCAGCTGCCTAGCCCACATCTGAGTTTCACCAGCTGCATTTCTCTAGTATGCTCACATTTTTCTGCGTTGGATTTAGGACATGAAACATTAAAATTTTATTCTTGTCTCTGATGGTCTAAGTGTGTGTGTGTGCATCTGTGTGTATGTGTATGTGACTGGGTGTGTGTGTCTGTGTGTGTGAGAGAGAGAGAGCGAGGCATAGGAGGTTATATTATCATTAAAAAGATTCATTTTATTTTTTTGGACTTATACTGCTTCATTCTTTACCATAACACAAGAATATGAGCCATGTGAGTAATAATTACGCAAAGCCGGAACATTACCCCGAGGTAGATGGCCAGGGGGTGGCCTAACCGAAAATTTACCACCTAGTATCTCAATATTATCGTGTTATTCTTCCTACACGTGCATATAAACTGTAAGTAATTTACCTCTGTATATAATTAGAAAAACTATTAAAGCATTAATATCTTACTAAGGGTACAATAACAAAAACACCAATGCTAAAAAGAATTACGATGTTAATAAAAATGTAAATAGTTAAATCAGATTATTAGCCCATGATACTTACAGAATTTAACGGATATTATCAATTTTAAGATGTATCCAATATTTTATTTTCCGTTACGCTGTTTATTCTTTATTGTTATTTTTTTCTCAATTTAATATCATAAAATTTTGGGGGTTAATGGAGTATCTAAGAGGTAAATAATCTCTATCTCTCATTGCAGCAAATATAAAAAATAAACACAAAATTGGTTTAAAAATTTTCCCTCTTACACAAAATGATGCTGCCTTTCTTGGTGTGTTAAACTTGTCATGTCTACATAAATCTTGAATCACAACTGCAATAACAGTCCTTTCACATTCATTATATTAATTTTTTTTATCCAGAGTGAGGGAGCGGCATTCATTATTTACTTAGAATCGAACGTAGGTGTCTATTCTCATTATACGAAATGCATTAAGGAAAATAACCAAAGCAGAGAGAGAGAGAGAGAGAGAGAGAGAGAGAGAGAGAGAGAGAGAGAGAGAGAGAGAGAGAGAGAAAGAGATAGAGAGAGAGAGAGAGAGAGAGAGAGAGAGAGAGAGAGAGAGAGAGAGAGAGAGAGAGAGAGAGGACAGTCCATGGAGAAAAAACACCTGACAGGTTGTGTATTTTTCAGATAGATGTTTATTATATATTCTTGATGTACACTGCAAAACTTGCAAAATTGTAAGGAAATTTAACTAATCGTTCCACAACTTTTCTTTATTTAAAGTTCACTTGCATAATACCTCATGCAGTAAAACACATTCTCACTGAGTAAATATTTCATGTCGCCAGCGGTGTTTCTTCTGATTACAAAATTCATCATAGAAAGAGTTATACCAAACTGAGAATGAATTGCAAAATTTCTTAAGTAATATAGAGCATTACTGTACGTGATTTTAGACGTGAAAAGAAGATAATTCACGTGACAAATAACTTACGTAACTCTATGCTCGACCTGTCATACAGAAGAATAACAAGAAAAAAAAAAACAGAAGCATTGAGGTGTGTGACGTGGGAATGAATTAAATATTACTTGAAAACAATATCTAAAAGAATTTAACATATTTATTATAATATGGCATAGACGTAGTACTGCGTTAAATTAACGATGTTCCCTATTTTTTATTTAGAGTTAGGTACACGGAGTTGCATAATTTATTCTATTTTTTCCCCGTTTTCAAGTTTTCAAAGTACATATCGTTGTAAACTTTGAAACTAACTTGGGGTTCGTGAGGAATGGTCGATTTCAGCCAACTTGATTAGAAGTGAAATTGCACTGTAAAAAAAAAAAAAAATTACACTTTCTTTTTCATACTCTGCGATGACATCCGTTGACGGAGTAAATTCCACGATCTTCGTATAGATTTACTGAAATCATTAGATAGTTCCCTTTACGTGCATCACATTGTAATTCATATAATGGTTCATATTGACTGACACTCGTGATTCAAATTACAATAATTGCAAAAATATATAAGATACTATAAATGTAATGAAAGGATTAAATGTTTAACTTTTTAAAAGCGTTACTATGTGCGTAACAAGTCTTTCTATTCTAAGCCTAGGCTTCATTAAATCTATTATAATCACTAATTGAAATTGCTTATGATTTGGTTACCCATAACTCGCTGCAGCTCACTTTTTAGTTTTCTGTAAAAGAAAACTATTCCTCGGCTTTGTCTGTCCGTCCGCACTTTTTCTGTCCGCCTTCAGGTCTTAAAAACTACTGAGGCTAGAGGACTGCAAATCGGTAAGTTGATCATCCACCCTCCAATCATCAAACATACCAAGTTACAGCTCTCCAGCCTCAGTAGTTTTTTATTTTATTTAAGGTTAAAGTTAGCCAAAATCATGCTTCTAGCAACGATATAGGACAGGCCACCACAGGGCCGTGGTTAAAGTTTCACGGGCAGCGGCTCCTACAGCATTATACTGAGACCACCGAAAGATAGATCTGTTTTCAGTAGCCTTGATTATACGCTGTAGCGGCTGTACAGAAAATTCGATTGCTCCGAAGAAACTTCAGCGCATTTTTTTACTTGTTTTCAGTTAAAAACACCAAAACACTGATTTATTCCAAAATCAATAGAGTGAATTATAGCATATTTAATTAATCCTATAAATCTCAGTCATAAACAGATTATAGCTCTCTCGTATGTTTACTTAGATATAAGAATTAATAAAAAAAAAAAAAATAGTGCATTGCGTTGGTTGCGTTGGAGGAATTATTCAGCACACTTTCCTGCAACTGAAAACGTCATGTCGATTTAATCTCAGAAAAGAAGTTGTCTTCTCTGAATAACAGAATGATGCGCTTCACACCTCAGTCATCAAGTCGCTATTGATCATTCTAGGCATTATGAAAATAGGTTTACTAAAGCTTCATATAATAAAATGATCGTGAACAAGATTAACTTTTTTTTATTTCTGTTTGATGTCATATTTGACCATAATAAAATCATGTGAGCATCTGCAATACCTGTTGGGCTACAATCTGTTAATTACATTATCATCAATGCATCCCTCTTGTCTCTTTTGTCTTTATTCAACAGATCGTTGTGCGCAGAAGAGATTTATTTTGGAAATGTTGTTTGTGCTAATGAAATGTTAGAATTTCCCTGGGCTCAGACGAAAGTATCACCGAGCGAGACTTTTCGCACTAAATATTTTCTGCTTTTAGATGAAAAAAAAAAAAAAAAAAGAAGTGTTTTACCCATTAAACATGGTTTATCATTATGTAACTGGAAAGAATTTAGGCCATTTTAATGTTTAGCAAAGGCCCTCAAAGCAATACCTAAAATCGTATGTTAAACTGACACTCGATAAAATAATGGAATTTGAAGGCAATGGAATTAAAGGCATTTGAACGTGGTACGTTGTTTCGTGCAAAGATGATGTGTTGCAGATTACAAATTCTTCCTTTTTGTATACTTTCAATAAAAGGGATACGGGTTACACCTCCGGTCACTTCCTACTCTACGTTCGGTGGGTAGTTATCGAAGCTTTAACAGCAGTTATTTCATACTACTGAGAAGAATCAGAATAGGATATCCTAAATAGGATATCTTTCTTCTAAAGTCCGTTCAAGAAGCACAATGGAATAAATCTTTTAAAGAAAACAGATATTTAATTTCTGTTGTATGCGAAAGCTGCTTTTTCCCCCAATTGATCTTATGGTTATAATTCCACAACCGAGTCTTAGTACAGGCCAAACACTGCTGGAATTATAACATAAAATCAACTGGGAAAAACAGATTTGATTTATAAAGCAACAAGAATAACGCACCGTGGGTGATCGTAGCGAACGCCCTCGTCAACTGCTATGTAACAACGATGGAAGGCAATATATAAGGAATAATTCTGAGGACAAGACGACTTCTCAAATTATATACCAGAGTCTAAAGAATAACATAAACAAACAGGTAGACATTGAGGGGGTGATCCCGAACAACGATGGATTAAGCATACGACAAAGGGGATCAAGAACAATGCAGAGAAGGGGAGGAGGAGGAGCTTAATAACAAATTGTCCTGTATGCAGTTAGCAATTGTATGATTTCTTAGAAGGTACGCAACAGGTCGTTAGCCATTTTACTTTGCGTGCGGTAGTTTTAATTTGCATTTCATCTTCTTTTTATGTTCATGTTTTTATGTTTGTATTTTTATGATTCATGTTTAGTTTGTATTTTCTGTTCTTCTTATGCCTTATTCGCTTTTTAAATTTTTGGTTCTACTTGTGTTCAAAATTTGAGTCTTTTTACTTTTTACTAACTCTCTTGAGGTTTTGGTAAGACAGTTCATTTTATTGTAATTTCAATGATATTACGTCTGTCAATAATGTTCAGACTGAAGATGAGGTTACATACCTCGAAATCTCGCTAAATAAACATTCTGCTTGTTCTCGGCATTATAATTTATTATCAAGCTATATATATATATATATATATATATATATATATATATATATATATATATATATATATATATATATATATATGCATATATATGCATATGTATGTGTATATATATATATATATATATATATATATATATATATATATATATATATATATATATGTGTGTGTGTGTGTGTGTGTGTGTGTGTCTGTGTGTGTGTGTATACATATATACTGTATATATGCACCAGTAATCTATATACCTTTATAGAGTGATGGTCCTTGAACATCTGGATGGACGGTAAACTTCCTTCTCACAAAACAGCAAAACAAGCCCATAGAAGTACAAGCACGATTATTTGACCAAAGCCATCAAACAGTATCTAAATTTAAGGACTACTGGATTCTCTCCTAGAAATTGTAATAAGTAGAATCTGCCTTTTTTCAACAACTCTTCAAAATCAGAGCAGTAGGTAACAATATCTATTTCGAAAACAAAAAAGCTTTAATACATAGTTCGTTAGAATCACGTTAAGAATGTGTCTATAACATCCATGTCTGTGCAACTGATTCTATGCGGGAGAAGGAATCTTGTCAGTACCAGGCGAGAGCTAACGTTTTTATCAAATCAGACAAAATATTACATTCTACTGTAGATACGTTCTCGGTATAAAAATATGAAAGGTTAAGTAGGTCAAGAAATTTTTTTTCTGTTTAAAACCTTTAACATGTTATTTTGTCTTCATTCAGGTCTGACGCATTTTTTTTACACCATTAAAAAGTATAAAATTTTGTAAGCTAAACATATGATATTATTCAATTAGGAAACCATATTTCTAGCACTAGCTATTCGCATTTCTAGGATAAAACTTATTTACATTGCTTTAATACGTTTGGCTTTATTTATGGTGCATAATTACTATATTATAATTATGATGAATGATATTACTGGAGCGATGTTCATTAATTGGCGCAAATATCCCATAATTATATTATAATTAATTAGCCTGCAGTAACTGGTTGTCATTATAAAATCATAACACATAGTGCAACTCCCTCTGTGATCATATAAAATAGACGTGCCTTGGCGAAGCGGGCACTGATAAACAAATAAGAGAAGCAGTATATATATATATATATATATATATATATATATATATATATATATATATATATATATATATATATATATATATATATATATATATATATGTGTGTGTGTGTGTGTGTGTGTGTGTGTGTGTGTGTGTTATTGTAATAGCCACAATGCCCTCTTAACTTCTCGAATTCTTCGCGCTTTTCTGGATACGCTTGTCACTACAATGCCTTAACTGACCTGACCTCCTCGTGATTATGGTGACTCGGGTTCGTTTCCCGCTACTGGACATCACAACCACTTCAATTTCTTGCACTTGGATCTTAAGGCTTTGTATTGACAAGCGTATCTAGAAAAGCGCGAAGAATTCGAGAAGTTAAGAGGGCATTGCAGCTATTGCAATTACATATGTATCTGGTAAAAAGTGATCAGTAGATTCTACACACGCACACACACACACACACACACACATATATATATATATATATATATATATATATATATATATATATATATATATATATATATATATATATATATATATATATATATATATATAATACTTTTACCTGGGGAAGGATGTGGAACTTACCAGGGAGCTTTCAAATGTGACTACATGTGTTGATTCAGGTAAACACACATGAAGGAAAATCTGAGCTGAAGGTTTTACTTCAACAAGGAAGTTGCAGATAAACACTTAGAGTCACTTAAAATCACTAATATTTACAATTAACAATTTAAACTCAGAAGAATAGGGAATTTTCGAAAACTAGACAGGTAAAACAGAGTCCTGACGAACAATTAAATTTACAACAAGTTACACAATAACAAAACTGGGGAAAAATCCGCTTCATAGAACACCGATGGGTGAGGGGGCAGTGGTTATGACCACGGCACAAGCACAAGGTGAACAGTTGATTCCACAGCTAGCAACTCCACCTGCAATTGAGAATGCATTCAGTTACTTACATAGATCTGTTAGCGTAATTAAAAGGAATCAAGGGGACTGTACAGAAGGTGCCAAAGCAACTCGATTCTAGGCACTGGTATACACGTGTGAAACTTGGGTATTTACTCACTGCACTAAACAAGGAAGAGGATTAAAAGATTACTAAGCAGATGAGGAATGAGAGATTTCCAGTAAGGGGCGAATTTTCCCACAACCTGCCTTTGTTAGTCAGCGATGTTGTATTTGTTTCAGTCGGAATAAAAATAAATAAAGTTTATGTGGCACATTATGGCACTCTTAGAGGGCGAGGTGACTTAGAAGAGGTCTCCCTCGTGAATATATATATATATATATATATATATATATATATATATATATATATATATATATATATATATATATATGTGTGTGTGTGTGTGTGTGTGTGTGTGTGTGTGTGTGCGTGTGTGTGTGCGTATGTGTGTGCGATACACAGTACTAGCAGACTGAAGAAAGGTTAAATTGTTTGTTCATCATCCATCTGGGAGCTGTTTATTTATGTATTTGGTAAGATTTAGATGGTATTGGGAGAACTTTCTCGACAGGGCTTTGTCCTAGATTCTAAATTTGAAGAATTAATGTGGTATCTACTGTCATCTTGGTGTTACTAAAGGTATCCCATATTTGGAAAAAATAGCACTTTACGGGATAGATTTATGTATATTAGCTGAAGCCACAAGGAAAACTTGAAAAGAAACGACCGAGTACCAAGTACTTTCGTGTATTTTAACACATCTTTGTGCCCCGAAGATGTGTTAAAATACACTAAAATACTTGGCACTGTCGTTTCCTTTCATGCTATTCCTGTGGCTTCGGCTAGTAAACAAAGTCTCATGCATCGGTTCGTGATTCCTTGAAAAATTACACACACACACACATACACACACACACACACATATATATATATATATATATATATATATATATATATATATTATATATATATATTTTATATATATATATATATATATATATATATATATATATATATATATATATATATATAAATATATATATATATATATATATATATATATATATATATATATATATAAATAAATAAATAAATAAATATATATATATATATATATATATATATATATATATATATATATATATATATATATGTGTGTGTGTGTGTGTGTGTGTGTGTGTGTGTGTGTGTGTGTACAGTATGTGTGTGTATTATTCTTAAATAGTTTCCTCTAACATGGGAGGATATAAATAAAAAACATCACAAAGGTGAATGCTACTTTCATACTCTGTCTGATAAACTTGGAATTATCGACTTGTGCAATAAGACTTTAACCTTAGACTGTTCATACATTTACACAAACGGCTTATTAAGAGCGCATTTCGAACTCTTTACATACATTAGGCAATTCAGTCTTGTTTTACGTGCATCCTGCTGTATAGGTCTTTCCTTTCCAATACTTAAATTACAGCATCCATCCAACTGTTTCTTGGTATTCCTCTCTAACTTTCCCTTAATACTTCTGGATTTTATAGTCATTGTTTATCAACTTCCCATTTTCCTTATTTTGTACGTTACAAATCATTACAAGATACTGCAATTACTCTTTTTCACAAATCAACGACAAGAACAGGTTCAACAGCAACAGCAATATCGGCTAATACTATTAACAATACCAGAAACACACGCAGCATCTCTCATGCTCTCCCATACCTGAAATTAAAATCTCACATTCGCTCGCCAAGGCTTCGTCAAAGATCAGGATGACGTTCGCTAACCAAAAGCAGAGGGAATAAAGGATCAGGAACAGTATGGACGAGAGGCAAGCTTAATGGATCCCGCTGACAAAACCAAAGATGTCAAAGGGAGGTTGCAGGAAATCAGGGAATTTCTGAGAATATGAGCGAAAATTATTTATTATGTTGAGAACTAAAAATTTAAGGTTGGGAGTTCTTACCAAGAAGATAGAGGAGGATGAGGACGATGATGATAGGGAGAGAGAGAGAGAGAGAGAGAGAGAGAGAGAGAGAGGTAGGGTTACATCGGCACACGCAATGAATATGCTACATGTGCCAATTCTGATATTGATTAAACTGGAAAGTAATTGGAAAAAGGAATAGAGCAACTTGACAAAAAGTGCAATTTTCGTTTGTGCTAGTGAAAGAAACTCATGAAGTCATTGCAAAGTGATAAAAAGTGAATTTATTCCAAAGTTATACTGAAAGGAAATATTATCGATCAAGTTTTAAGGGTGGCTTCAGTACAACTATAAATATCAGCCAAGGAATGCATAAACTCGATCCAATTACTTGAAAAGAAACATGCAAAAGGCATAAATTCCAAGAGAGGCACTGTACCTGCGCCTAGCAGGATAGGTGTGATCCTACCTGCATAGAAAAATCAGATTTGTAAATGATATATTAGCCTGCAATGCTCGTGAGCTTAATGAGCCTTTTTCCTCACTTCTCAGGTGTGAATGTGTATTTGTATAGTGAATTTCTGACGACCTGTATCAATAATTAACCATTCAGTAATGATTATGTATCAGTCTTCAATGTGTATCGGTCATCTTGAATGCCTCAGACAACTAAAAGCAATATCAGTCAGGATTCAGACTCTTTTTCCATTATTCCCTTACATAGACCATACCTGAGGACATGATCTATGTACAAGAAAAATACGTTATTAATCAATGAAAATGAGAAGCTCGGCTCAGTATGAATGTGTATTTTACAGTAAGAGTGTTGATTTTTTCATTTTTTCAGGGAAACATATTTCATGATGAAAGAAAACTAAAGATAAAATCATTTTTTTCTTTTCTTTTTTAAACCTGAATTCATCACAGTCCATTATAAAGTAAATATTAACTTCATCATCTGCTTCTAAACCTCCTCCGGCTACCATGGACTATACAGGCAAAATGTTTTACAGAATGATTAACTATTGAAGTTTTAATTGTCCACATAATGACAGTTAGATATTTACAAAGGCTCATCTTCGCGTTTCGTTTTTTCTGATAAACCTTTTTACTTACACCAATATTTAATTTTTATTGTCTTCAGTAGCTCTCATCATCTACAACAAATTTTAGCAATTCATATATTTAAAATGTTCTCACCACTATAAGCAGTAGCTTTTAACAGGCTCAGTATTAAATAAAATTCAATATTTATTTTTCCTCTTCGCCCCCACTGTGTCTTTTTCTGTTTATATTCCCATTACTCCATCCCACATGACTTTATATAACTGTTTCCCTTGAAACTTTCTTGTTGGTGGTTATTGTGCTCATATGTACCCTTGGCAAAACATATACGTA
Source organism: Macrobrachium rosenbergii (assembly GCA_039081455.1). Classification (NCBI taxonomy): domain Eukaryota; kingdom Metazoa; phylum Arthropoda; class Malacostraca; order Decapoda; family Palaemonidae; genus Macrobrachium; species Macrobrachium rosenbergii. The sequence goes on from JANJGK010000004.1 coordinate 14,297,061, forward strand.
TACCCAAGGGAGAGAGAGAGAGAGAGAGAGAGAGAGAGAGAGAGAGAGAGAGAGAGAGAGAGAGTAAAACGTTTTGGGAACTCAGAGTAAACAGAGTTCCATAACTTGGATGTATATGGGATTAAGAGGTGGTCAAAACCGTTGTCTCTGATGTGTACAAATACTTTCGTCTGTCAGAATGTTCATAAACAACACTACTAATGATATTACTACCTACTATGTGTAATAATCGTATCAAAATAGCATTCATAATAACGATAATCGAAGCAAGAATAACGCCGCGTCATAACACAACAGTAATGATGACAAGAACATTTATAATATTAACAATACAAGAAAATGATAACACGAAAACATGAACTTTATAATGACACAATCCCTGCCAAGATTTTTTGCTAAAGTATTTTTGCACTTCTTCATATCCGACCGTGAGGCAGACCTATATTGTAAGCATTTATTATAATTTATTTATTGTAATAAGTAGATTATAATGAATAATGGTTGCCAAGTGGAGGGAAAAAATAAGAGCTGAGATTTTTATATTTATAGGTTTAACTGAAACTTTCTGGTTGGCAGTTGAATGAAATATTCTTATTTTTTTGAGCAGCAAAATGATAAACCGTGTCCCAGTGGTAAAACTCTTTTTGTCTAATGGAGGAAAGTTGTTAACGCAAAGTTTAGTGGCTATTACGCTTTCAATTACCAGTGACAAATTATAGCGTTTCATTTGCAGTATTATAAAAAAATATGTATAAAAATGTAAATACATTTTGCCATAATAAACGATTTGGGGGAAATTAAATGTAATCCGTACGACGAATGTATCCTTAAAGGTGGAAAGTAAATGTGCAGTCCACATGAAAATGGGATTTTCGGGTTTTAAGCGTAAAAGCTGTGTGACTTTGCATAACTTTCCACATAAACCATTAATTATGCATGGCAATTCTGACTCTGCACACAAACATTTAACTTTTATAACGGTTGAAACACTGAATAATATTCTAAGCCAAACGAAGAGTTAAAATAAATATGGAAGAAAAATTGCAAAATTAATTTAAGTTTCGGCAAGAACAATAGGTCTCTAAAATTTACAAACAGCAAATGGGGAAAAGGAAACACACACAAGAATCTGATGTCTAAACTCTTTGAGTGCCAGAAACCTCCATATTGCGTAAAAGTTCTTATTATATTGCGTCTGACAAAAGCATTTCAATTCTTTAGGCGTTTCTGTCAAGGAATCTGAAGAAATCTGATAAGAGATTAAATCAAATATGCATTTCTTGTAGAAGACTTCAGAAACTTATGCGAAAGACAAATAGAATTTTATATATCGAACAGTTTCGGAAAAGGAATGTTTATTTTCTATAATTTACATTATATAAGGGAATAATTATTCAAACATAACAATTATGGGAGAAATATTTAATTTTCAAATGAGAATGGACTGCAAATGAGACATTGGTATATTACCAGGAAATTTGCTTACGGAAAATATAGTGATACCTGTATTTTAATAGAAAAAAAAAAGCTTCCCCATGCCTCATTCAATTATTATTCACTCATTCGTTACTTCATTCCAAAATAGTTTCTATCAAATGTGTAATAATCAGAACTAGGAGGGGATTATGAGCATCCCCTTCGTTCGACGTTTTGAAGGTACGCAGAAATTTTGTTGAATCAAATGATTTGCATTGCATTTTCTGTCTGAAACAGAATACATGAGCGCGCTCCCCGCGAATATAGTTTCTGTAAAGCACAGAAATAATGAGGTAAGTGAATATGAAATAAGGACAAAAATCTATTGATGTACTTTTCATTAAAAAATCTGATTTTTTTACAGTTCTTGTCAAAGATGCCTACGCAAAAATCTCTCATTAAAATATAATTGCCTTAATTAATACTGATAAAAAATGGATTCGTTACTGCATTTATTTCACTGTTGTTTGTCAGCATGGAATATAATCTGATTACAGAATTTAAAGATGAGCAGCTGTTGGGTCCTTGTATTTTCAGTAACTGCTTGTCATAAATACGAAACCAGAATAGGGTTGGGGATATGCAGTTCTGACGTAGCCACCGTAAAAATGATTAACATAACGAAATATATTTCGTAATAAGAGAGTGTTCCTTTGCCTATTCGGGGATTAATAATGTCTCCTCTTGATGCAGAACTGCATGTTGCTATTTCAAGTTCAGCACTCTATCCGTATTAACATTTTTTCAGCGTCGTGAATGAAAGCGCAGCTCATGACTCACAATTGGCAAATCAAGTGTTTCAGTCTCGTCCTATTGCGTCCAACCCAATTACAAACGTAGGCCTATATTCGTATCTGGTGAGGCCAAGTAAAGGACGTAAGGCTAGGAGTTCATTCCTAAAGATTTGGTGGGGAACGAGAAGCCTGTACCTTTCTGGTGCCACCCTACCCAAAAAGGAAACAATGTATTTTTACAACCCGTTCCTCTCAGATAGATCTTGACAATTCGTTTAGAATAACGTTGTTATCTCCGCGACCTATTCTACATTAATTGTGACCTTCCACAGTCGACTAACTCCAGGCATATGATTTTTTGCCTGGGTCAGCAGGGGAGTTAAATCGACTGCCCCCACCCGGGAAAAGAACTTGAGATTCCTAGCTTGGTTAGCAAGGATACCATATTTAACGAGCCATTTGACCCCACGTGAGTGGTTCCTGAGAAAACAAAAGAGTCATGGCCACATTCATAATAATAATAATAATAATAATAATAATAATAATAATAATAATAATAATAATAATAATAATAATAATAATAAATGTATTCATGATAAAACGATACAAATATTTTGATAATTTTTTACAATTACATATCGTTACATATCACACCCATCTTATCTTGCTAACTAAGCATCGACGCCACCAACTATTCATTGCAATAGTTCAAAAGTTTTCATTTTATATGTAATCAGCTTCACTTCCGTAATGAAGAACTGGCTCAGCAATTCCTGAATTCATTTTGACATTGACTTCCGCAGACACTATTCCTCTGTTTCAAATCTTTTGCATTCATCCTCGCTTCCTTAATTGTTCATCCTATTTAGTGAATCCCTTCGCGTCTCATTCTACGTCCATCTATTATATTAACTAAATAATTACACGAAACAAGTGCGCTCATTCTTTTACCATCCACATCAACATCTATAACCTTGTGCATGTTTCCATTCACCCTTGTATCATTACCCTTTCCCACAATATGTTTCAGTTTTCTTCTCAAACTATTACTTGTAATGTCCCTCTCCAGTTTGATCTTCATTTCTCTAACCGTCATTATTATTCAATGGTCACTTCATACTCCATTCACTTCACCCCTTTTTCGTCCTTACCTTTGCCCATGAGTCCCTATCCTTTCTCTTTACATCTCACATCGCTACATTAATAAGGTTTATCAAATAGACTTTGAGATATTACACACCTTTTCTTACATTCGCTTTACCCATATGTAGTATACCGCCAGTGCACCTCACGCGGCGCACTGTAGGCATTAATTAAGGTTCTTTGCAGCGTCCCTTCGACCCCTAGCTGCAGCCCCTTTCATTCGTTTTACTGCACCTTTGTTCATATTCCCACCTTCTGCTAAGAATTATTTCATGGTGCAACTGCAAGATTTCCCTCCTGTTGCACCTTTAGAATTACCTTTTCTCTGAATGACCTCTTAGCTCCCAGTGCTTGGCCTTTAGACTTAAATTTTGCATTCCAACTCCTTTCACTTGTTGATCTCACGTTTGATATTTTAACCTGCATTCAAACTTCAAATCAATCTCAGGAAATTACTTTCGATATACTACATCCAACACCCTCCATGTTACCTTTGTCTATATATGACCCTTTTCTAAGTTTAAATGGATAACATACAGCTTTTCCTATTGCTCTCAAACTTCTCAAACAACTGTTTTATATCCACAAAACGTCATACTTGTGTTAGGTTAAATTTCGGTTAAAAGAATACAGTAACCACTGGTCTATAATTAGGAAATGGATACATAGTTCTTTTATCTCTGGAACCGTCGCCTGTTAGGGAATATCTATCTATCTTTCTATATATATATATATATATATATATATATATATATATATATATATATATATATATATATATATATATATATATATATATATATATATATATATATATATATATATATATATATATATATATATATATATATATATATATATATATATATATATATATATTGACTCACATCTGGACGGAACCCCAGCCTTTCAAGTGAGAGCCCAGGGCGCTAGTAATTCCTCAGCACAAGTCATAAAAGAAGTTGGAACCTACAGTAAGTACTCAGTACCTAAGGTTTTTCTTGGGTAGATTCCTAACACGTAACATACCAGTTGGGTAAAATTCATTGGTATGTTAGGCACTATGCGCCTGCCGGGAAAAACCTCAAGTATGGAGTACTCAGGTTTCAACTTCTTTTATGACTTCTGCTGATGAATAGCTAATGCCTTGGATTCTCACTTGAAAGACCAGGGTTCAGTCTCGATGTGAGTCAGAAATTTCTT
>JANJGK010000004.1:14306616-14311616 GCA_039081455.1 Macrobrachium rosenbergii
ATATGGATTTTTTTTTTTTTTATTTTAAAGTCTGCTTTGTGAGCTCGATTGGCGTCTGGAGCAGACGTAGTTTGGTAGGGTACTTTCATTGACCAGCCATTAATGGATTCACAAGAAACATAGCAATCGCGAAATACATGGGTGAAATTATATCTCGTGCAAATATTGTCGTGACTAGAATATTATAATTACTTATTTTTTTTTATAACTGAGTGATATGAAGACATAAATCCCACGCATTTGCTTAAACTGTGAGGGCATGAATAAGAGCGAAGATAATTTTCAAATTAAAATTGATATTATTCCTAACTTCACTGGCACTACTGCAACTAAAAGTAATGTTTTTACGGGTCTTAAAACTATACTTTAAGCTATTTTATAGGTCTCTTCATAGACAGTATGATTGTATATAGGAAATAACGGGCTCTAACAAGTTTTATTCAGCCGAACAGAAATAAGCCCAGACTTTTAAATTATTATTTTAGGTTCAGACTTAGTTAAGTACTTGGATATTATTAATAGACTTTGGGAAGTAAGATTTCCACGTAACCGTAAGTTAAGCGTGATTTTTCTGAGACTAGCTCAAGTATTTCTATTCTTTTATTTTCAGTCCTACTTGAGTTTTGGCATTGTTAAACTTGTTCTCTTTCCTTTGGTTCTCCATGGAAGGAAATAGCTGCTAGCCTTATGACAGACCTTGATTAGTGTTTGTGAGTAATGTACTGATTTACTAATCTCGCTTATTGACTCCGATTTACGATCCAGCTGCTATGAAAAGTGTATTTAATCACTCTGAGTATTTGATGACATGGTATGAGATGATTAATTTACCAATCTCGCTCATGGTTCCCGCTTCATGACTCAGCAGTTATGGATCTTTCATTTAAATTAGTCTGGGAACATGGTAATATTTTGTTTTACCTTAAACTGCAATTTTTTTTGTCTGACACTATAAATGCAAATTACTGATGTAAGTCTGAGAGGAAAGGCTGTCCCACCAACACGAATGAAACCTTGGAATATTTGGTTTTCCTTCTGCTAGTTTATGTTGCTAATTTTATGAGGCTGTCTTCACAAATATCGAGGTCATTGACAGCAAATCAGAGTACGAGTTATAGACAATATAGTTACAATTGGAAAATGAAATCTCCTAACACAGGCGCACTAGAACTTAACAGGAGGAATGTCTTTGGGGCATATTTTAAATTTTCTGTTTATGTTGTTTTTATGTTGCTGCAGTGACACAGGCAGCACTTTGAAACTTTCTTTCCCCACTCATAGTCCTATTGCGAAAACTTCGAAGCTCAGAGTTCCACTTTATCAAAGTTATTTGAGGTCAAAGTTAGGAGGAGGGCAGGAATCTTTTGTTTACTGGCAATATGCCTCGAGACAGATTCTGAAGTAATAATATTGCAGAAATTTTTATCCGTGCTAGACCTCGTTTATTTCCCCTGAACTAATTATTGAATTGACAGTTTAAGCAAGTGTTTAGTTTAAATACCAGTACTCTTTGTTTGTATGTACGTGTTATTTTAAATAATCCAGTCTTCTATCTGTAACTTGGCTTTTTTTTCACAAAAAAAAAAGTTACATATGGAAGACTGAATGATTTAAAAGAATGCGTACATACATAAAAAGAGTATCGGCATTTAAACTAAACACTTGCTTAACCTGTCCATTCTGTAAGAGTTTTTTCTATCGTTAAAAGTATGTTTCTGAATATTAATCTATTTATTTCAGAAAAGATGGCCGCTAAAGTTTTAAAGGACACATATATGCATTTCATAGCTTCAATGCTTTAAGATGTGATGAAAGAATTTATGGAGTCAGATGGAAGTAGGTCGAGAGACTCGAGGTAAAATCTTTGTGTTCAGCAAATAGTTTGATTCCTCAGCAATATTGCCGGTCAGGTGATCTTCCGAAGTGTTATGTATATTCGTGAGTACGTGCGTTAATTTGATCTAGATTACGCCAAAATCTGCCCTAAAAGTGAGTTTGATCGTTCATTAACGTGATAGAACTGCAGTTGTCTAGACGTAGCTTTGGAGAGGATCCAGGCTTTGAATCGGCAGATAAGGTAGAGTTTGAAATCTCTGTTTTTATGGGAGGAAATTGAACTTGTGATTTTTTACCATGATTTTCTAATCATTATGAACTTTTGAACTGGTGTGGGAGATTTAATATGAATATTCATACCTCTTTTATATTATTGTTTTGTCATGTTACGTTTGCCATATCTTGGCTATGCATTTTACACTTTCCATTATTGTGTTTTGCATTTCATATATTTTTGGGAGTCTTCTATCATGTTTAATTCTTCCGACAGATGTCTGTGGACAGATGTCGGTGGACAGTGTGGACTGTTTCGAATAACATGTGGTAGACTGCTTTTGACATGACTAATTATTGATTTGGGGAGTATGTGTGAGTTTGGATATTTTCAGGCTATTAGCCATAGTGAGACTTCTTTAATCAGAAGTGTTTTGCAGTTCAGAGTTTAGTTATCTAACTCGATATTTCATTTATTATGCATTTTAATCTTTGCTTTGTTTTATCCATTTCTTGTTGGGTTATTTGAATAATAAACCTATTTTTGTAGAAACTATTGCGTTTCTTTAAATAGTCCATTTAATTGATTTGGTGAGAATGAGCGAGATTCGGGTGGGTGAACTTCGGAAAACGATGAGAGAGAGAGAGAGAGGCGATACACACAGAGAGAGAGAGAGAGAGAGGTGATACACGGTGAGAGAGAGAGAGAGAGAGAGAGAGAGAGAGAGAGAGAGAGAGAGAAAGAGGAGAAAAATAGATGTAAGTGTTGCCGTGAGCGAACGTTCATACGCTGTTTCCTGAATGTAATGGTTGGCAGCGGTGTCGGAAGAAATGGGCGGCAGCGGTGTCTGAATGAAATGGTGGCAGCCGTGTCAGAATTTATTATGGGAATTATTTTTACATGAGATAAAAAAAATAATTTGTCGTGTAAGTATCCTATTCAGTTAAATTGGGAAAAAAATATTTTAGCCGCATATGCTGAACGATGTTCTGTGGAGCATCCAGAAATATTTCGCAAAAAAAAAAAAAAAAAAAAAAATGTGACTATGTGATAGGAAACCGATTTTGCCTATTGTTTTCATGGAAATTATGAATTTGGAATAATGTACATTTAACAGCATTTTTCAACAGAACAGAACTAATTTCTATAATGAAGTTAGAAAAACTAAGAAAAAGCGAAGTTACCAGTTAGTATTTTAAGAACTTTGAGGATTTGGTCCACATGTACTAGAGAATCACTGCACCAGGTCCACAAACATTATATATGCTTCAGAAAATAAAAAATATAAATGCTTCAGTCATAAACGGAGTAGTTGCCTATATGAAGACGGTTGAATAAAAAAGATGCACCCCAAATTCCCACCCAATCCATGAAATTATCATATGTTTCGACCTAAAAGAAAAATAATGCTAGAACCAGACATCTGTGTAGAATATCCTGTCGAACAAACTAGTATGTTGGCCATGTGGATACGGAAACGTTCAGTGTTCTTACATAAAAAAAAAAAAGAATTAAAAATAGATTTTGACAGTGAACGATGAAGATGGTACTGCAACTTACAGAAATAAGAAATGTTGTCTTTGAGCATTACAATGAAAATCCTGTTGACGTTCAGAAAAGTTTGCTCAATTAAGTGTTGTAAAGTATGTGAGCAATAGCAATTGGGGTTTTATTCCTGCAAAACTCTACTACTAATGCTAAGAGAGGTGGAGAGAGAAAGAAAAAACACTGATTTCTTCGACAAGAGATCGAATCAAAGCAAAGAATTTATTTAAATGAATGTCAAATATGACCAGAATGTTGAAGGGATATGCGAAAGATTTCAGGGTTGTGGAAAAAAGCAAGATATGGTAATGCTGATTAAAACTGATAACGCTGATCGGAAGACAGAAGTCTTTCCTGAATTTCAGGGAGATAATAACTTTTGGGTGGATTTCACTTAGGATAAAATCAATAAAAAAAGAATCCTTATTGGTGTGTCTACAGCTAAGGGTGTCTCAGACAGATAAACCTGCTGAAGTGGCAAATGCATTAAACATTACCAAAACGGACAGACAGCTCGCGAGGAAGAGTATCCTTATGAAATTCGAAAACCAGTGCTTATCAAGAAGACAATCTGAGAATATGACAGATAAAAAGAAAGAGTTGTCAGCGAGCTGTGTCAAAAAAGAAGCAACCAAGGATAGGGAATTATGTAATGTAGATGAAGAGCACAAAAATATGAAATAGAAGTGAAAAGATGGCCAAGACTCCATATCTGAGGATTTTTGACAGCATACGGAAAAAGATAACTCTCTCTTTCGCATTAATGCAAATTAGTGTTCGTATAACTTTAGTTTGTGAAACAGAAAAGTTTCAAAAAGCAGAGTAAAGAAATGGTGATAGAACTGTGCTGAAATGAGCTAAATTTGGGACAAGCATTTGGCAAAGAGTTTTTACCATTGCCGGATATTTTGGTCATATTGTTGTAACTAATTGTATGAATGATAAGAAAGTGTTGGGAAGTGTTGGGGGGGATATTGAAATAAAGAATTGTAAGGTCACCGGTCACTAAAAAGGTACAGGTTGCTTCGGGCCAGCCCTAGGAGAGCTGTTAATCAGCTCAGTGGTCTGGTTAAACTAAGGCATACTTGTCTTGTGAAAAAGCCAAGATCGATGATCACAATAAGGATGTACGAAGTTGTTGCGAAAATGCAAGATAAGACTGAAAAAACAATTGCCTCATAAGAATATTTGGTAAAACTTTACTTTATTTGCGCGGCCTGATTGACGCCAGTCGCCGACCGGGACAGGTTACGGCCTTTCTGGGGGGATCCAGGGTGGGCGAAGATCCCCCGGCCAGGTCAGGGCACGTCGCCCTACGTTAGGTTAGGTAGGTAAGATCTGGTTAGGTCAGGACTTGGCATTATAGGAAAGGTTATGTCTATTTATGTATGAGGAACCTGTCCAG
>JANJGK010000004.1:14321616-14339116 GCA_039081455.1 Macrobrachium rosenbergii
GAACGCTAATATGAAAGGTGGAGGAATGTTACCAGTTGAATCCTATAGGTATATGGGAGTAAATAATAACTGATAAAGGGCCAAAGGACAGGAGATGCAAGAAAGATAAAAAAGGCACTCGCAAAGTATTGGGAAAAGACTTGGAGTGGTAATGGAAGCTTGGGTGGGAATGTATTACGAGACTATTATGTAAGATCTTTATTAGAGATGCAGTTTGGATGTTGAATGTAAAGGAAAGATAAAGGGCTGAAGCTGTTGAGATGAAGTATTTAAGTAGTTGATAATAGGAACTGAAAGAGAGAGGCATGTAGAGATACACACAAAAGATAGATAAAGGATAGATCAAAACCATCTCGAAATGGCTTGGCCATGTGAACGGAATGAAGGTCGTTAAGTTAGAGAGGAAAGTGTTAAATAAGGCAAATACTTTATGTTGATGAGCCTTCCGTAAGGGTGTATCAACCACCTATGTTGAAGAGTTTTCTCAACAATAGGTTTATCCTTAGTTTAGCATTTACAATACGATTGTGGCAATGACAGCTTCATGCTAAAGCTTTTTATGTTTGTTTCTCTTGAACTGTTCTCTGTATTTAACAATACCTTTAACTTGCTTTTCATTGCTTTAACAGTGTTTATTGCTGTATATTTAGTTTGTCCTATTATGTGTACTTTGTAAACCTCTTTAACTATTCATATAATTTTACCTCGAAAATATGGTGAAATGACACGAAAGCAGCCTGGTACCGTCGTAATACACACACACACACATATATATATATATATATATATATATATATATATATATATATATATATATATATATATATATATATATATATGTGTGTGTGTGTGTGTGTGTGTGTATGTATGTATAACTGATTCACGAAGATATGGAACGCGATGAATGTATAAATAAAGGCAAATGCACGAAGGAAAAATGAAACAACGGAGTGGTTGCTAGGCCTTTCAACACAATCCACAATGGTCCTTTACTCCTAGTAAAGGACCATTGTGTCGAAAGGCCTAGCAACCACTCTGTTTCATTTTTCCTTCGTGGCATTTTGCCATTATATATATATATATATATATATATATATATATATATATATATATATATATATATATATATATATATATATATATATATATATATATATATTGTTAAAGATTTTATTCCTCCCTCGTCCGACAGCTAGGAATGAATTTATTTAGGGAATAATTTCACCTTTCATTTGACTGTTGGGCCAAGAAAACACGGCGGGCGAGGTAGACCAAGCGTATCTTGAACAAAGAAAGGATGGTTAGCTCCTGTTTGAACTCATGTAATGAAAGCCCCACCTCAGCTGACCTGGGGTTACAATAAAAAAAAAAACCCTCACCCCCATCATGCGATATAGGAGCGGCCGATCCGCTAGGGGAATGGGAGGCGCATCCAGGCTGTGAGATAGATAGGAACTTAACCCCTAAGTACTTAATCTTAAGTCCTATTTTTTCTCCACTCCTTTGCTGGCTGTATGACTCTTTGCAGATCGATGTAGGCTGAGACTGAAGCAAACAACCGTGGAAGGTGTGCTCTGGATTCCCAGAAAGCAAGCCACTCTGAGCAGAACCGCTGCCCGAGACACACGTGAGGTCCCTCCTTTTACGCTGGTGAAAAATAACTTCGGTAACTGGCCGAGTCTCTCATGTTTAGCGCACATATCTGCAGGCCAGGTATGTTGACTGCAATTAGTCAGTAAACCAGCCCTTTTTTATTTCCCTCCCCCTGAAATTCCTTGGTTTTTCCATTCCTCCAAACCTCAATGTACTTAAAAAGCAGTCCCTTTGTTAAGTTACCCTACTTCGAGCAGCCTGTGCATCGCCCCATGACTTGCTTTGAAATCAACCTAATATGATTCAGTGATAAGTATTCAAATATTCCCTCCATAGCATAAATTAAGGGGAAATTAATTTAAGTAACTCAAGTGATCAGTTCCTCCCTAGTGCATAGATTCTTTGTGCGTAGCTCAGTAACAAGGGAGGTTTCCTTTTCCCCCCTGTGTTTGTACTATCTCCGGACCTCTCTTCCAGGAGCCATCATACGCTGTCCAGTCCGCTCTCTCTCTCTCTCTCTCTCTCTCTCTCTCTCTCTCTCTCTCTCTCTCTCTCTCTCATTCACTATCATAGAGTTCAACAGCCTTAGGCCGGGTATTCACTATCAGGTTTACTTGTCATTTCTTCTGCCAGTTCATCAAAACTGACATTATGACCTACTGGCTGAAAGATCTTTCTTCCAGATAATGCCTTAGTTCATGGGGATACACATGAAACGCCCAAAGCATGGATTAAATGGGAATCGCCCTCCACAGCCAGGACACCTGAATTGCTTGGGGCTATGAACACCGTCAGTAAAGCTCGACCCTGGGTCAACAACCAAGAGAAGCAGCCTGGACACGACACCAATAACACGTGTAGCTCACCCTCTTTATCCGGCCGAGAGCCTAGGTATCCAAGAGCTGATCTGAGTGTCCCATGAGAAGTCCCATTGATGCCGTATTCACAACATGTCTACTCAGGAATTTAGTTTGGTTAGAAGGTTTTTCAGTCAGTTGTTTGTTCTTATTCTCATTCCATTTCCGCTCTCCCCTTTCATTGTGCTACGACCTTTGAATCATTGTCAGTAACCATTTATCAGCGTTAAATATTATGTTGCCTGATCATAAGTTACGTCTTCCTCCTTAAGCCTTCAGCAACCGCTTCTGTAAAGATTGAGATTGCACTTGGCTTAACAACTGATTGTGTGTCTTCCTCCATGTTTGCAGAAAGATTGTGTGTAATGCTGTAAACCATCTGCCTCCACTGTGCCCCCCCCATCCATCAATCAAGCCTTCAACTCAAGCTGATTTTATTCATGTCCCATTATTCATTGTGTGGCACTCTAGTTATTTAAGCTTGTATAACTTCACTTGAGAGGTGCCAAGAGCCCAGTGTATATGGCTCTCTGTAATTAATTCTTCTAAGTTATGTAAATTACAGATAAGTAATTTAGACCCGGAATTTCTCTCCTGAGTCCTTTCCCAAATTAAAATCCCATTTAGATAACTTCCTTTTGTATTACGTCCTGCTTGCCCCCAGTCAGAAGCATCCACAACAAAGTATGAAATATAGTGGCAACCAACACTCGTAAGAATATATATATATATATATATATATATATATATATATATATATATATATTTATATATATATATATATATATATATATATATATATATATATATATATATATATATATATATATATATATATATATATATATATATATATATATATATATATATATATATATATATATATATTTATATATATATATATATATATATATATATATATATATATATATATATATATATATATATATATATATATATATATATATATATATATTCACATATGAATAGTATGAATGGGTTACAACAAAACTTTTCTATACCTTCCATGAGAGCTGGAGGGACATCTATGAAATATATTTCATATCAGTACAATTGTTTAGAATTTAGACAAATGAAAACGTATCTATAGAAAGCCGAACTTTTTGTTTATGGTCCATTTGCCTGATCAGTTTCACTATCACACACTTTTGTTGCTCACAGTGGAACACAGGCCGGGATGGATGCTCTTGCATAATTTTTCTGAATGATATTCTGTATATGTTGTATTTCATCAAATGCATAACTTGATGAAAAGACTGAAGAGATTTGTTGCCTCTGGTAGGTTTTATAGCATGTATGTATATCATGAAATTAATGATTTTATGAGATACTGCAAAAATAATCAGAAGGTAATATGAACTCATCAAAACTAAAATGTCTGAAAAAAAAAAATCTAATGCCCATCAAAAAATTCATTTGAAAAATGGGCTGTGTAGAATTGATTAGATACGGAAATGTACTAACCTTTAGCTCATCGCTGGAATGGCCAATTTCAACACTACTGTTTTACAGTGGATGGCATAACACACTATATAATTCTCATGAAAAAAAAAAAACAAAACAGAACGAGTGTCAGACCTTTCCGATAAATAATAAAATGTAGCGAACGCTCTAGGCAATCGTAGTACAGGGTTCAACGTGAGGAAATATATCACAGGGACATAGGCTATTGACTTGTCTAGTTTAGTTTTCATAATCAACCTTATTTTATAGTTAAGCTAATCAAAAGCACTCTGAAAAAATATTAAAATGCAAATCGATAATATTTAAATTACTTGTGCTAATATTTGGGCTTATATTTATGTGTGTAAATGAGCTTGGATATTTTGAACAAACAGATACGTATTGAGATTATCTGTTATCATTATGGAATTAATACGCTTCTTACCTAACCTGAATGTAAATAGATCCTAATCCATAAAGGAAGTTTCCTTCGCTAATTAAATGCGACGAATTGCAGAAGCTGAAGCTTGAAAGGTAGTGACCATTTTGGGAAATTATCTACAGCTAAACATAAAATACTTCCCAACAATAAATTGGACTTAGTTTCGGATACCATTTAGGATGCGAGAGCAGACGGAGACATGGCCAGCCACTAACTGATTTATTAATTATGACAGAATTCTTAATTCTTACAAGACATTGGTTTCCGTGAGCGGAAAAGTAGTGAGGACATTAGAACAAGAAGGGCATAATTTTATGATGAGTCGTGTTTTCTCACACCTGAAAATTACCTAATAATTCTTTGTCCAACGAGAAAAGTTTTCTAATGCACATGACTCGAAAGCTCGACATGTTTTACATTCGTGGTTGATTTTTGTTTTACAAATAAAATGTTGTGGTTCCTGAAAATTCATAAAAATCGGTGATTCAGTCGCCAGTCTTCGATTTGTGTTTTCTGGGGGGAAACCCGACGTTCTGCGGGGGTCGTGTTTAGTTGTTATGGATGGTGAGCGCGTGGAGGGCCTGCCGGAGTGCCTTACAACCATTCAACTTGCAATCTATATTATGAGATAGCAAAAGGTATTAATGACGTATCTTTATTTTTAACGAGTGATAGGTTAAACGGGAAAAAAAGAGCGAGAAATATCTGAATGGACAGGAGAAGGGATGAAGTGGTTAGCCTATTTTGACATTAGACTGCAGTCCAAGTTAATCATGGAAAGTGCTAAGCTCTCTGCAAGCGCTTTGGAGCATATTCTCTTTGAAGGAACTGAGTTGTATATCACGAATGTATAAGTGAAACGATAGATCACAATTTTTGAGATGGGCTGGTCACCTTAAGAACATAAAGAAAATTTCGGAAGAAAGGAAGGGAGGGAAAACGGAAAATTTATTTAGACTGAGTAAATAAAGTAATGGAAATGGAGAACCATAATATTCACAAAGCGGTAAAGATCGTGCAAGATAAAGGTGATTGGTAGAGTCTGAGTGTGTGAGTGTGTGTGTGTGTGTGTGTGTGTGTGTGTGTGTATGGGTGTGTGTGTGTGTGTGTGTGTGTGTATTTCAGTAGGAAGAAAAGGATTGGTAGATACTAGTTTGCGGAATCTTCTCATGTAAATGAAATTCCTGATTTCTTGGAATTTTTCCTACAAGGCATTCATCTTTTATTTAGTAGTTATTGGGTGAATGTGGCACTAACTAAGGATTTCCCAGAATACCTCTAGTTATTCAAAAGGATAAAAATTACAATGTGATTATATTCTCACATAAATGAAAAGATAGAAACTGAGGTAAGCCTGTCAATCAGTATCTAATTATGCTAAAGGTATTTGGACGTCAGTAAACAATTAAAAAATCACCATACAACCTTTAAATAAAAATGGCACAGCACCAAAGAGCATAAGATTCAGATAAACAAGTAATAAAAAAAATATAATGTAAACGAAACGAAGGAGGGCCCAAGAAACGGAGGGTTCAAAATATGGAAAACGAAAGAATGCGTTTAAGTCAGGGACAAATGGCACAGAGTATCTTGGGGGCGTCTGACGTACTGCTGATGAGCCTTTGGGTAGATGTATGTAATGCTGTGGACGTTTTTTGCGTAGGGGTTTATTTACTGACCAGCGGCTAAAGTATGAATATAGCAGCGATTATAGTCTTGTGTTTTTCAAGGAATCGTCCCTCTTTAAGGAAATGTTTTATTGTATATCACAATAAGAAATATACATAAAAAATTCGCAGTCTGCAAGTAATTTCAGTTTCAAATTCGATCTTAGCCTTCTTGACATTTTAAAATAAAAATGGCACAAGTGTAAGAAATGCTTTTAGAAATAGTATTGTAAGCACCATGTAACCTCCATGTATTGTCATAGAGCCTGAGAAGCATCACAGCCTTCACCGTACTGGAATTAACCAAAACAAATTAGCAAATGCTGTCTGTCTTACTAACATGTTCTTCGTTACGTAAATTATATATAATTTTTCCTAATAGAGCCCAATAACCATCCTGCATATCGCAAGATCAATTAAAAGGTTTCTTAGCAGTAACTCGTCTTGTAACTCATCCAACATCGCTCTCTGGCGACACGGCCAACAGTCTCGCCGACGACGGCCGTGTTCCATTTTCCCAACAGAACGGGCCGGATCTTTCTCTAAACGCGGGAAGCAATCCCAGACCTAATTGAAACCCATCTTGCCAGCATACTATTGCAAGGGGATTCCGTCTTTAATCTACACGCCCCCAAGACTAACTTAATCTGTCCACTGATTGGATGAATCTCTTGTAGATAGTGTTGACTGACACACCGCACGCCACACTGTATTAAATGGCTTTATGGGTCTTGGCTTGTTTTCGTATTTGCTTGTACACGAACATATCCGTCGCTCTAGTTTGTTATTGTATAACAGAGAGAGAGAGAGAGAGAGAGAGAGAGAGAGAGAGAGAGAGAGAGAGAGAGAGAGAGAGAGAGAGATATTGTTATCATTATATAACTCTGAAAGGTAGTTTTGCAAATTTATCATATTTAAAAAATCAATTATTTCTGTTACCTGATCGTTAAGCCTGAAATAAAGTCTAGTAATTTTAAATATTCAGATTCAGTTCATTTTATCCTCTTCATCATCATTCACCATTTTAAGACATTTGGTATTAATAATACCTCTTCGAGAAGATTATTCTAGGAACTGAGTCTTCCTCCAAAATAACAGTTTTATAAAATACCAGATGTGACATTGCAAGCCACGCGGGAATATCTTCCTTTCCATCATAGAGAAATTATTATTATTAATTTTTTTTTGTACTAGAGCTAGTCTGGATATGTTAACGTGACCTTGGTGAGAGTGAAGAAGTTCCGAGGGCAGTGACCCGACCAGATCATATACATTACTTTTGACAATGTTGTTGTTGCTTGAAGGAATGTGGCTACAATACAGCAGCTGCTACCAACTGTCGACATTCACACGAACAGAAATTTCTCGCGATATTAAATGAGAAAGTATTTTTAGAATTCAGGCTATTCAAACGTCCATTTCTGTCGAATTCTGTCAAGTGTCATTTCAATATGCAATTTAGTAATTCACTCCAACTCTTCGATTTAGGGAAAAAGTTCCTAAATAATAAAACCGGTCCAGTAAAAAATGGCACAAAAAGTTAAAAGCCCAAAAAGAGTAAAGAAAAAATTCCATTTAACGTCGGAAAGTTGTTAATGCGAGCATTAGTGTCCATCATTTCAACGGACGCAAAAAAGAATTCCAGCTTTTCATTAGCTGTAACGACATTTGCAAAAAGCAAAATTTCTTATTCATATAATTCTTTAATTGTTGAGTGTAATGAGTCTACTAGAAATAATCACCGAAATTTAACCATTTTGCGTATGACCTAATGGTACAAGAAGTGATAAATGAACTAAAAAATAACCGAACTTCTTTAAGAAAAACAGATGTTTTTTTATTTATAGAATTCGATATTCTTTAGTAGTTTCAAAATAAATAAAAAAAAATGTTTTTTTTATTAAATGAATATAAGAAATTTCAGGCTGCAGAGATACTTTTTTAAGCTAAGGGAATCAGTACATGCTTATTTATAGCATCATTTATTAAAAGAAGCTCCTCGGCTAACTGGAAAGCACCAAGAGGTGCTTGTAATGCCATATACATTTCAGATAATGATTCTCGCACTTTTATTTTCATGAGTTTGAATTAAATATCAAGAATTTAAAGGTTTTACTTTCGAAGAATGATCAGAGTACGCATAAATTATTTAACCTAGTTTAACAATTGGTGCAAACCGTCGTAGTATGATACACGGACAAATTTCCATTCATAACAACGTAATGGCTGAGAACTGAAATGCAAAATATTTTCTTGAAACTCCCAAGCTACAGTTTTTTTTCCTACGAGTCTGTCGAATGCATGGTAATGAAATACAAAGCTTAATGGAGTTGCTGTAAGGTGATGCTTTGACATTTTCTAAGCTCATAAACGGAATAAGAGGTAATGCTCATGATGAAAAAATCGGAGCTTAACAGCTAAATGCAGCTGTAATCTTGTACTTCAGCAGACATTATAAGAATTTTTTTTCATATATTATAGATAAGACAAGAATCGTTAGGTAAAATGCAGTAGGAATATTTTGGCAAATTGAATATTAATAATCATAAATGCACCAGGTATTAAACACTGGCATGACAGGTGGGGTTTGGGATAAAGTGAAGCGGACAGAAGGGTCCACAACAAACAGCCTTGGTGAAACACAGTAAAAATATAGACAGAGCGATAACCACAAATAAATGTTTCGTTCAAGCTGTGATCACTAGTAAACAAATGCAGCTTCAAAATGGATAAATCATTATCAAACCTTAAATAGGACACAGTGTTCTACTCTGTCAACGAATGGTGCCTACTGCTCCCTCGGATTCCTAATCTACCTAATTTCTCTTGGGATGCTGTATGCAGAATAAAACAGTTTAATTTTTTCCAAAGGCACTGTGTCCTTACTGAACTATGTTGACTTCACCCTGGTTGGACTCTTTCAACTAAACCTAATAGCATCTATGTCCCTGAATCCCACTGTGAAGTATCCTAAGACTACTGGAGCTTCATTTAATCCGAATCCTTTAAGACATGGCTAAATTCACCAACGATGCCATGACCTACCTTAGGAAGTTGCGTGTCACCCATGTGGAAACCTCCCTCTCAATCTCCAAGAAATTTTTTTTCGTGGAAGATTCGGATTCTCCACTGTGCAAATGTGACATTGGGTCCAAGACTGATTCGCATTGAAAAATGGTTTCAAGGCATGGCAACCCTGTAGCCATAAGGCTGATCTGGGACCGCCTTCCACCTATATACCCTATTGAGTGACAATGGCAAAAAAATTTATTTTTTCATAGCGCACATTCTCTCTTTCTCCTCCATCATTTTTATCTTTCCTCCACACTCAAACCATCCCTCTTCCCTGCCCTTCCAAACCTTTGTCCATGCTCCTGTTTCACTGTCACCACCCTCAGCCAAAAATGATGCCAATAATCATTTCGCACCGTTGCCTAGGTTATGAGTGTTAATACACAGAATATGTCCTCCTAACAAAATTTTTTAAGCTAAATCTTCAAGCTCAATCTACAGCCACTGTCCAGAACCAAGACGCAGTGAACATCCAACAGCAAACTGCACATTTTATGGTATAATGTGTGGACATCTAGTTATCTAACTTCATGACCCCAGTTTAAGGCTTCCCTCCATTACCCATACTGCAAGGTGTGAAAGAAAAGCAAAGAGCCTGATAGAAAAATTTAGCGACCTTTAATGGACTAATGGACTTGCGCCGAGAAAAGTGTTCCTCAATATTTTAAGCAATAACTTCACAGAAGATTACACAACCGAACCTTTGAGGCCCTACATTTATGAGACATCATACCACAAGGACCGTGGAATAGCATATCTCATCTGTGGTATTTTCAGGCATTGCTACGGCACCCGAAAGTGACTTGGCACATTGAAGATGAAGAAATGTGATATCCAAGTACTTTATTTACTTATCACCTCACGATTCTTGGTTCAAAGAACGTATAACTACTTCAGTTTATTGGCAACATGAAAGGAAGTATTTTTATGCGGAAACCAGCAACTATTCCGAACTAAAGACCAGACTACCAGCAACCAGCACCAACACCTAAAATAGCTGTGACATAGCTTTAGTATAAAAACCGAAGCTATTGCCAAAAATGAGGGAGAGAAATTGCCACGCAAACAAAATATGTCAGCAAGAAAGGCAAGTGGAACAAATATGAACAGTGCCATTCATCCCGTAGCGGTGCCTGCGCCTATCCCAACCTTCCATCCACCACCTTAACTTCTTTCCTTTATCCCTTTTACCATATATATATGTATGTATATATATATATATATATATATATATATATATATATATATATATATGTATATATATATATATATATATATTTGTGTGTGTGTCTCTTTCCTTCGATATATCTTTGGATTGTTTATGCGGCGTTTCTTCTGGATATTTTTTTCATTAAAACTCTCTCGTTATGTTAAGTAATAATTTACTTCCAAATCCCTACAGCGAGAGCTATATTCTCTGCACCTTTCAAGAATAAATACTCACCGTTACGTAGGTCCTCTCCCTATCTGTAATTCTAGCTCCAGGCTTTCCTCAAGATCTATTCATGAATAATAACTGTAGTACATTTCAGGAATTTCCCTTCAGCTCTCCACCTTTTCTTCTTCGCTGCCATTATGTTTCCCATTGCAGGTCTTACGACCGTGAATGAATATTTAACCTTATGCGTTTTTTCAAGTTTATGGAAGGTCAAAGGAATGGAACGAGGCCCAGCAAAAACTTGGGTAATATTGGCAAGAGAAGATGAGGGGGCAGTTTTACCAACATGAGGGGTAGTATAGCAGCATAGAATTGTGATGTATAGTTTCAGAGCTGTCATGTTCATTTGCTGCTGAAATTTTATGTTCTCTACTGGAAAACAGAACGGGAAGAAAGAATGAACAGATAAATAAATAAAAAAATATTAATTTACTAAAATAATTAAATAACCATATAATTAGATAAATGAATGAATGAATGAATGAATGCATGCGTGAATGAATGAATGAATAAATAAATTAATAAATAAATAAAAAAATAAATTAGATTTTTTAACCCCTGGTTTTCCCCTTCGTTGAGTAAGGTTAAAAAAATTATCTCTAGTTCATCATGGATTTGTCGATATGAAAGGAAACATAACGCTGATTAAAAAAGTGGTTACCAGAGAAAAATAGCTGGAAGAATAGTTAGTTTATCGGCAAGAAAGCCAAAGACCTTTATATATATATGTATACATACACACACACACACACACACACACACACACATATATATATATATATATATATATATATATATATATATATATATATATATATATATATATATATATATATATATATATGTGTGTGTGTGTGTGTGTGTGTGTGTGTGTGTATGTATGTATGTATACATATACATAAATTAATTGTCCTTAAAGTTTCAAGCCTTTATTAATGTGTGTTGGTGTGTTAAATTTAATAGCGTCTGCATGGTTCTCAGAAGTATTATAAGAACAGTAAAAGGAGGAATAAGAGTTGATTTTAATTCTCAGGGTCTTAATCCTCACAATGTTATGGTGGAAAGTCACGGCATGCACGTTGCAGTCATGATGCCATAGAGGAAGATGAAAAGAGTCCCTGCAGACAAAAAAAAAAAAAAACTTGAAGCAGGTAAAATGATGATGTATGAAAAGGGTAAGTGAGAAGCTTTTGCTAAGTAGATTATGTATAAAAATGGAAAATTAAGTATACCTTAGTTTAACCAGACCACTGAGCTGATTAACAGCTCTCCTAGGGCTGGCCCGAAAGATTAGACTTATTTTACGTGGCTAAGAACCAACTGGTTACCTAGCAACGGGACCTACAGCTTATTGTGGAATCCGTACCACATTTTAGCTAGAAATGAATTTCTATCACCAGAAATAAATTCCTCTAATTCTTCATTGGCCGGCCTGAGAATCGAACGCGGGCCCAGCACAGTGCTAGCCGAGAACGATATCGATCCGTCCAATGAGGAACTAGAAAAAAGGAAGATAATGTAACGTGCGAAAGGAATGATATAATTATCATTAAAATTAGTAATTAGGTTGAAAGACAGCCTTCAGAATCGAATAAAAAATGTCGAATGTTTCTTAAACAGATATAGGAATTTGAACGGTGCTATTTCTTTGAGGTGATCTGAACATTCGATAGAGTGAGAGGTATGATCGCATTGTCATCAGATGAAAATTTCATTACCAGGTTGTAGACAGAACATAGCGATACTTGAAACAGTAAGTTGTTCCGTTAAAAATATATATCTACAACTCAAATACTAATAACCCGAGCGCAAGAATTACAAAATAGTGGAGAAAATAAGCAATGGTTTCCAGCTGTACTAACAAACAACTTCGAGAAGGAAATACTCACTGCAATGCTTTAATCTAAAGGAGGAATTGGATACCGGGGGAGTCAGAGAGCCCACTGATGCTATCTTCAAGTACAAGAGAGAGAGAGAGAGAGAGAGAGAGAGAGAGAGAGAGAGAGAGAGAGAGAGAGAGAGAGAGAGAGAGAGAACATCAATTTCTTAAGAATGCTTGTATATGTAAGTGCCATAAATAATTAACCCTTTGTCCGTTACCTATGGTGAAGAACTTCGGTTATCTAAGAGCTCGCCTACCGAAAAGCATTTAGAGTACCCAGATTGTCAGCAAAAAGTAAAAATATACAAAGTGGCAACTGCTCTACACGCTCTTGAGAATTCGAGTGGGGGATTATGACTATTTATTCTAATTAGAGTCTTCCTCGTATAACTCTATTTTGATATTATACTGTGATGACCTTTAGTATGCATGCATGCATTGACCTTATATTTTTCTTATAAACATATAAATGAAAATAAAATACCGTGATTGACAATTACCGGCAATGATAATTATTACTATTTAGTTATTGAATCTACAGATTTGGTTATTTACTCTTAAACTTATATGTTCATTTTTATAAACTAAAGGACGCATTAGATGAATAAAATGTAGAAAATTGGGGTGAAAGGGGAAAGGGTGGGGGGGGGGGGCGCATTGTTATTGTCTGGGTATGGCTCACAAGATCGCCTGAGGCCCAGATAATCCCTGATATACGTATTAAACGTTTAAATGGTTAACCATGATATACTTGGAATATTATATGGTGAACTGGCTGGTTACCTATTCTTCAATAACGTACAAATTACGATTTGTTAAGAACACAAGAAAAATAAACGGGTTCAATTCTAAAGGCTATGATAGCCTCTTCAAGTGAAGTATATCAAATGAGAGATTTGTAAGTTGTAGAAAATATAGCCCTTTTCATTCTCCTCTCTCGGAACTTGAGAGAGAGAGAGAGAGAGAGAGAGAGAGAGAGAGAGAGAGAGAGAGAGAGAGAGAGAGAGCTGATATTATTTGCATATTGCTTTAATAATTCCAGATTAAACTAGGTAACAGATAGTGTTCAGTTAAATTCACGTGTGTTTTTATTTTTGCCAGTTCCTATTTTGTGCATTAGTAGTGTTCACAGAAGCCTCATTCAAAATCATGGACAGAAACAGGATAACATTTAAAAATAAGTAAAAAATATAACATGATTTCAACATTTTTACCAAATGCTCTAAAAAAGGGAGAAAAAATATACCCTTTTTACTTTGCATTTCACAAAGTAGGTTATGGCCTCGTTGTTGACTCGCAACGTTTTATTATACAAAGTTCTGTTTTCCTTAAGGGGAGAGGTCCCGTTAAAAATCGAGGTTTAGGTGTCGAATTTTAGGTTCTTGTGTATTCCGCTACATAAACTTGTTACCGACGCCAGACGTATGAAATTTTGCTATTTTCACGCCTCTAAAGCAGGAAAAAAAATCCGGTAAATGGACGTAACTCGCATGACGTAAGGTTTGACGTGACTTAAGCAGCGTGCTGAATGTATTACAATCACATATTTTCCAGTCAGTCAATTTTCCACACTTTCCGTAATTTGCGGTACAACAACCTCTCCTTTTAGGCAACAACAAAAAGTTCAAGGTCGCTGAGTCGCCGACTGAAGAAGCATGAAGCAGAGCTGTTTCTACAGTTGTTGAGAGAAGCGTACAATTTTTTATTTGCCCCCTTTCAATATATTATTTACATGATTTTGTCAGGGTTTCATGCATATTTTCTGAGCATGCCTCGTGTTAGCGCACATGGTGCTGGGCATGCCCTTGAAAGCGTGTGTGGTGGTGGAGACTGTGAGGGGAAACATATGTGGTTGCTGAACAAAAGAATTCTACACTTTTGCAATATGAATTATTGGAAAAGCATATTGGTGCAACCAAAGAGATTGATAATGAAAATTTCTTGTTATCTTTGCAAGAAATGAAGAATATATTGCAAGTGTAATGAGGTGTGCTGGTTAATGTGGGGGTTATTGTTGCTTTGCAATACTAATAACTTGGTTTTGACTGAAATCATGCATTTGTTTGTGAAAGTTGTAACAAATTACTTCTGGAAAAGTTAAAAGACGTGAAAAATGAAGGAAGGGGGAAGAGCTATGGGTAAAAACACAATGTTTCAGTAGGTTCGTGACATGGATTTTTAAAATCTTTTTATTTTGCTATGTGCAATAAACAGCTCGTAAGGGCATTAGAACAAAAATATTTTCAGTTATTTTATGTAAAAATTATTGTCTGATGTTCTTTGTTGATAGATGTCAATTTTCAAGTGAAAATGTTCATTCCTGTGTTAATTACTTAGTTATCAAAGTTCCCTGAACTTTGATTGCAGATTTCTCACAACTAGTTTTTTAGAAATATGAGTGCACTTAAATCCTTATAACTTTTTTGCTTTATGTTGGATTTCTACAATTCAAAAAGCATTAGAATCCGCATACAATTTAGAAGCATGCACACAGGTCTTTTTTCTATTACTTACACATTTACAATTTTTTTTTGTACTCTATTTCATATATCTAATATATATATATATATATATATATATATATATATATATATATATATATATATATATATATATATATATATATATATTTTAAAATCAACGATAACTCCATTAATATCCTCCACATGAACAAAAAACCAATGAGAAATGAAGATAAAGGAAAATACTATAAATTGAGGGAGACAGAATTATATATATGTAGATTTCAAAGATTTTATTAAGATTTGAAAATTGTAATAAAAATTAATAAAACTTGCAGTAACTCAAAAACGGTTCAACCAACTTGTTTGAAATGTTTCATATAAATATCTTTAATTAACTTAATACATGCAAAGAGTTTGAAACAAATTGAATGATAAATAATGGGAGTCAATGTTAAGTGACACTTCTTAAACAGAGTGGTGTAGCAAAACTGAATATCATTTCAATTCTTGACTGAAGTAGTATTACTCAGGAGTCATAATATTCCTAACAGGTGTTTACAGTTGACATATTCATAATTTTGGCAAACCTCCGCAATTGGATAAGTACCTTGCAAAGGAAAAGGGAGTCTTAAAATTCCGTAGGAATAACTGTAGCACTGACAGCTTTATAAAATGCTGAGATGTTGATTTGATGATTTATTTTTTCCTAGCTCTACTGTGCTGGTAATAATGTTGGTTGTAATGTGAAAAGATGCAGAATGAATTCAACGTATCTTTGCAAGTAATATCTGCACTTTATTTGATTAAATTTGATGGCATAACCAAAAGGAAAAACTTCAGGAAAGTAAATTAGTACTTATCAATAGGTGAATCGCGAATTAAATTAGGGATAATGTTATCAGGCAACTCTCATAATGACAGGGTAAGCAAGATATTCAACGTACAGTAATTATTTTATTTTCAGTGTTTATTTTATTTTTTGCTTGGTAAATTCAATTGATTTATTTTCATACTTCTTTGTTTATTTTGCCTTTCTATATTGGACTTCTGATGTTATTTTCTCACTTTTAATAACAGATATAAGTCAACTCACTAATTATCTTTACCAGTGTCAACCGGGCTAGTGGTAAAACGTTTTATAATCATATACCTTAAAAGCTACTAGGAACAGAAATCACGTATAGAAAAGAGGCTATTGTTTATACAACGGCCCTGTGTAATCGGATAATGCATATGAGATAAGAAAGGCTCTAAATGGATTAGAAAAATAACTTAATCCTTTTGAATCTACACTGTCCTGGGGAACAAAACTAAATGAGGACAATTGAAAAAAATCATAAAACCATTGTCTGTTTTAGTTGAGGTTGAGATAAATACACACACACAAACACACACACACACACACACACACACACACACACACACACAGAGAGAGAGAGAGAGAGAGAGAGAGAGAGAGAGAGAGAGAGAGAGAGAGAGAGAGAGAGAGGTTGTAAGGATGTTACAAGGAGCCTTTGGAAGGATTAATGAATTATAAGAAAGACAGGTAACATGAATATTACCTTCTTGAAAATGGCTCACTATTATTACTATCATTATTGATGGATATGAAGAACAATAGTTTTTTTAAGGAAGAGCGTACATTAGTTCCTTTTCTTTCCCTTTAAACCTTGATATATTGTTAGAAATACACCTAAGACCCTTAAGCTTTGAGAGGACAACGGTTCAGATCAATAGAGAAACTAAAACTGAATCTAATGTTTTAAATCAGGTTCCTGGTTGATTTGATTCTATGGATATTTTGGTTTGTTGAGTCCTTGTTTTCCATAAGTTGCTCACAGGGGGCCCCTCAAACCTTGGTGTGGGTCACGAAAATCAGGTATTGCCAATTGCATCAACCTAGGAAATAAGCCTGGATTATCAGTTTCCCTCATGAATCTGGAGAGTATAGTGCCCCTGAGGAAATGACTGGTTTTATTCTAGTCTAAATAAGTATAAGATTTGTATTCGGCTTTTATTCTGTTTGATTAATAAGCAAACCCGCCATTTTCACGTGGTACTTTACATTATTGCTTGTGAATTCCAATTCACATCCTTCAAATTATGTTTGAGTTCGAAATTTTAACAATACGTGTCTATTTAAAACTACACGGTAAACAATAGAATGTTGCAACTTATATAAACATTGAATACTTTAAAAGCAGACTTAACCTTTTTAAGCCAACATAGGAAAACAGTTATATTACTTCTTCCCATACTGTACGGATCATGTTTGAAGCAATATAGAATTATCATGGAATATCATTTTCATGTTAAGAAAACAAAAACACGCGAACACTCACGGAGGACTTTGTGAGAATCGATTTGCCAATTTACGGAAAAAAGAAATTCTTAATTTATTATGCAACCACTGTAAAAACTAATTTAATGAGATAGTCACTTTATATGTGGATGGGTAACGTTATATCATTGCCACATGATGATGCCAGTTGTTCCATTATTGGTAATATGTTTCTACAGTTCGATTGCTTTGCTTATTCTCTAATTGATTAGGATGTGAGTTTCAGAAATAAATGCTACTTTTCCTGATGATCGGTTTTAATTCATGCTCTTTCCAGGT
>JANJGK010000004.1:14344116-14345644 GCA_039081455.1 Macrobrachium rosenbergii
GGGACCCGGGGGTGCAAAACCCCTCGGTGTACCTGGAGTGATAGGCGACAGAGAGTCCTGTCATGGGGTGAGGGCCAAGCCTCTTGGGTTGGTTGTGGAAAGGGTGGCCGCTGCAGCTAGCTTGCTGGGGCACTTTGACCATCTTTTGGAGTACCCTCTTATGTTGCAGGTCCTGCAGCGGTATTTGGTAATATCCCTTTGTGGGGAGGGAGGAGGTTTTTGGTGGCCGTCCGGTTGTGAGCTTCGCGGACTAGGCCTGGAATGGTTTAGATGCTGGTGGGTCCGGTTCGCTCTTGGGCGAACAGAAGGTTGGGCTGACGGGTGGCACAGCTGTCACAGAGGCTGTGTCCCACACAGGAAGTTTTGGCATGGCCTTACTGGCAGAGGCAGTCAGGCAACAGAGTGGTGAGGGTCTGGGGGATGTCTCATCCTAGCAGGAATTCCACTCCGTGCTGAATACGTTTCACCACTCAAGGCGGTGAGTTTGGTTTACTCCAAGGGGTGCCCACCCTGAGTTTAACTGTGGGAACGGTCAAGGATTGTTCATTTTTATAATGTTTCTGCAATGTGAAGGGGTAGATTCGGTTTGCCTTATGGTTAAGTATATATTTGATTAGTTTGTGACTGCATGATCCCAAATTTGCCGTGGATTAACCTTTGTTTTTTACCCCCTGGCAGTTAACCATCCGGTATTTAAGGTTATACATGTTTTTGGATTTTGCAAGCCTAAACTTTAGTATTTCTTGTTGTTTGGTCTTAGGTTCAGTTTGTGACAGCTCGATCCCGGATTATCCTGTATTAACTTTCTGTTTATTACCCTTTGACAACTGACCATCTAGTATTCTTGTTGTTTTTGTTTACTTTGTAACCTTCTTTATATCTGTGTCACATTCGTGCCCTGACGATGCGTTAATAAACGTGAAAGCGCTTGGTACTGAACTTCTGCTTGTCATTTTCCTGTGGGATTCGCTTATACACTGAAGTCACGTGCATCTACTGTGATTTTTTAAGCATACACACACACACACATATATATATATATATTTTGCTGTTCGCCCTCTATGCAGTTTATTGTAGGAAAAAAATACACGAACCACGGACAGGGGAACATCTTTGTCCGAGCAGGGTAGGCCAGGCAATTAAAAAAATTAACGTCTGTAGCAGAACTCGGTAGCATTAGGGACCTGAACCCATAGGAAAAGTTTCCACAATTAACCTCTATTGAAGGAGGTCTTAAGTTACTTTTTCCTGTACTATGCTCGACGAATGTTTTGACAAAATTTCAGACCCCAAGGGCATAAGGGCGTACGGACGCCGGCCACCTGAAAAACGTCAGAGAGAGCTTATCTATCGCGAGTGGAGCACGTCAGCTCTTCCGGCTCTTTGTCCCTTTGTCTCTCCGTCTTTATTTGTTACTGAATTGGGAAGACTGCTGTTATCAAGACTTCCGATCGTCCGTTGTATGCACAAACAACTTTTCGTCCACGGTAAATCTGATTCTTTTTGCAAAGCTTCGTCGATTTACTAG
>JANJGK010000004.1:14345744-14401027 GCA_039081455.1 Macrobrachium rosenbergii
ATTGCAAAGTAGTGGTAAAAATGTTTAAATCTTCTATGCATTTATTTTTGTTCAAATTCAAAATTCGCAGGATGGATTTAAATATGTTATTATGGTGTTTCATAATTAATCTTCCTGACTGTAATTATCTCATTGAACATGTTATATCTTTAGTACATATGAGGCAATTCTGGAATGTTCATGCAGTGGTATTACGAGCATCATTGAGACCAATCTTGTATTCAATTTATCTGTAAATAAAACAAGTAAAAAATGCATCGAAGTTTCTTCTGCGCAATCGAGTTTTCTGTACATCGTATAATCAAGGACACCGAAAATAGATCTGGCTTTCAGTTGTCTCGGTATAATGCTGTATGAGCCGCGGTCCATGAAACTTTAACCACGGTCTGGTGGTGGCCTGTCCTATATCGTTGCCAGACTCACAATTATGGCTAACTTTAACCTTGAATAAAATGAAAACTACTGAGGCTAGAGGGCTGCAATTTGGTATGTTTGATGATTGAGGGTGGATGATCAACATACAAATTTGCAGCCCTCTAGCCTCAGTAGTTTTTAAGATCTGAGGGCGGACAGAAAAGGTGCGGACGGACAGACAAAGCGGGCACAATAGTTTTCTTTTACAGAAAGCTGAAAAACACATACTACGAGGATAAATAATTTATTAAACAAAAGCTGAATGTATAGAGTACACTTCAAATAGCAAAAATGTATAGATTAATTATATAATTCCCTCTTTCTATTACCGCTGTATGTCTTTCTGTCATGAAAGTGAACGGATATGGTTAGTTTAATTTTTCGCTTCATCCAATGGCGGGTACTAATGGATTTTATGGACTTTTCTGAAGCTCTTCCGATTCAATTAAAAACAATAATTGTAGGAAATAATGTTCCGAGCTACATGTATATGCTAAATGGCATTTTCAATAAATTTGCAATATAAGTAACGCTGTTTCGAGAGTAGTGGCCTATAGCTGAATAGAAGTCAACCAGATATTCAGTTACACTTCATGAACCTGCTAATATTTCATTTACTTGCTCAGAACATTAATTTCGATTTATCTTACAGAAGTGCGCCGTGTTCCTGTTTGTGCATGTACTTGTGACTATTATTATTATTATTATTATTATTATTATTATTATTATTATTATTATTATTATTATTATTATTATTATTATTGTTATTATTATTATTATTATTATTATTATTATTATTATTATTATTATTATATTCGGAGGTTGAACACTATTCATAAGGAACAAGCCCTAAAGGACCATTGACTTGAAATTCAAGCTTCCAAAGACTATGGTGTTCATTCGAAAGAAGGAACAGAAGGCAATGGGAAATACAGAAAGAGATCAGTTGTTAGAAAAGCAGATAAGCTGGCAAATAAGTAAGTAAATAAATAAAAACGCAAATAAAATATTAAAATACAAGTTTAATTGTAGCAGTGTAGTAGTGCATTGTATTTTCACTTGAACTTCTGAAGTTCCAATTGAGCGACATCCTCTGGGAGGCTGTTCCACAGTCCAACAGTGTGAGGAATAAAGGACCTCTGGAACTGAGAAGTTTGACAGCAAGGACCTTTACTGCATATTGGTGCTGCTGTTCAGCGAATATGGTTGATCTCGGCTGAGAAAGAGTATCAGGGATCAATTGTGAGCGTAAAAGATCTTTTAACATACAACTTACGAAAAAGGACAAACAAGAGACCATCTGTCAAACATGTTGCACTGATTTTATCACTGTTACATACAATACCTAACTTTTGTGCAGCATTTGTTGAAGCTTTCATTAGGTGTTTCTCAAAAGTAAGATGTGAGTTAAAAGTTACACTTAGAGTAGTTAAAGCTTCAGACTCATTCAGCAAAGTACCATCCACTTGAAGGGGAGGATGGGGTGGAAAATCTGTACAAGGTTTGCTAATCAATAGTGTTATCATTTTTCTGGAGTTCAGCCTCATACCCGACCGACAACACCATTCGGTCCCTGTCCACGTCCCGACTGAGGCTGAGGGCAGCTTCATTTCTCACATGTGGAGGCTTTACTACATCCACATGTGTTGCATCATTGGCATAATGAAGAATCTTTTATCCAGGGCGACAACCATGTCATTTGTATACACTTAAAATAACAGTGGACCAAGAACACTACCCTCTGGAACTCTAGACACAGCAGGTCTTGGTTTGCTAAAGATCCCATCAGCAGCATCTCGCTGCTGCCTACCTGTAAGGAAATCTTGAAATAATCCTAAATCATTTCCACCCACTCCAAGATTCTGAAGTTTATAAATAAGTGCCTTGTGATTTTCTAAACTGAAAGCAGCACTAAAGTCTATTTGAATTACTTTACACTCAAAGCCCGTGTCAAGGTTCTCTTGCAAATGGCATGTAAAGTCCAATGAGCAATGCAGGTACCTTACTGCTTCCTACATGCATATTGACTATCGGCTAACAATCCTTTAGATTCCACATACTTATGTAGTGGCTTAGAAGTGAGTTTTTCAGCTATTTAGGAGAGCCCAGGAACTGTATTACTAAACTTGCGCTCATCCGCAAAGATACTATGTCGGCATAAAAATCTATAGAATCTACTAATCTTGGGAGACAGCACACCGGAAACTTTTTTAAAAAACAAAGGGAAGAAACCATCAGGGTCTTCTCCACCCCAGCTATCGAGATTATCCAGAATTTTCTTAAGATCCGTAGAGCGAAATGCAAAATTTGCAAGAATAGGTTCAGGAGTGGGACATCCTCAGTTGATTGCTTAGTCTCAAAAGCTCGATGAAGCAGCTCAGCCTTTTCCCTAGGGCCAGTAACCAATCTACCACTATCTGTTAGTAGTGGTGGAATGGAAGACGATCCTGACCCAAAGATAGATGATGCCAATTTAGTCCTCTTCAAAGAATTATTGTAATTCCCCCCGGCTGTATAGTAAGTTCTACTGTATTTGCAGCACGGCGAGACTCAACAAAGATAATGTCATTTTTATTTGAATGGTTTCTTCTCCATGTGTTAAATTTGGCCTGTTTGTTGTGGTAAGCTCGTCTACATGTATCGTCAAACAATGGCTTGTCATTTGTCTTCAATTTGATGACCTTTCAAGGGACATACCCTTTTAAAATAGCCATCAGCATTTCATTTAACTTTTTCCGACATAGCATCAGAAATATTAAGTGTGTGACAAGCCTCAATAGATTTCAGCCAGACTGTTTTTCCAGTGGTGGCTTTGGGAATATACTGATTGGCAGATACGTCCATCTTAATGGCGCAATGATCAGAAGTGCCTTTATATTCGCAGACCTTGGACTTGACAATAGCAAGAGCATCTGTGAATACGAGGTCTAATCTAATATCAGAAGCAGCGTGGGTAGGATGCACAGAACTCAAGAGCAAACCGTACATGTTGATCTGTGGAATTTGAATTTAGCCACTGGTTGTGCTTTGCATTAAAGTCTCCACAATTATTGAATGAAGCCTTTGAATCTTATGACAAAGCCATACTTATCCTTTCCAAGAGACTGTCATATATAGAATCGTCGATATTTAGAGTGTAGTCAACAGCAACTACGTAAAGAGTGTAGAGCTTACTGAAAATTTTAAAACAAAGAACTTCATGGCAACAACTACACTCCAAATTTTTCTGACTCCAAATTTTTCTGACAATAAAAATAAGCTTAAAGGATACTGAAAAGATTTGGGACTTCCTGAGAAAATCGAAGCGCATCATGGTATTCCCAAGAAACACTAATTGCGTTTCATAGACTACAAATAATAGTTAACTGATCTCTGCTAAATTTTAGGTTATCTAATAATAGTCGATCTAAAATTTAAGTAGGTGTCCATGTAGACTACTTTCATTGTGTTTATCTATAAACACAAAGAAGTACACATGCTGCATAAACATGAATATGCAAAGCGCTATCTGAAGTCAGTATACAAACCTGAAAACATTGTTAACCTCTGCTAAGTAAGGCGTAACACAAAATGAACACGTAAACCATTTGGTTAGAAAAATTATGTCATTAGCAAGACTTCTAATAACATGCAATTAAAGAGCTGTCAGAACACAATCTATGCTTGATGTGATGTCAGTTCCGTTAGTATTGCTTCGTAATATTCAATTATTCGAATGCACTAGATATTAAAAATAACTTTATGAAAAAATATTTATGGCTAAAATAAATTCACGTTGATATCTTTGTCAATCATTTATGGAGTTATTTAACTGTTTTATAAAGTAAGTCACTGTAAACTAATTAGTGCATGAATTAATTCTTTATTTTACATAATTCTGATTACTCTAGATTGATAACATAATTTCTTTTTTATTTTTTATATTGTGGATCTTATAATTGCAATTTTTCTACCTTTGTATCCCTCCTCGACATAATTAAAGCAAGAGCATATGGTTCACTTAGTGGCCCCGCCCATTCAGACTTTGAATATAACCTTCTTTTACGTAGAAGTTTATTCGTCCTGTCTCTTTCGGAATATTTTTGACCGCTGTTACCTTGTTTTTATAGAGTTTATCTTTCTTTCCGGTACCCCTGTGGTTTTGTCCAATAACTAACTTTACCTGCCATGAGCTTTGGAGTTCTGTTCTTGCCACTGTTTTCCACTAAATCTCTCTTCTGCTTACAGATGTTACATGGTTTCACTATTACATCCACGGTAACAAGGGGGGCATATAAATGTTTGTAGCAAATGGGAACAATAGTTATAAAAAAAGAAAAAAAACTTTCCATTTATTTGACGAACTACTTTACAATTTTAATATGAAATACTTGACCTTTCTTTGTCTCACATGCATAAGTTGCTCTTATTTATTCAAGTAAAGAAAAGGTTTATTAGAAAATGGTATGCACCATGCAAAACCATAAAAATAACCAAATTCAGAAGTCACAACAATACATCTATGTAGGAAAATCAGATTACAAGAAAATATTTCAGCGACATAAAAGCAGTCCCTTTTTAGTACCTAATACAGAGGAGGATGTATTTACTCAATACTTCATCATTCGGTTTCATCTACGTTTCAATACGTCCCCTAACGTATTGGTTACTATACCCCATTCTTCAATATTTCCACGTTGGCCACACTGCTTACTATGTTGGCAACACTGCCTCCTCGTCCCTTCTTGCTTATATTATCCAAGCCTCGTTCCATTCCCTTGACCTTCCATAAACTTGGAGAAACGGACAGGGTTAAAATTTCATTTACGGCCATAACACCTGCAATGGGAAACATAATGGCGCCAGGGAGAACAGGTGGAGCGCTGATGGGAATTTCCGGCCAAGTACCACAGGTATTATTCATGAACAGATCCTCAGTAAGACTCGGGGCCAGAATTACAGGCAGAGAAAGGACGTCAGTACAGGTGCACATACATATGCTAAAAAGGATACTAGGGAAACTGTTTGCTCTACAGGAGTGGGGAGAAAGGGGGCATGGGGATAACGACAATACAATGAGTACTTTGATCAAATAAGAGTCTAGATGAAATATTATATATATACATGTATGTGTGCATGTATATACTGTATATGTATATATATATATATATATATATATATATATATATATATATATATATATATATATATATATATATATATATACACATACATATATGTATGTGTGTATATATACATTATACATTATATATGCATATATATGTATATGTATATATATATATATAATTTATATATATCAACTAGTGTTTTTATGTTATTTTAGTGAATCTTATTAAGTTTTATATGCATTTTAGTGGATCTTATAAGTTTTATGTGCATTTTAGTGTTTTACTTGTCTTTATGTATCGAACATTTTTATATTTTACTTGTCATTATGTATTGTGACTTTTAATTCATTTTTGTTTTATTCAATGTCAAATTTTACAATATATATATATATATATATATATATATATATATATATATATATATATATATATATATATATGTATGTATGTATGTATATAAAGAACAAAACAACAATAACAGCAAATAAATACATAGAAGGAAGGCGATAAGCGCAACATATAATAATTTTCATAGTTCATAGAAAAAACCAAATACACACTGCAGCATAAACGAGAGAGAGAGAGAGAGAGAGAGAGAGAGAGAGAGAGAGAGAGAGAGAGAGAGAGAGAGAGAGGTTTCATTATTATTTATACTGCCTCATAACTTGGCTCGTAAATCTGTTATTTTCTGTTGATTGCTGAACATCCTTTTTTAACGGCGAAATTACTCGCATAACCTTTCTGAATTCTGCAAAATCCATCAACGCTTTATTAGGGGAAAATGCAATATGCTCTCTAGTAATGTTTCATTTCTTTAATTCAAGTTAGCGTACCTCGGGATATCTTTGAAGTACATTTGCAGCTCATAACTTCAAAATAAATTGCCGGAAAAATGTCACAATAACGCAAATCTACGTATATTTGCTTGGGCAAAGACGGTTCGGGGAAAGTGAAAAATGAAATAGAATTTAAGAATCGCAAACGCAAATGTGTTCCTTATTCAGAAAGAAACATTGTTGGAGCTATTGCTTGAACTGGTAAATTTGAACTGAAAACAGAGGTAGCTTGCTTTTGAAGAGAAAAATAACCAGTCACCAAAGATATGTAGGGGTAGAAAATCAAAGTATGCAGAAGCCTCATTCTAGAAACTCCCAAAGAAACATTGTTGGAGCTATTGCTTTAACTGGTAAATTTGAACTGAAAACAGAGGTGTGGTAGCTTGCTTTTGAAGAGAAAAATAACCAGTCACAAAAGATATGTGGGGGTAGATAATCAAAGTATGCAGAAGCCTCATTCTAGAAACCCCCGAAAAAAAATTAAACTATAGATAGGAGCTACAGTGTAAAAATATCCAAAAATTTTATAATCTCAAAAAAAAAAAAAAACCATCATTTTGATACTTACCTCGATAGAATTTAAAACGCCACTGACACAACTTAGTGGTAGCGGCAGGAAATAATTCTTGAATAATGCAAAGCATATCCAAAGATACAATCTCTCATAAAGAAAAGAAAAATGTAAAGAAACACAATCTGATGGAAATAATTCCAAATACTGTTGTAGATATAACCTATATTCATAATAGCATAAAACTAACATTCATACACATTAACTGACAATGGAATAGTACTAGTAAATAAATAAATAAAAGTGCAAAGAAAATACACCCGACTGAAATACTTTAGTTTGTAACCTGTACTTTAAAGAACTAAAACCTATACATTATACCAGCTACCAAATTTTATACATCTATTATCCAGAATCAAACATTTTCAAACTCAAAAGAAATAGGCCCTCTTAACGATAGTTTATGTGAAAGCGAACGTGAGCAGAACCCCAGAGATCATCAAAACTTCAAAGCATTGTGACTTATAAATATCAGTCATTTATAATTAGGCAGCTGTAACCCACAAATACAAAACCAATTTTTCTGTGTAAACAACTATTTATAATAATCGCTCAGACTTCATCTTATATATACAAGTGAATGTTTGTATGTGTGTGTATGTTTGTATGTTTCTATATTTGTATGTTTGTAACTGTGCGCTATACAATACCGAACTGCTTGACCGATCTAGACAAAACTTGTCATGTACCATCATGCCTAATTTCATTTACTCGATACCATAGAAATATATTATTTAAAATGGTTTTCTTTCCTGTGATTAATAATTCTGTTTCAAGGTTTGTGTTTGGGTTTAGTGGGGATGAATTTAGGTTTAGCAAGGGCTGTTTTTAGGTTTAGGGGGGATGTGTTTGGGTTTAGCAGGGGGTGTGTTTAGGTTTAGCAGGGGGTGTTTTTAGGTTTAGTGGGGGTGTTTCAGTTAAGTGGGGGCGCGGGTGTGTGTGTGTGTGTTTAGGTTTAGTGAAAGGTAAATGGGACAGTCACCAGAATAATATCTGGATAAAATGGACAGCAACCATAGTAATGCCTTGATAAAAGGGACAGTCAGCACAGTAATACCTGAGGTACAGTCACCAAGTAATGTCTGGATAAATTGGACAGTCACCACAGTAATACCACCTGGATAAAAGGGACAGTCAGGACAGTAATACTTGGATAAATGGGACAGCCACCACAGCACTACATGGATAAATGGGAAAGTCAGAACAAGCAGGTGCAGGAAAATTTATCTGATTCCTTCAGACTTTTCCCAGGCAGCGCCGGGTTGGTCAGCTAACACTAGATAAAACTTAGGTTCACTCACACACACATCCATATACGCACACTCAAACAAACAAGTCAGACTCATATTTTCAATGAAATAGTTTACGAAATCTTGAAAGACTCAAGTTAGCTTAACACTATAAGTCTTCTCAGTTAAATATTCCTCATTACATAAATGTAAGCTACTAATACACGTCATAGGTACTGAAGTAATTTGAAATGTAATTTTAATGAACTTTGATGTGAGCAGGTAATCCTAAACTACTCGAAATTTGTCACAACGGCGACGTGACGGGTGGACCGTGAATGTATTCGAAACTTAATAAGTATGATAATTGTATAATCATAATAATGAGCAGAACTCTCGTCAGAACCGACGCAAAAGCTACTGATTTTATCATTTAAGTATATTCCAGACTAAATAGTTTGGTAATCGGTTTTTGATAAAGCCATTCTACTAATGTGATTATTACATCGACGTGGTTCGTTTATGAAGGATCCACTGTCCATAGACAATCGTCATTTGCAATACAATTAATTAATTTGTCAGCGGTTAATTCAGAACTGAATTAGCAGATTATCGTCGCTGCTTTCAATAAATCCCTTCAGAATCGACTAACATCTGATGAACATTCGATTTGTTTAATATTTGTTTCGAATGGCATATGTTAAATATCACTGTTATTAGCGATATTCACTAATTGTCAACTGACTGAATGCTTTTGTTGTCAATCCTCCAGATCTAATGACTGTCAGTGTTTCCCTCACGGTTACATTCAGCAATGACATCGATTGTTTCACACAAATGGAATTAGAAAGTAACGTAAAGCTTTGTGAATCACCTCTCCACTTCAAGGAAATACAGTATTTAGAAATGACAAATTGTAAGGAGAGGTCACCTTTCATCGACCAAAATGTCACCTCTGTGGTGTTGCTGGTTCTTGCTCTGTTTTTAAATACGGCGAATAAATTGCACTCGAACTACTTACATGTTCAGATAAGAGTTTACGATTCCTTTGAAATGCTTAACTAGTTCTTGTTAGCTAAGACAACCGTAACTTGTTCCGGGCATTGCCAGTTATGCCCAAGCAATAATTGCCACATAAGCGATGGGTCAGCAATGCGCTGTTTTGCTCTTTGTAACCTAATTTGAATAATCCGGATAACCGCATGAAGATTCATCTAAGTGCTATATGGTTTGGTTCAATAATAATGTAATAATTGCATTATCTATTCTCAAAAGGATACTGAAAGGTCTACCTAGTTTTCGGAATCAATCAGTAGCTCATAGTTCAACGATTGAAAGCTAATGGATATGTATAGCATTTGGGCATCTATAATTCTCTTAATTGGATTATTTTAAATCCAGATTTCTTCCTCTGTGATAATATAGGAGTTGACTTTATTCGTCAAGTAAAACGTATATGTGGAATTCTTATCCTGTGCTAAATTTAATCAAACTTCTCTCGCTCAATTTGGAATCAGATTTTGAATCGGATTTTTTTCTCTTTATAGTGACATAAAGTTATTTCGATTCCTTCTTCGAATCTCAAAGATAGTTCTTTTGCGACCAGAGAACAGTAATACTGCAATTTTCAGTAATATAAAATAAATAGTTTAAGAAACAATACGGACAAAATAAACATTCGTCCATATCAACCGAATGAGCATGACCGCAGTTACGAAAAAAATAAATATTTTTCTCGGAACTTTTGGCCAAATGTGCCGGTGCCTTTAATGATGAATTAGAGTTTGCTTGACTCTTGCTAGGACCTGTGCTTGCGTTTAAACGCTGAAAAGAACGAATGAATTCATTCTAGGCTTCCTATTTTTAAATTTCACTGCCAGGCAAGCGTG
Source organism: Macrobrachium rosenbergii (assembly GCA_039081455.1). Classification (NCBI taxonomy): domain Eukaryota; kingdom Metazoa; phylum Arthropoda; class Malacostraca; order Decapoda; family Palaemonidae; genus Macrobrachium; species Macrobrachium rosenbergii. Next base: position 14,355,792 of record JANJGK010000004.1, read on the forward strand.
TTCCATAACACCTCTGACTCTGCAAGTCCAGCAAGCCTTGGTATTTTTCTCTCTTTTTATCAGTCCACCTATCTATTTACCGCTTTCTCTCTCTCTCTCTCTCTCTCTCTCTCTCTCTCTCTCTCTCTCTCTCTCTCTCTCTCTCTCTCTCTCTCTCTGTCTTTTTCTTTCTGTCAGAATTCCTTTAGTTCTTAATCATAGAAGTACCGTAATGCCTAGCTGAGCTGCAAATGAATCATTTTCTTCATGTTTTCTTATCTCTTTAGAGTGATGAGGGAAATTTCATTCTTTATTCTCGACCCAGAACGAATTCTTTATTAATTGAGGTCGTTCTTATGAAAGGAAAAGAGAAATTTCAAACTGTATATAGGATTCATGCTTATTAGAGTTTTTTTTGTTGGGGAGGGGTGGCGGCGGCCTAGTTGCCTGTTTACCAGTAATTAAAGCTAAATTTTCTTCATTCTATTTTTCGTAAATATGGCCTATAATTCCTTGAGATAGGCTATATTTAAATAGCTTTGCGTTATATCTAACTGAAAGCAATTATCGGTTACTCCGCATAAGAGATAGACGAGATACCACTGACCCTTGATATTTTGAAAGCAATACAATTGATGTTTAAGGAAGTTCCCCTTTGGAGTCTGTAGTTTTCTGCCTTTCTTTTGGTAACATTACAGGAAAAAATAAGTTCAGGTCTTGGAAGCAAACAGGGTAACAAGAACATTGCAACATCACAGACAGCATTTTGTTTATTTTCAGCAAGCAAAGACTGAAACTTAAGCCTAGTTGTATAATCATATAGCCACGTTTCTATATAATCACACGACAAAAAGTAACTGGACTCTGGTTTCCTTTCATGGGTTCATTCTTATCGTTTCGAGTCTTTACGACAGCTGCCTGTTATCAAGTCCCTAAATCTAAACGCCGCCTCACGACCTCACTTGTCTGTTTATATTAACATCTGGTTTGTTTGTTTGTTTGTGTGCCAGTCTGTCCCTCGTCTCTGGTGCTTCCTTTACCCCTGATTTCCGTATAGGGAATTTTCTCCTTGTCTGATAGCTGTCTGTCTCTCTGACATCCTGTCTGTTTCCCAAATAGGACCTCTGTCGGTTTGCCTTTAAATTTTTCTTTTTCGTGTGTTCACTTTCTCTGTTTTCATTGTCAGTGGCATTTTATTTATTTGTTTGCAGCTTTATCAGCTCTGTTATGTTTGCATATACTGATGTAGCATATACTTCATTTATTTTAGTGGAAGACCTGCTTTCTACGTACGCTCTTCTATATGAATGTTCATTGTTTAAGCATGTAAACTTTACTTGTCGATACTATTGCAGTCTTCATCTTCTGCCTGTCTGTCTGACCATCTGTTCCATTTCGGGTGCCCCCCTACTCATTTCTATATGGCAGTGGTGTAATGGCAAACCTCCTTTAATTGTCTAGCCTTTTCTGCCTCGGGGACCCGTCTATCTAGTTCCCATATTCAGACATCCCTTTCAGGTCACGTGTGTGTTAAATTTCGCCGACATTTAGTCATTAACCATCAATTTTCTGAATATTAACCCATTCACCCAATCACCCTTTCCTGCTTTCTCGTCGATGCTCCATTAATCACTTCCGCAATGAGCCATTATAACAACCCTTTTCTTGCATTTGCAAACCCCTTCTTCGACCCGTGCCTTTCATTACCTCATTATTCCGTGCTGATATTGGCTAATTGAACGTTCCGTTACCGTATGGGTTTCTATTTGCAGGGATCGGAATTCATATAGCGTAAGTTATTAGTCTCCGACTGTATTCCACTTTCTTATTTTGTATCATCATTCATCTATTTCTCATGCAGTCTCTCCCGCCACAACGTTCAACAAATTCCGCAAAACATTAATCTTTCATCTCATGTCATTTATAAGCGATTTGTTTTGATGTATGTCATCATTACTTTTTTATTTGCTTAGTAACCCTTCAACTTTAATGAAACATTAGGATCTTCAGGGGCAATTTCCTTCAAAGTATCCATCTATTTTGCCACCTTAATTTACGAACTTTCATGTTTTGCACCAAAACGCAAAAACTATGTGTATACTTTTTCTTTTTATAAAACATTTGCGAAACGAATGTGAGAAAGCTAGGTGAAATAAAAATTGCTCTTAAATTAGAATATTACTACCAAGATGTATTTATTCAGAGAGAGAGAGAGAGAGAGAGAGAGAGAGAGAGAGAGAGAGAGAGAGAGAGAGAGAGAGAGAGAGAGAGAGATAATTTGTCTTATGCTCCAAGGAGATGAGGCCTTGTTGTACTCATCCTCTTCTTAAGATGAGATATATCTTATATTTTATTCTGAATAGAACTTTCATGCCGGATGTTGAGATATTTGATTGTGGAATGAAAATTAACTTATGAAAAAATATTTACAAGGTTTAGATATTTTTAATAGAGCATAAACAAAATGGTAATCATCTTATCATTCACTAACAAACATAAAGTAACGAACCGTATTAAGAATACGGGGGTTTTGGCTAACTTCATTTTACAAATAATAACATTTACTTCTAATAAACTTTGAAGTCGGTGCATTGTTTCATTTATCGGCTGGAGGAGACAGATCCAGCAGTAATATTAATAGGGTCTTAAACAGTTGATTATGGTGTTTATATTCTGTTCATGTTAACATGTATTTCTTGCAAAATCAGATAATAGTGACTGTTTCTTTTCATTTGCTGTGATAACTTCAACGAAGCCTTCGATAGATGTGAGCTTTGCTGATGGTCCAATACAAGAATAATCAAGTTAATGGTGCATTTCAATGAATCTCGTAAAATTGGGTTCACTGCACCTCACAGAAATGCCAGGACTTTCAGAGCCCATAGCAATATTTTAGAGAAAAAAAAAAACGTGTCAAACAATCCTGTAAACATTGCAATCAATTGATCCATGTCAAGTAATGGAACAGATATTTAGTAGTGGGAAAGAACGTGGTTGAGTCATAGATAGCTGGTATTCAGTAGTGGGAAAGAACGTGGTTGAGTCATAGATAGCTGGTATTCAGTAGTGGGAAAGAACGTGGTTGAGTCATAGATAGCTGGTATTCAGTAGTGGGAAAGAACGTGGTTGAGTCATAGATAGCTGGTATTCAGTAGTGGGAAAGAACGTGGTTGAGTCATAGGTGGCTGGTTGATCATCCGCATGTGCCAATGAGTTCACTGCATTATCTTCAAAAGTCTAATTACTTCCCATTGGGTTGGTCAATGAGCAAAACTGGCAACTGTACTACGGCACGAAATTCATTCGGTTTCTTTATCATCAGTAGAAATTGATAGCAAAATAGACACATGAAACAAAGATTTCTTTTGCAGAAGTTATTGAGAAGGTATGTGCCGTCCTTAGATTAAAGAGCTTTTAAGGAACATCATCTCATTAATAATTACTGAGAAAAATTTTTTTTTATCTGGGAAAGCCTGAAAAAGAATGAGCCTTTATGAACGAGCTCAAACAAGCATTATCGAAGTGCTGAAAGCAGGTTCTGAGTACAAACAGGCAGACTATGCGTTCCACGTGCTATGAAAAAACGAGTTACTGGAAAAGCTTTTCATTCAGTTATGTTTTTGAGGGTCGTGGCGTGCTTCTTCCGAAAACACTTGAAGGATTAAAAGCTATCCATAGACAACTAAGTCAATCTGCACAGTACTTTAGGAGTAACGTGAATGATGATTGCAAGATCTATTAAGAGATAACTGTAAAAACCTAATAGGGAAGAGACACTGTACGAGCTTTGCAAAAGTTTTGAAAGGAAAGATGTGTATCATTAAAAGCACAAGTTGCAAAATGTGCAAGGGCTATTGAACTATTTCTTGTTAATAGAAATGAAATGAGAATGCAGGTAAGGGTAGAAATTGTTGTGATGAATTGTTCAAGTACTGTAAAATACTGCACATTATGAAACGTTGCTATAGAAGATGCAATAAAAAGGCCAGCAGAGGTATAAAACATGGATTAGTTTGAGGTGGTTTGGTCATGTGGAGATCATGAAGGAAAGCAGGCCAGAGAAAATATGTATAATTCCAAAGTTTTAGGAGCAGAACGGGTGTGAAAGAGATGGCAGAGTATAGTTTAAGAAACACAGAGGTAAATGACTCGTTATGTGTATGCATGTGTGTCTATGCCTCTTTTAGATATGAGACTTTTTGTATATTTATAAATATTAAAAAAAGCACCCATTCATACCGAATTCAGTTTAAGTTTGGAATAACTGACATCCAAAAAGATTTATATATGTTGAGGGCATCTGGCTAGGCCAGGATTCGTACCTACGTCTTTTGAGCGAGGAACAAAAGAAACTGTGACCTATCGATTCTGCTGTGAAGACCGAGAAAAGTTGATTTCTGCTTGGCGATAAAAGTTGTTATCTGCTTAGTTGAATTCAGGCTTAAACCCTCTCCACTTGGCTATTTAAGATAGCTATGTCGCTTATTACTTCCACGAGATTTGAGTAACTGTAACAGCCGCAATGACACTTTTTTTATTTACATTTTTTTTTTTTGCACTGAATCTAAAATGAAGATCAAATTGTCTACTAGTGAAGACAATCGAACGTTTTAACATTAGGTTGGAGGTAAAGCACTTGTTCACTACTTTACCTTAAACTCCCGTCAACCCATAGAAAGAGCTCGAATCTCCTTAGCAGAAGAATGGCCTCCTTCATTCTGGATTCAAGGCAGTTTAATGACAAGCTTGTTAAAAAAAATGTAAGAAAATCGTAAAGTTTCGAGGGTATTGTGGCTATTATATATATATATATATATATATATATATATATATATATATATATATATATATATATATATATATATATATTATATATATATATATATATATATATATATATATTATATATATATATATATATATATATATATATATATATATATATATATATATATATATATATATATATATATATATATATATATAATGTATTATATAGCTGGTCATCTGGCGCTGCCCGGAAAAACTCTGAATGACGACCAATAGCTTCTCTTTCTCTCTCTCTCTCTCTCTCTCTCTCTCTCTCCCTCTCTCTCCAAGTTTTTGGGGATTACTTGTTAGAATAAAGGGAATTAACATTGTGGGTTTCTTACTGTGTGGGAATTCTTTCAAGGAAAGTTGTTTTTTCTCGTTTTTTTACTTTAAGGGGTGTCCTTTTGCAGAACTAGGGAAATTTTGCATTTGTGATCAGCCAAGAGTGAGCTAACTGATTTATTTACAAAGGGGAAAGCTGCAAAAATGGCGAGAGGAAATAGTGATCAGAGATTCCTTAGGTCAGCCTATGGTTGTGTAGGGCGCGGAGATTCAGTCTGCAGTTTGAAGGGTTTTGTTGAAATTCGGAAGAGCCAAAGGTCAATGGTTGGGTTGAGTTCTCGGGCCCCACGGGTTCGTTGTTTTAATTGTAATATGCAGGGACACATTAAGAGATTTTGCTGTGTTAAATATTGTGGTGGTTGTAGGAGTTATGGTCATCCTTGGTGGTCTTGTCTGTCTCTGAGACAGTATAATGATAGGCCTACATTTCAGAATTTTGGTAGCTCAGGTAAGAAAGTTCCTCAAGGGTTTTTTTTTGAGGGATCTTGTGATCGGCGGGCGATGTCTAAAGACGATTAGTTGTAAAGGAAAGCTGGATGGGTGTTTCTTGTGATACAGGACTTCTGGTGGAACCCTCAGAGGCAAAGCCAGTGGTAAAAGGGTCTGTGTATGGGTTAAATGTAAGGGTTTTTATAGATAAAGACGCCTCTGTTAATCTGATGAATTATGAGTTATTCCAATCAATTTTTTCCGATCGTTCTTTGAGACTTGCTGAAGAGACAGTATGTGATGTTCATTCAAATAGGTTATGGGCTTTGGGATACGTGGATGTGGATTTATCTCTTGGCGGTAGAACTTTTACAGAACCATTTTTGATTATACAAGGGACTGGTTTGGGGAATACATTGTTACTGGGTCATTCAACATGTCGGAGACGAAAAATTTCGGGTCATACAAGGGTATGTGGTATAACTGTTGGAGTACCTGGTGTGTTTGTGCCTTATGAGGGGATGGATGTGAGTGGGATGGATGATGGTAATGGATCGGGTGTACATGAGAATTTGTGGGTGGATGCTGAACATGTGTTGGTGGGTAAGAAGTGTTATATGGAGGTTTTGTTGGATGATATGGCCCTTGGTCCTGGTATGGTTGCTATGGTGAAAATTTGAGTGAAAGGAGTGCATAAATCCAGACAGGTGTGTTTGGATGAGTGTAGCGGAAAGCTGAAGGGGGTAGAGTGTACGGGTTCTATAAACAAGATATCGAGTTCAGGCGATACTTGGGTGGAATTGCTAAACTGTAATGATTCAGTTCGGAATTATCAGAAAGGTACTTATGCAATCGAATTTGTTGACTGGATCGATGAAGATAATTCAGTTGCTATTGTCGGGGATTTTTGTAGTTTTTCAGAAGCAGATTTACAGGCTAGGAGGCAAGTTTTTAGGGATCATTTAGCCAATGTTGATTATAAAGAGTATGTTGAGGGTGTGGAAGAAGTTCTGGCCGAGTTTACAGACATAGTCACACTTAAAGGGGATAAGTTAGGGTTAACAAATGTGTTAGAACACAAGGTTCAGTTGGAGGACAAGACTAAGCCTATTTTTTTCTTCATATAGGATTCCTTTTAAGATTAGAGAACAGGTAGAGCAAGAGGTTAATAAGTGGAGGAAGGAGGCATTGTTAGGCCCAGTTCCTAGCCCTTTAATTTCCCATTGTTGGCAGTGCCTAAGAAGGATAGTTCAGTCCGAGTTTGTGTGGACTTTAGGAAGTTGAACGAGAAAACCATTCCTGATTGCTACCCTGTGACGTGTTTGCCAGATTTGTTTGTTGAGATTGGTGGAATGAATATTTATTCTTCAACTGACCTGGTGCAAAGGTACTTGCAAGTACCCCTTAGCGAGGAGAGTCGAGAGTACATGGCTTTCTCTTTGCCGAAGGGGCATTATGAGTTCACGTGGATGCCATCTGGTTTTTAAGGTAGTCCTATGACATTTACTAGGCTAATGAATACAGCTTTGCTTGGCTTGTTAGGGAAACATGTCTTCCTTTACATAGATGACATATTAGTTGCCATGGATTTGGCAGAGGAACATTTAGAGGTTCTTAGGGAGGTTTAGATGTTAGGTAGCTTTGTCTTCCTGTGAAACTACCTTGTTGAACATTCAGAAAGAAGCGGAATAAGTGTCATTGGAATTTCAAACTCAGGTTGTCAGTGGTTACCGCTTCTAAGGGGAATTTTGGAGATATTTTACCTCTCGTGTGTTTAGGATCGCCTTTAATGAATTCAGTATATATGTGTGGTTCTCACATCATTTTTCCTGGGAAGAATTTGTATGGGTAGTATCTTAACGTTATTGTACCTGATAAGGGGTTAATTGTGGAAATTCCAGTTAGTAACTTGGAATTGTTTCATAGTTTTATCATACGACCTTTCTTTAGTGGTTTTAATGGTTCAGTAATAGTATGGGATAGTGAGGAGACTAGGTACCGACTTACGTTATACACCACTTCCTTGCAGCAGCGCCTTATGGAATGACTTCTATGAGCCTCAGCTGATACAAGTTAGATATGGGGGCTGTCTACGTTACGCCTGCAGGTTTCTACACCTGCGCCTTCATGAAAGGATCCATGGTTTATTGTAGAGATGTTGGGCAGGACGTCTACAAGTCACTGTCGTTGCTGGGAAACATCTGTTTGGCACAAATGATTCGCGGGTGTCGCACTCAACATGGGCTTGTGCCATCGCAAGCTGTTCAAGGTGTGAAGAGTAGCATGGGATTTTACAGTCGCAAGCTGTCCAGGATATTTAGATCATCAAGACTGCAAGATGTGAGGTGATGCATTCTACAATGAACTGTTTACTGAAATAACAATCGTGCATACGAGACAAGTAATTTTCGTATCTAGTGCATATGGTTTGCTATGATTTTTGGAGCTGGCCCCTACTGAACTTTCGATTGGGGACATTTGTCGTATCTGGGCGGGTGTGCCCAGGGGTAGGTGGATTGAGCTCCTATTAAGTCTTGTGACGAACTATGTGCTTGTCTGTAAAAGGCATATCCGGTGCAGGTGCATTTATGTTGACATTGGAGGTTTCCACAGTTAGATACAGCGGGTATCTAACACTTTCACTTGTACCTTCTGATTATGTGACAGATTGATGGAAGCATTGTGGTCCTTCGAACATTGAGCTAATGTTGTCACGTTTCCGGGGAGGGGTTATTAAGTGTGTGTGTGCATGTGTACACTCTCTAATGGTATATTATGAGAGGAACATACAATAGCTAAGGAATTCAATTTGCGGCTGGGTGTGATTTGCTCGTTGTGCAGTGTTAATGGATAAGAACAGCCACTGTGAGATACTTTATCTGCGGCCATAGGAAGTGAGTAAGATAACTCATTAACACTTGTATTGATTCAGACATTATATGGAATACTCAGTTTTGTGATGCAGTGAACTCCTCTGTTTCTCCATTTTGCATTTTCCCGTTTTGTTCTCCAATTTGCATTTTTCTGTTTTAAATGTTTTTTTTTTTCTGTAAACACCATTTCAGGTTTTAATATATGATATGCTTCTTTTAACAGGAATTCTGAGTTCGTCCTGTGAGGACGAATATTTTTGGGATCGGTGTTCTTTAACATACTCTGTGACATTTATTTTGGTCTAGAATAATTATGACCTGTTTATTTTACTTGATGACCAAGTATTGGTTGGTCTAGAACCATTAATTCGATTGATTGTGAATCTGAATTTCCTCTAGTTATGTTTTCCATTTTTAGGGGGTGTGAGTCACTCCATTTCATGACCATAGCTTTTGCTAAAATACTTGTTAGATTTGCAAATAAAGCCTAGTTTTGTATCTCAACGTTTAATTTCAGTAGGCCTTCGTTTGAGGATAGATTCAGTGAGAGGAGTCGACGAGAGAAAAAGAATGTGCTGACCCAGGTGCCAGCCATTGCTACCTGAGAATCTTAGGGATGTAAGATGATACGATGCTGTTCCTCAAACAGATGCAGTAAGAGATTATGAATCCTATCTGACCTGGGTATAGGGTCAAAACATATATATATATATATATATATATATATATATATATATATATATATATATATATATATATATAATTGCTCTATGCATTTCAGAGTTATGCTGGAACATACACACACACACATACATACACCCATTTATATATATATACTGTATATATATATACATATATATATATATATATATATATATATATATATATATATATATATATATATATATATAATTGCTCTATGCATTTCAGAGTTATGCTGGAACATGGAACATACACACACACTTACACACACCCATTTATATATATATATATATATATATATATATATATATATATATATATATATATATATATATATATATAATTGCTCTATGCATTTCAGAGTTATGCTGGAACATTCACACACACATACATACACCCATTTATATATATATATATATATATATATATATATATATATATATATATATATATATATATATATATATATATATATATAGTTGCTCTATGCATTTCAGAGTTATGCTGGAACATACACACACACACATACATACACCCATTTATATATATATATATATATATATATATATATATATATATATGGATGTATGTGTGTGTGTATGTTCCAGCATAACTCTGAAACACATAGAGCAATTTCAACCAAACTTGGTATGCATATGACTTACTGTCTGGGAAAGGATACATTGGGGGTAAGACATCATTGGCACCAGAGTGGGTGTGGGTGGGAAGGGGGTGACATGTAAAAGTAAGTGAAAAACGACAGATGTTAGTGTCTAATCCATAGTTTGCAAGGTTACCGAGATGAATAGTGGCACCCCCGATTCTCTTTAAGCCCAAGTTCAGCCCCAATAGGAAAGGATAGTGAGAAGGAGTGGGAATGGGGTGACATGTAAAAATAAACCAAAAACAACAGATGTTAGTGTCTAATCCATAGTTTTTGTGGTTGCTGAGATGAATAGTGACACTCCCAATGCCCTTTAAATCCAAGTTCAGCGCCGATAGGAACGGGGAGAGAAGGGGTGGGAAGGGGGTGACATGTAAAAATAACTGAAAATGACAGATATTAGCATCTAATCCATAGTTTTTGAGGTTGCTGAGATGAATAGTGACACTCCCGATGCCCTTTAAGTCGAAGTTCAGCCCCAGTAGGAAGCGGGGGTAAGAAGGGGTGGGAAGGGGGTGACATGGAAAATTATCTGAAAAAGATAGATATTAGTGCCTAATCCATAGTTTTCAAGGTTGCTGAGATGTATGGTGACACTCTCGATGTCCTAGGACTGTTGTGTAGAAAGGCCTACCAACCACTCCATTGTTTCACTGTCCCTTCGTGGTATTTGATATATATATATATATATATATATATATATATATATATATATATATATATATATATATATATATATATATATATATATAATATATATAGTGAAATTTTGTCATGACACTGCTTTCTACTTTTAGATTAATAGCGAATTATTCAAGCATTCAGCTTCTTCATTTTGCATACATATATTCATACGTGAAAATGGGTCAATGCATATACACGTATAGAAATGCATACCTGCATGAGTTTTGAATAATCGACCATAAAAATGCTGAGCTGGCTAATTTTTCCCGCTAATCTTGAAAACGAATCCATGACGCAGTAGCAATGATTTCAGTGATGGGCGACATATAACCCACATCTGTTTGATGCGAACCATTAAAAGAATTGGTTATTAAAAGCTTATTCTGATATCAGATATTAAAGAGTGTTTAATTAGAGGCTTAAATCAATTAATGCTCGTTTATTATTTTGAATAAAAATTTCTGATGAAATTATGGTGTTTTCGAAAAGAATACCTTAAAAGATGATTTATGCTTTGGATTTCCCTGGTGCTGGTATCTATTACATGTTTTTGAATTTATGTGTGTATGTATGTATACACACATATACATATATATGAATACATATATACATATATATTATGTATGTGTGTGTATATATATATATATATATATATATAAATATATATATATATATATATATATATATATATATATATATATATATATATATATATATATATATATATAAACTGTGTTTAAGTGTGACTGTTTTCTCTGAAAGTGGTTGGATCCAAAGCATAAATTAAAACAATAACCACTGGCACATTTTTACTTGTACTGCTTATTCCCCGATGAACCCTAGCAGAAAGTGTCTATAACAGTCATTTTGATATACTTCCTAAGGTTGCTCATCGGCTGCTGGTTAGACACTCTTGTACACATACACACACGCACACACACACACACACCACACATGCACACACAGCCAGTGCCTTTCATCTCTATCCAGTACGCACTTTCTCACTTCCTGAATATTGATGTTCTTCACTTGGAGTATCTCTTCAACACAATCTATCATGGGCTTTGTAAGGTCATTCTCTCCTCCTCTCTCTCCAACGTTTCTGTATTATACAACCCATTCAACAACCTCTCGCCTTTTCTTCTTTCCCTTTGACTTATCTATATCAAAGAACTCCGAGCCATCGTTTTTTCTAAAACTAAAATCTTTGTGCGCTTTCTTATGTATACATGTCTGCAGTTCTCACCCATTCAGTTTCCCGTACACAGCAAATACTACACAGATATTCCATCTTAAAAGATAATTTTTTTTTGTTACTCATTAAACGTCTACACATCTCATCCATAACAACGAATTGACCCAACACTCACTTCCAACCTTGGCTTAAACAGGCTTTCTAAGTCTCTCTCCAACATTTAGCAGACAACATGCTGCTTTCTTTGCTTCGCCTGTTCTATGTATCAGCACATCTCTATATACCCTAGCCTGTTATATGTACTCACATCCATCCTTTTCTTTATTCAAGTATTGTAAGTAAAGTTGTATTGCTATTAATCTTCCGGTTTCCTCTATCACCTATACCCTCATATCCCTGTTCTCACACATTATTTTGGAACCTTTTCCACTTCCAGACGTGCCTTACATAGTCTGGTTAGCTATTCAGTCACACTTTGACCACTGCACCTCAGCATATCAGTACTGCTGTAATACCATAGACTCATGGTATCTGTTAGGCACCGTTTGCAAGAGGCATGAGGACTTGCTCAAGCCTTTAGGAAGAAGGCACAGGATAAGATGAAAACCTGGTAGTAGGAAGAGCATTATACTGACTCTGAAGATTTTCGGAAGTTTCGGAGAGAGAGAGAGAGAGAGAGAGAGAGAGAGAGAGAGAGAGAGAGAGAGAGAGAGAGAGAGAGAGTAGGATTCGAATTCAAAATTACTAATAAAAGCTTATTGCGAAGGTATGGCCATTGGCAGTGTTTTAGTTAACTCATGTGAGTAATTGTTTAGAATGTATAAAGAAATTCGGCATATTATTTGTAGAGACGCTTAGAAGAAATACGTAAATTTCTTTTATATTCTTAATTTAGTAGAACTTATTTTCCCAGTCCTTTGTAAGGTTTATTACAACAGTAAGAATTTTAAAATTTTATGTCAAAAATATGTACTTTTAGAATTTTACCAAGTGGAATGTTGAAACCCTTGCATGAATGATAGCATCCTAAAATAAAGTTTGTCTTTTTATTCAAGCTCAGTGAATACAACTGAGCACTGCAGAGTTATTTCGTAAGTGCAAAAATACTTGCAGCCAAATGGTCATTTATTTCCTAGGCTTGGAAAAAACAAGAAAACAAACAAACAAACAAAAAGATGAGATGCGCCTGGCCACGAACGAGGTAATAGACTCCTTTTTTAAGGAAAGGGTTAAAAGAGTCTGGCGAAAATATAAGAACGAAAATAATATCAAAGCCTGGCAGTAGAGTGAAATAAGCTTTAACTGAATTGTGCAATTTTTAGGGATTACTGAATTTTACAGAGTAGTACCTGGAAAGAGGTGGCCTGAAGGGGCAGCCTAACAGACGAATGAACTTTTGTCATGATTTCAACGCAATACTGAGTAACGAAATGCATACTCATAGAAAGGAATAAAAAAAAAATAGCTTCACGAAAAAGAGAAGTGGGTTCAATACAAGCTTGGAGGGATATAAAAGATTTAGCATTCTAACAAGATGCTAAGTAACTGAAATGAAGCACAAATATTGCAATACCTTAACCCTGCCCTTAATATCTTGGAGGCATTTTGATCAAATAAGCTGAATAACAGAGATGTTGATAACAGTGAGAGGCTCACTTGGATTTGCACGAGAAATACTCAAAGCGTGGTATCGAAGAAAGAGAACTGAGTCAAAAGAAGAATTTTGGGAGGTGAATTCAAAAGTAATTTGGATGGATGAATCATCACCAAAAACAAGATTGGGAGAGGTGATGGGCTGTCGATGGTTACTGATTAAGAGAAACTAAATTGTAAGAGAGAAATCAATTTCGCGAAGAACAACTACATATGGCCTTTGCAAACAACAATAGAACAAAGCCATTCGATTAAGAGTTAGAGTTAAGATCAAAGAGGAAGGTAGCAAAGCCATAAGCAGCCAGTTTGACTGACTGAACCCTTCGAAAGTCTCGGCTATATGTCTTTAACGCAGGAAAAAGGACGGAATATTGTTTTCTTCAGTGCACTGGTGATGATTGTTAACCATCAACTATCAGTAATAGTTGATGATTGTTAACCATCAACTATCAGTAATAGTTGATGATTGTAAACCATCAACTATCAGTGATAGTTGATGATTGTCAACCATCAACTATCAGTGATAGTTGACGATTGTTAACCATCAACTATCAGTGACAGTTGATGATTGTTGACCATCAATTACCAGTGAAAGGAGAAATACCACCAGTAGATATTACTTAACGGAAGCCATACTGGGCATCCAAAAAATGAGAGTTGGATAAAGAGTAAAGTGCAGTTGTATTTGACATGACCATGTCTATGCATATATAGGAATACGTTCTTATCAACAAGCCCTTATTCTTGACTGGTGACAATTCAACAGTCCTGAATACAGAATTTCTGGAGAAGACACGAGGAAAGGCCAAAAGCTAGCAATATAAAAAATGAGAAAATATTCAATTGCCACCGTCAATATTTAAAGGAAAATTTTACTTTTAGTGGAAAATCCATTTACGTGACTAAACAGTTTGACTAAATAAATCAAAATGTTTTTACTCCTGTACTGTACGATTATTATAAAACACAATGGCAATATAAATATGATCACATAAAGAAATGAATACGCGGATGTGTAAAGGGCGTCGTTGCATAAGTAACTTGCTAGCATTAGGCCTCCCCCTCCTCAAAAAAAGAGGGGAAACTAGAAAAAAAAAAGGAGCATTGTCAAAAGTAGGAGTAATACTGTAGGCAAAACCCACACACTGACGAATTCAACCCACCGGTGTATTGCTAAGTGAGACGGAAACATGACAGTTGGGAGACCGGGACTCACGAATTATGAAAGAGGCCTGGCGATCGAACTCCGAGCAGCGCGCCAGGCACCGATGTAATCTCGCTTAAAAGGGCACACCTTGCCGTTGCTGCTGTTTCTAGGTTTTGTGTCGCAATGCTCTCTGTTTTAGCCTTTGCCTTTATCGGCGTTTCTGTTTGTGAGTTTGACGAAGCCTGTCTTCCTGTTCCAGGGTTTGTTGTCTGTACTTCGAAGTGAGACCCAGTTTTTCTGTTATGTCATTTGCAAGCCCGGTAAAATGTTCGTGATAAAACCAGTTTTTGTGAGTTCTCAGAAGGAGAGAGAGAGAGAGAGAGAGAGAGAGAGAGAGAGAGAGAGATTCAGATTAAATCGTCCTGTACTGAGAGAGAAAAGAGACTTCACGGACTGACTTGCAGTGGAACAGAAATGAAAAAGGGAAATGTTTTTTACTGAGGTAAAACCGGGGTGAAATGAATAAAAAAAGAAGTAAATAACTTTTTACTTCCTTTATGTCATTTGCAAGCCCGGTAAAATGTTCGTGATAAAACCAGTTTTTGTGAGTTCTCAGAAGGAGAGAGAGAGAGAGAGAGAGAGAGAGAGAGAGAGAGAGAGAGAGAGAGAGAGAGAGAGAGAGAGAGAGAGAGAGAGAGAGAGAGAAATTCAGATTAAATCGTCCAGTACTGAGAGAGAAAAGAGACTTCACGGACTGACTTGCAGTGGAACAGAAATGAAAGGAAAATGTTTTTTACTGAGGTAAAACCGGGGTGAAATGAATAAAAAAAGAAGTAAATAACTTTTTACTTCCTTTACGCGAACATTTGTTTACGTTCTCCACACTCATACTCCTGTTGTCGAACTTTCGAATAAAACAAAACGGAGGAAAAAAATATTCTTCTGTTTATTTTGTCATTTCGGTAGTGTTAGCACAAAAGTGACTAAGGCTTTGTTGCAAAAAAGGCAACGAATGAATAAGAAACAAACTTTGTATGTATCTAACATCACATGTTAAGAAACACAGTGTTGACCGAAGAAGAGAATTACGTCTTTTGCGCATAATAGCTATAGACAAAGAATTTTATAAGCATGATTAGACTAAATATTTTTTTCTTCTTAATTATCAATACTTTTCGGTAAAGAGCTTTTTGTGTTTATTTTCTGGTAAGTAATAATGTTTCCAATCGCAATGGAAAAAGCAACATAAAAAACTTATCATTTTGTAATCGGTTTATAGTTTCGTTGACATTAAATACTATCTTATAATACTCAGAGTTTTAAATAAAGTCTTTTTTATTAGATTCACAGTCTGCATTAAAAACAAGTGCTTAAAGTCCACGAACAATGATTAGATTTATGATTGTAAATACTTATGAATATGTTTGCTTCCTCATGCAAGCAAGAAATGTGCTTTATTTATCAGGAGTCTTTTCTTTCCCATCGTAATGCTAAAGCAAAATAATTGCAATATTGCTGAAGAAATTCACGATGATGTTAGGGTAAATATATAGTGAAAAGATGGATTTTTATAAATACATTTTATATATAATTTAACACATGCACTGACATCATTGTGGATTTCTTCATCGTTTTAGTGGCTCAAACGATTATGAGATTTTTGTAAATGATAACATAAATAACAATAGATATAAGGTTAGTTAATTCTCCTGGAAAAAAATATGCTTTAGGAAAACAAAACCAGCTGATTTTAGCACAAAAGCTCCTTATAGTGTTTTATTTCTTAAAGGTGAAAAATGCAGTATGTAGCTGACTCATGAAAAATTAAATTTCTTGAGTTCGTTCCAGTTTATAACTGAACACGGGGAGATTATAAATATAGAAATATAGAAGCAACTTCGCTCATAGATTAAAGATAATACCTATACAGATATTACGTGTTCTGTTAGTTAAAAATTTAGATAATGGCACGAGTGTCTTTCCTCATATAAACAACTGCATCGACTGTTTACAATCGTTTTGTTTTCCGGATCCTTGCTTTTTTTTTTTCTTCATTTTCATTTGCTTTTACCTTCTCTTCACTTCTATGCTTACCGTGATTTTACCGCTCTCTCTTACAATTTCTTTATTTCGTTTTTGTCATTCACTTTTTTCACTTCACCAAGTTTTATGTTTAGTAGGCATTCATTCATTCATTTTTTTTCTTTCAGGCTCTGCGTTCATCATCACGTTGTATAATTTATTTTTGAAATTTAGATAGGTGGACAAATATATGAGGAAAATAAAATATATTTTCGACTACATTATGAGGGAAATAAGATATATTTTCGACTACATTATGGGGAAAATACCATATATTTTCGACTACATTATGAGGAGAATAAGATATATTTTCGACTACAATATGAGGGAATTATGATATTTTCGACTACAATATGAGGGAAATATGATATATTTTCGACTACATTATGAGGAGAATAAGATATATTTTCGACTACATTATGAGGAGAATAAGATATATTTTCGACTACATTATGAGGAAAATAAGATATATTTTCGACTGCATTATGAGGAAAATAAGATATATTTTCGACTACATTATGATGAAAATAAAATATATTTTCAACTACATTATGAGGAAAATAAGATATATTTTCGACTACATTATGAGGAAAATACAATCTATTTACGACTACAATATGAGGAGAATAAGATATATTTTCGACTACGTTGTGAGGAAAATAAGATATATTTTCCACTACAAAAAATATATAGTATAACCAACAACTTAATGTGCCTCTCATTTGATCTAACCATCCTTCACCCTTCCTGGAAAGCTCCCTCCCCCATCAAATCTTTTCAGAATTCCCATAGCCTCAACCTCTGCCTTCTACATCCCTACACATATTATATTTTGCTCCTAAACCCCTCCTCTCAACCTAACCTCTCCCTTAAACCCATACATCCGTGAATCAAATATTCGCTAAGTTTATTCCTCCCCCAAGAGTAACATTAAAGAGGAAAAAGAGCAAAATATAAAAAGGACAGGAAGAGGAAGGGTTGAAAAAGTTAAGATGTTTGGTTAAGTCAGAAAAAGGGAAGATGTACAACTTTTAAAAGAATTGTTAAGGGTGTGCAATTATGGGAGTGGATGATCAGGGGAATGCAAAAAGCATAAAGGAACAGGAAAAGCATGTTACAGGAGGTAAGTGCACACACACACACACACACACATATATATATATATATATATATATATATATATATATATATATATATATATATATATATATATATATATAATATATATATATATATATATATATATTATATATAT
Organism: Macrobrachium rosenbergii; assembly: GCA_039081455.1. Lineage (NCBI taxonomy): Eukaryota > Metazoa > Arthropoda > Malacostraca > Decapoda > Palaemonidae > Macrobrachium > Macrobrachium rosenbergii. Next base: position 14,373,609 of record JANJGK010000004.1, read on the forward strand.
ATATATATTATATATATATATATATATATATATATATATATATATATTATATATATATATATATATATATATATATATATATATATATATATATATATATATATATATATATATATATGTGTGTGTGTGTGTGTGTGTGTGTGTCCTTATTTGGCTTAAATCTTCCTTTACATTTTATATCTTGTTTCCTTACACTATTTGTTGGTTTGGTTTAAGTAAGGGTAAAAGAAAAGGAATAAGTAAAAAAAAAAAATAAAGTGGGAGGCTTTGTAGGGTATGGTGGAAAGTTAAGTATAAAAGACTGTACTCTAAAGAGGGAGGAAGGTAAGAAGGGGTCAGATTAGCAGGAAGGATGGAATATATTATGTAACGCGCGAGTACGTACCGGATGACGGTGAATATGGGTTATAGAACGGTGTAATAGGGACGGAAGGGAGAGGGGAAGGGTGAGGAATATGTTAGTTTAAGATTTTTTGTGTTAAGGGTAATTAACAACCCGTATTTTGCTACTCTGTATGATTTTGGATCGTGTACTGAGTGATATGTGATCTAACATCTGTGGATTAAAAAGGGTTTTCAATTGCCGATCCTTAAATGATTTTGCACTGGGGATAAACATGCTCTCTCAATGACGTTTTTAGCTAGAAAATGACGAATCTCCGGGAAAACACCGATCTTAGGAGTTAGACGGTAAAATTATACGGTTGGAAAAGCTTCAAGAAAATATTTTTCAATTCGTAATTATAATGGTTCATTATTAGTTTGTTTGTGGTCCTGATATACTTGCCTTTTTATTTGATCATTGCTATCATTTTATACCTTACTTATATTATATCATAAAGTGTATAAGTCATTTGATTACAAATAGCAAATTCATCAAGCTTTAGCAATAATTTTGAAATAAAATTTTGAAACTTAATTTTGATAGAATTTTAAAAGCATTACGCACTCTAAACTAATACTCTTTCATACTGTGTTCTTTCCTCCGTCAGCATGCATAATATAATGAATACTTGATCTTATATTCTGTTGGAGTGTGTATGGCAATTAGTGCATAACAAAACAATAACATCATAAACACGTCGAGAACTGTGATAACGTAGATAGGAAGTGAGTGAGTGAAGAATCGTGACACCATCAGTTCGGAAATGCACTGGAGCTGTGAAGGGATTTACAGGAATAGTTTAAGCATATATTAAGTATAAGATCCTGTAAGTTACGAAAGATAGTGACGTTTTACCTAAAAATTGGAACTAAGATCACTGAAGGAAATTAAGGTCGTGCAAGTAATCTATGTGACCCTTTGCTAAATCTAATATGGTACGTTTCTTATTTTCTTTATTCTATTTTCATTTATTATTTTATTTTGTTTTTTTATTGTTCGCTGGTTTCAAATTTTCTTGAAATCTGGGCTTGGTGAGACGCTGTGTTCAAAGTATTTGTTTCATCTAATTCCATTTCCATTAATTTGTTTTATTCATATTTTTTTATAAGTAAACTCATAGCTTTAGCATTCACTCAGCATCGCTCAAGTATTTTTCCTTGTGTTCTTATTTATTCCTTTGACTCTGTAATAATATATTGTTTTTGGGTTATGAAAGCTGAATAAAGCAAACTAAAGCTAAAAGTTGGATAATCTAATAGTGTAAATTGAGAGAGAAAATTATTGAACAGTCCAAGGAAGAAGAATATATGAAATATATATATAAGAAAATAGAGAAATCCACAAAGAATCGAAAAACTATAAGAGTAAAGAGCTACAAAACTTTATTTCAAAAGAATTGATAAATCATATTTATTGGAAAATGGAGACTGAAATTGTATTAGCCCACGTTAGAAAAAATAAGAAAAGAAAGAACTGAAAAGGATAAAGAACTGAGAAACTGCAAGACTCAAGAAAATCATGAATTGTTATTACTCAGTGTTTGAAGAGAGCCTTGCAACACATGTCACTGTCAAGAGAACAACATCAATAATACACTGTTGTTGAATGATTCAACTGTGATGCTGATATCGACTATAGTTAATTCATTTAACCTTTGGCTGATATCTGCTCTGTTTGTGAATAGTAACTAATACATGGCATTACTGATAGTTTGATTTATGCGAGACCCGTGCTTGCACTCATACGTAATCTTCTCATTAAAACCCTCCATTTCAGCAGTAAATCTAACAGTGCTTGATTCAGAATTATGTATGGTGGAACGAAGTACAAAATGTACTCGAGGTATACGTAGGTGTGTGGGTCAGGGAAGAGCTTCGTCCCATTTTACTCTATCTGAAATTCCATCAGTCCCCTCACTGGATTGCTAGAGGCGGTCGGGGGGCTGGGGGCAGGGGGAGCTTCAACCCGATGGAGCAAAGCTAACAATGACAGAAACATGACAGGTAGCGCTGGAAGGATAAAGACGGGCGGGAGAAAAGGGAGAAAAGGCGGCTAGAAATGGTGATAGGAGACAGAGAGCACGAATGGAAAGGAGAGAAAAGATAGAAGAGATGGAAGGAGGAAGACTTAACTGAAAGAGAACACATAGGAATAACCAATGGTATTTGGGAAAGAGAAAGTGATTTGGACTAAGGTAATGCAGGACGTAACTGAGAAATTAGACACCAAACGCCTGACATCACAGGAAGGCACACATTCCAACACAGAGCAATGTGTACCTTTGGTAAATACAAGAGGAAGTGACACAGACATCACCATTACTGGTGGGCAACATGAGTTATTGCTTAGTTGACAACAATTTCATGATACCTGAGGTATGTATCTTTCTCAGGTATGAACTCAAAATGGCTACGAGGGCAGTCTCGATGATTTTTGCTGAGCAGTTCGCGTAAAAGCAATTTATCTTCGTAATAAACAGAAAGAGCGTAATAAATATCCCCAATTCAGTCAAAGCAGACAGTGAATAAAATATAATAGTAGGTGCCCATAGGGAATTATTGTATGGTAAACATTATTTAACGACGCGATGTTGTATGTCAAGAGCATATTTTACATAAGAGACCTTGTACATTTTGCTGAGAAAAGCTTTACCCTTTCTTTACTCATGCCGAGGTTAATACTTTGTTAAAATTTAAACGTTTTAGCTGGTAAAGTCAACGCTGCATCAAGTTATTTATTTTTTGTGCTTCCACATGGGTTAAATCATCCTAGAATTATTGCTTTCATAAAAAAAATAATAAACGACCAGTTTTCAAATACTGAGATCTTTCATCATTTCCTTTCCGAATATGCTAGCAGACTTGCTCTCATGTTACATAAAAATAAGGCTCTGTTTCCTCCAACTAATTACGTGAGTGCAGCGTTTAATGTCAATTACGAAATGCGTCACAATAGATATTTTCTGGTAAATTTGTTGAAGGTAGCTTTTAAATAAAAAAAATACACATCGGTACTAGAAGCTAGGAGCCATAGATGTTAAGGATTTTGACCATATTAATGATATGCTTCTCTTGTTATTGTTTCACGTAAATTTCTCATTTGAAGCCAAACAGTTTTTTTTTTCTTTTTTACTGCAGTGTCTTCGAAATTGAACAGCAACATTCTGATTAGAATGGGGCGCTAAATTTAGCAAAATAATTCATGGATTGCTTCAAGTTAAAGTACAGTGTATATGAACTGGAATTTATTGTTAATATATCATTTATATTAATGACTTACTTTTCGGGTACGTTTACTGTACATGAATAAGATTTTTTTTATCTACAGTCAGAACTTCTATAAATATGATAATAGCGAAAACGTAATATTTATTTGTTATCAAATCATCTAAGACTTTTATCAGTTGTATGACTGCTTGTGTAATTACCATTACTGGATGCTCGTATATGAAGATACTGTGATGAACAATAAAGATCAATAGTTTTTATTCTTACATAATATTTATTCTGTCACATTTTACCAACTCTACTTCCAACTTCCATAAAATGCCCATTTTTCGAGAAATAAGAGGTTACGTAAGTAAAAAAAATTAATTGATATGTAATTACTTGATTTTGCAAAGCTTGCTAGTTTCAACATCTTATGATAACAAGATTTTGTCAGTGTGAACAGCGCCACTGTGAGACTGAAACTTTAAGATTCTTTTAAGGGTAATTTAACTCTTAAGACCTATCAACTGCTATTTGTGGACAAAACATTCTTATACTTGTATTGCTAAATATAATCATTTTAGGATACAAATAAGTCCAGATGGACTGTTCATTTAAAAAAAAAAATATTACCATAAATCTTAGAAATCATATCGCAATGATAACTTGACGACTCTAGAAACATTGTACATGATATTATTTACAACGCAGGCAGACATGAATGTATTCCTCATATATATATATATGTATATATATATATATATATATATATATATATATATATATATATATATATATGTATATATATACATATACACATATATATATACATATATATATATATATATATATATATATATATATATATACACACATATATACATACATACATATATATATATATATATATATATATATATATATATATATATATATATATATATATATATATATATATATATATATGTGTGAGTGTGTGTGTGTGTGTGTGTGTGTGTGTGTGAGTGTGAAACTCTTTTATATATAAAATTAAACATTTAACCGGTGACCTGTGTTAACACGCGTATGAACTACAGAACACAGAATCGGTGCTCAATTATTTATGCAGCAAATTCTGTCCCCGTACTGGACCTACTGTAAGTCACAAGGGATCCGTCGTTGACTTAAATCCCTTTAAGCCTTGTCAACCCTTGTTACCATAACTTGAATTTCCATCATGTTCGGGTGATTATTAATTGCCTGGCCTTCATTTTCATACTTAAGTGGTAATTGGCCATTTCGGAGGAATTGACAGAGATTCCTCCGATGACATACAGTCATGTATGTCCATGTCAAGTATGGTATATTATTAATCTCTAATCTTCATTTAGCAGTTCGGTGAGCTAAAGAAAGAAAGTCTATAAGTAGGCACATAACATCAATTGTCTTAATTTTTTTTTTTCCAGTTTAGTCTCTTTTTCATTTATATTATTATTATTCAGAAGACGAACCCTATTCATATGGAACAACCCCACACGGGCCATTGAATCGAAATACAAGCTTCCAAAGAATAAGGCGTTCATTAGGAAGAAGTAAGAGAAAGTAAAATGAAATGCAGAAAGAAGAGATGGGAAATACACGTTTTTTTGTGATTAGAAATTGTAATTCATTCACGACAATGTCTTTACTATACAATATAGGCGTGTATAAGGCAACAGTATACAGCGCAACACAGTGCACAACAGAACAGAACGATGAGAATACTGTCTTGTGTAAAATTCTGAATGTACCGTTATTTTATTCAAATTTGTTTCGTGTCTGAAAGTTTCATCAGTACCTTGTGAAGAAATATTTTTGTCTCCTGCATGACAGCCTCCGTTCACCATTCTGATGGGATGTGTTTGTTTTCTTTATTTCAGCAATTTCTTTCATTCTGAAGGATCGCTCTACTTTTGACATTTTAGTCATTGGGCGCCTTCGTAACTCCTGCCATCCCTTTACATTATCGTAACATTCCTTAATTGGTTGAATTTATTTTCGTTTCCCTTCGCTCTCGCCGTCCGTCGACAATAAGCCAAAAGCGAAGGAAGGCTTGTAGCCCAATGACCCATCTTCCCTGTCATTATTTTGTCTCGTATATCTTGATCGCGTTCGTATACCTCTTCTCTTACGTCACCGATTCATCGCCCTTACAGTATACTTTTAGTTTCCTTTGGCTGAATGGTCAAAAGAATTTATTTGGGAGATATCCATTTGATGCTTTCTTCTTAATGGAAGGGAGTTCTCCCCTAAACCCCCACGCTACCATTTCTGTCTCTCTCTCTCTCTCTCTCTCGCTCTCTCTCTCTCTCTCTCTCTCTCTCTCTCTCTCTCTCTCTCTCTCTCTCTCCCCCCCCCCCGACCGTAATTCATTTAAGCGAGATTATTACTGGGTTACCGGAGTAGGCTTTGTTATAGAACTGCAATCGGTAAACTCGTAGGATAGTTTCATCGACTTCTCGGATAAAAATCAGCCCTTCCGTCGACTGGTTTGGTGACAAGATGACGGATTAATTGGTTTGAGAATAACACCTTCCACATAGCGGTCTACAAAACATCCTTCTTCTTGTCTTTGCGCCTTATTCTATTTTGGTACAGATTACCTTGGATTGTGTAGGAAGAAGTAATTTGTCTACTAGCTTTCATTTTAGCACATATACCCTGAATTCTATTAAGATGACCAGAATCAAACCTGATTCAGTCATTAAAGTGAAATAAATAAAAGAAATCAACGATGTCGTTAAAATTTCGTTAACAGCCAATGATAAGTTTCAGTTAGAAATGGCAGAAATTTTGATAATTTGATACATTTCAGACGGCGAAATGAATAAAGAAATGAGATAATTTTATCAAATGAGAGTTTCAAATAGAATAGAAACTAATATTAAAACTTAGGAGCATAGGTGTGCTTCACTTACATGCGGCTGTTGTTGTTGTTTCTAAATTTCGAAGTGAAAAACAAAATTAACTATTGAAGTTACCGTACGAGGGAGAGATAACTGAGATTTGAAGCTCCCGAGACAACTGCAGGTCATTATTTCTAATTATTTTCCTAAAACGACATAAGCAAAATTATACGAGTAAATTAAAACTGAATTTACTCCATTTCATCAGTACTGAATCAAGAATGGGTTAATTAAAGATAAGAATTTAGTCTTTAAGACTCTTATTAAAGGCAGCGTTTCAGCTTCATGTCCACCGACCTAACTTCAAATATGACAAGTGAAAAAGAACCTCACATCCGTATCCTGCCACCATAACTTTGAGCTCCTTACCAACAAAAAATTCGTTCAGATGCTGCCGAGATCAAAGAGTTTTCGTTTAGACTTCGAAGAGCAGCAGAACTTAAGACTTCTGGAGAACTGCAAAGTCTGGCACGCCAGCCTGATTGCCTTTGATGTAGATCCCTTCGGTAATTGCATATTTACCGTAGAACTCAGTGGCTGTTCTAGAACACAAGTTTCTTTAAAGGCTTCGAGATTAAAGTCTTTAAGAGAAGTGAGTGTTACCTTTCAATTTGGATGGTAACTACGGAGAAGTAATCAAAACAGGTTATTTTTTTTTACATCCTCAATAATGTTAATATACAGTTTTTTCTAATATTTTCCATTAATTTGGCTTTAACATGATGATATACGTAATGCACAAATTAAAGGGAGGTTGTGATAACGAGTCATGTCAGCTTTCTGATTTTCATTATTATCTATCTAGATACTTATTAACATGTATAAGTTAATGATGTCGCTTTTATCCTGTTTAAAAGCTAATTGCAAACATAAACAACAAAATCTTATCCACTAGCTTACCTTCGTTTTCATCCTATCTTTCGAAATTTCAGTTATACATTCTGAGTGATGTCATCTCTCCTTTTTTTTTTTTTTTTGTTCAAATCTCAATATTTATAACATTTTGGTAACTGATCTTTCTGAAACTTATTATTCACCATACCTCGATAACTCGTGACTTCTTAGTTTGTTTTTCATTGAATACTTTTAATTGCAGTGATAGTTAGATACATTTTTATCCTTTGCTTTCCTATTCCATGACGTCTCCTAAATAATTAACGCATCTGCGAATATTTCTCTTTCACGGAAACAATAGGTTTACAGTTTTTTCTAAAGCAAGCCAAGTGGAAAAGAGGGTTTTAATGTTTCAGGTGCTCTGTAGTAATATTGATTCTTTGATAGAAATTCATTTCTCGCTATAATGTGGTTCGGATTCCACAATAAGCTGTAGGTCCCGTTGCTGAGTAACCAGTTGGTTCTTAGCCACGTAAAATAAGTCTAATCCTTCGGGCCAGCTCTAGGAGAGCTGTTAATCAGCTCAGTGGTCTGGTAAAACTAAGGTATACTTAACTTCTATTTTAGAAGTAAAATCTACAAAAAACTGTCCTTGTTAAAGAGTAAAATTTTAAGCAGGACAGACATTACTAGTACCCTAACGATATCAGTAGCAATTTCAAGAACACTGACGGCCGAATTTAAACTGAGATTACAAGCAGCAGGTAGATTCGCTTTTCTGATTGAAAGAATAGTCTTAAAAACTATCCGTCACGATACCATTTCTAGAAGCAAATACGGTAAAAACTGGTTTATTTCAAGGAATATGTTAATGAATGTGGTCAGTATGAGAATGGAATGTAAGGTTCCAAATACGATATTTTAACACGAAGATGAGTTTTGGTACCAGCTTCTATCAGATGTACAAGATAAGTTGACCATGAAAGCCATATCTTAAAAGGAGAGGAAAATATCGTACGGAGGTAGTTTCGCATATGCTAGCGAACTTCGCAGAGAGGCTCCTGGCACACTTGCGTTTCCAGGAATAAGCCAAAATCAAATTGTTAAACATCATTCATCTCCCGATACTGAAATATGATCTTAGATATGCATATCGAGAATCTCTTGGAAATACGCTGATGCTCACAGCATGAATTTTTCATGCCTCATTTCCAAGTGTTGAGGCATGGAACTCAAAATTTGGACATATTCATATCGGCTGAGAATGTCTGTCAGAAGCAAGTCTCGAAATGGGAATCGGGGTGAGCGTGGTCTTACTTGCGCCTTTTGTTTTTCTAATGTTTTTGTTTACAATTTATAGCCACACGAAATATAAAATGTTTGATTTATAAAAGACATTATACACAAGCACAAACACACACACATACACACACACACACACACACATATATATATATATATATATATATATATATATATTATATATATATATATATATATATATATATATATATATATATATATATATATATATATATACAGTATATATATATATATATATGTATAATATATATATATATATATATATATATATATATATATATATATATATATATATATATATATATATATATATGCATGTATATCATAAATCAGAGGGGATAGAGGTAAAATGCTATAACATTTCTGTTCTTAACAAGCCTTTTGAAGCAAAGTTGCTAACTCCATGCCTTCTCAGCCTTGGATGCAATCACAAGTCGTCTAAATATTGCGTGCATGATTCGCGGATTAGGACAACATATATGTGGTCAGTGGTATGGCAATGTATTCTGGAAGGGAAAAAGTCACTGATAATCGAAGAATCATCAGATGCACCCACAAGAGAAAATGGTGACAATTTGAGTATTTGGTTTTATGATAGACCATATAGGGCCGCTACTTTGTTGAAACAAAACATGACATCAGAAGGTAGTTGAAACTAGAGATTATGGGTTGAAAATAGGGTCATAAATGTTGCTATAATTAGAAAACTTAATAAGAATGGAGTGACAATAACAAATGGGGAACAAATGGAAGAATTATGGCAAGAATACAAAAGTTAAAGATAAGGTCACTGGACCAGCAATGAGAGATTGTTGGTACAGACATTTATGAAGAAGTAATTAAAGGAATATATAGAGGGATTAGAGAATGAATATTTATTGATTCTTAAGAAGCTACGTATGTAAGTGCCTAATGGTTTGTGATCATTTAGGACTGTTTTTCAAGTCAGCAGTTCTATTTCAACAAAAATTTTTAGCAGTGTTTCTCCATATCTTTGAAAAAAGGTTGCTGGTTTTAAACATAAAATACTATTTTGGATGATTTGCTTTAAGTGCCTTTTCCTTAACGTAATTTTCGACGTCACAGACCAGTTTAAGGACCAACTTGTTAGCCTTCCTTGTTTTAGTGAGCGTTATATATGGGTACCTTGTGGTTTTTCTCAAATACTCGTACTTTAACTGACTGATGAAACTTGCCGTGATGATACCTTAGTAGAGGGAGATTTTTATTATGAAATACCTATCTTTACCTCGGCCTATTTTAAGAACGTCACGGGTCAGCTTAAAGACCCATTTTTTAATCTGGGAAATTTCATCTTATTATAACACTTAGTAGTTAAGCACCTCGGGGATTAGTAAGGGTCTCCCCTTAGCTTACGTCACAGGTTCGTATAAAGGGTGAGGATTATTTTCCAACGATGTTCTAACGCTGACTTAAATTTCCCATTTCTTCAGAATCTTTATCATAACATGTAGTAATGTATTTCTGGGGAAGGACTGGTAACTCATAGAGAGCTGTTATTACGAGTACTGTATTTGCTAGAGAACCCAAATGGCCTTTTATTGTTTTTTTTTTTTTTTAAGAAACAATCATTTATTATTATCTATCACTTCAAAATTATTAAGTAAGCTTTATGTTGCAGTGATTTTAGTTAAGTATATTTGCACAAATTCAGGTTGATATCGTCTGCTCGGTTTTGTCTGCCAAATTATTTGAAATCTATTTAATAATATTTGAAGGAAGTAGACCCTCTTTTAAAAAGGTTCTGTTCAAAAGTATGGCAGCATCAGACGAACTGTTTCATACAAAGCCTTTTCAATTCCTCTTATTACTCTCTTTTCTTCATTGCTAATAACTGCTAAAGGTTGGTAGAAGTTCATATTTTGGACAAGGGGAAGAAAGGAATTTTGGATTCTGTCACGATTTTTTAGTTTTCTGTAAAAGAAACTATTGAGATGGCTTTGTCTGTCCGTCCACATTTTTTCTGTCCGCTCTCAGATCTTAAAAACTGCTGAGGCTAGAGGGCTGCAAATTGGTATGTTGACCAACCACCCTCCAATCATCAATCATGCCAAATTGCAGCCCTCTAGCCTCAGTAGTTTTTATTTAATTTAAGGTTAAGGTTAGTCATCGATCGTGTGTCTGGCATCGCTAGAGGTGCCAGCCGCCGGCGCATCTTCACTTGAGTGAGCGCTGCCCGGTCGTGGATGAGAGTTTCATACTGCAGCACATCGAGTTTCATACAGCATTATACGCTGTACAGAAAACTCGATTGCACCGAAGAAACTTCGGCTCATTTTTTACTTGTTTTATTCGTATACACTCGAATGGAGGTTAAACACGGCAGGGTGCTTTCGTAGACACTCCGGTGGGAGGCATATGGTAACTGAAATCTCAAAGTCGTTATCAGGTGGTAGACTATCTTCGTAGGCGTTTCCCAAGGGCGTCAAAGTTTCAGCCGCCTCGTCAGCTATTTTTTGGACAAGATTGGTTGATTCTGAATAGAGTGGGCTCATTGGTCGGTATACAAATGGGCCTCGGTCGGTGATAAGCGTACCAAACGTAGTCGCAAAATGTATCCGTGTGACAAGATAAACGGTACCAGCAGGAACCTCATCCCGCCACCCTAGAAGACATCACACTTTTATAAACACGTGTTTCACGCAAAATATAGAGGCCGAGAGTCCCCTTCGCAACATCATGTAGGGGAACACCTGCCCTACGAATCCGGAGAAAAAGACCAAACTAGTTATTAACTATAAACGCAAAAGAACCACTATCCTGATTACTGGGAAAGATGCCTTGTCCGAGGTGCCTCGGCGCTTACAACGGTATAATCACGATGATATTTTCGAAGAGGATATCTAGGCACGTCGCTGGACGTAACCTACGGTACCCTTCTTCTCCTCATAACCGTCAGGAGAACGGCAAGGCGCAGCCCTGGAATAACAGTTCAGCCGCCCGCTACTTCAGGCAACGCTCCAGGGACCTGGCACCATTCAGCGCCTACGTCGGTCAGCCAGACTCTTCAAGATTAGTCATTTCGCTCCCAGGCAATAGGGAGCCTCCCCCCACCCCCGTACACACACACACACACACGCACACACATATATATATATATATATATATATATATATATATATATATATATATATATATATATACATATATATATATATATATATATATATATATATATATATATATATATATATATATATATATATATATATATATATATATATATGAATTATAAGCAATTTAATGAATTCCTCAGGTTTATTCTCACTGCAGTACTATGATGTGCAATTCCATTAATTTTCCTGTAGCGTATTCAAGTTAATTGAATTGAATTTTCACTACGAAAGAAAACGTGCACTTTCAACAATTCGGAAGAGATCGTATTTACTCGTAACAGCACAAAGGAATCCGCAGTGCTCTCGACATTACTTTCATACCAGATGATTGTGGATGTTATTCGAACTTTGGGGAGAAATCCATTTCCCTTCGCTGAAACAATACTGCAGGTCCCTTGGAAAGCGATCTGATATTCGGTTAAAAGGGAACACGTTTGCATTGCCTTGCTTTCAGGTCGTGGAGATTTGTATCACTCAAGCATCAGGGAGTCTGCCTTGGCAGTTTCTCACGGATTTCATCCATGACATGTTCTCCAGTGAGTTGAAACAGATATCATGGTCACCTCACTCTTTGAATGATTGATTATATATCAGCCAGCGTTGGTATACACAAATAATTCAAGTTGCTGTATGATGGGAAAAGAAAATTGAGTACCTTTTAATCAAACTAGTTTTGAATTTTGTACCATATTTTTCTTGTGATTCCTAACAAAACGCTAAATGAAAACAGAGTAGGGTTCGAAAGCTTTTAAAAATTTTACACGAGCCTTAATAAGTTACATTATTGTGGACCCTTTAGAACATAAAAAAAAAAGAAAACTTAACGAGGCGGGAGGGAGAGTGGGGCTTTATTCTAAGTAAGGAGACAAACACCCCCTAAAAGTAAGTGTATTAGAATGAGTGAAAAGCCTCGAGATGATGCAATAGCTTAGTAACAGAGAACTTGAACGATCACTGAAGCGAGCAGAGGAAAGCATTGCTAATAATTACAGTGATGATGTGGAGCGGTTGCCTGAGAAAAGGAACGCTCTCAATAAAGTCATCATAATGCTTTTTGATGAACTACCTTGTTCGCATCACTACAGATCAATCCTTGCCATTGTTCTACCGCATTCCGAAAATTTGCAAAAAACCGCAAAGTAATATCCTTGCCATTTGCCACAATTTAGACAATCTTTACCTTATTTCTCCTGCCATTTATGTCACACTTTTTGACGTCTAGTTTGTACTTCAAAGGAAAATTTTTATGAATAATTTAGCAACTATCAAAAGGGAAGATCAGTCTTTTTAAGACCAGTAGTCTACATCTGTCGTCACTGTAGTTGGCCAGTTACTTATTTCAAATGCCGTTAGCAGTATAGCCAGTTCTTAGTATTCAAATCTATAATAAAATCTTAATAGTCGTAGTTTTTCTAAATTGTAAAAAGCGTTTCCATTGTAAGTTGACTCCGGTAGAATATTTTATATAAGTTAAAATCACAAAATCTTCCAGTAATTTCAACACTTTGCTTACCTTTGAAATTATGCTGTCCTCCATTGTTGGAAGGAAACCTTCAAGATCTTTGATATAATTTCTTTTCAGTCAAAAAAAAAAGAAAAAAAAATCTGTCTTAATTATGAAGCTACAAAAAATAGTTTGAAGACTTCTTAGATAATAACAGAAACGAGGGGAAAAATGTCTAGACATTTTGAGCTATTCGACAGGGTATTCAAACTGCATAACATAAATTCCGTGGTTCTCTATGTCAAGATTATTTTGTTGCGAACGATTCTGCATTGTCGTTGGCGTCTTGTAATGTAAGAGATTGGCGTTGGTAAGTGATTATTCTTATTTACTGTACTTACAGTTATGTGTGACACTGCTAATTGTTACCATGTATTGTACCATAATTCATAAAATATTGTTCTGGTATTTATACCATCCTCTTTGGTGTCCAGTTTATTTGTACTTTAGAAAACTTTCATATACTTGATTTAGCTGAGATTAAAAGTGAAAACAATTGTTTAAAGAGCATTTTTCCTCACTGGCGTCGCTGAGGGTGATCGGTCGCTAATTTTGGGTTGACTTTTTACGCCTTATACAGTATAGCCTCTAGGTATTCAAATCTCAAATGAAATTTTAATATTTTTCAGTTAATTTACTTCTTCGTTATCATTATTTCCTCATTTAGATATTATCTTAACATCGAAGTCTATCATAAGAGACTATTATATTAATACAAAAAAAAAACATCGTAAATTTTTATAATCAACATCCTATTTTTGATTCTCTGGAAGTGGTTTGTTTATGAAACATCAGTCACCGTGATCACGACCAAGCGGTAGATATTTATGTTGATGAAAAATGGCCTTTTCTATTGTCTTATAAATAATAATGACATTTTTGGTTCCACTAATAAATGTACCACCGGGTAAATGGTTTTGTTAATATGATGTTTCCATTGAAACTAGCTTATTATTTAGTAAAATTTTAAAAAGAAGGGTTACAAAACCTCAATCGTCTTGGTGCGGGCGAACATAACAATAGCCAATGACGGTATAGATTTTCCCGCCGCGTCAACTCGTAGGGAGGCAGGTTTCTCGTCTTTATGATATGCTCTTTTATAGGTATTCATAATATAATAATATTTTACTTATTTATTCATAAAGATGAATGTATTGTTTCATCTACTTGCTTTCAAATAGTATTATAAAGGAAAAAATTTATAAAGCATGTGTAATACACATACTCCATAACGTGGTTATTTACTTCAGGTTGGCGTTTGTAGCTTCGTTATTTCTTTAAGTCACGTGATTTCTGCCTTAGTTAATATGCACTGAAATAAAAATTCTTATGGATACATCAACGTCAGTTCATAAACAGTGAAACTTTTCAAACAGCTTATAACAAAAATGATGTTAAAATGTTCGGCGTGAAAATAGGTTAAGTGAGCAGGTTGTCAAACAGATCAAAATATGTAAAATTCACGATGAAACTGGAGATGATGAGTAATAATCAATAACAATACAGGAAAATTAAAAAGGTAACGTTTTGACGTGTAAATAAAGGATTGTATATTTATTTGATATGCTAAATGTCAAGACTTTTGGAATATGCTATAAACTTTATTAAAAGTCCTAATGATAATTTTTATACTTCTTCGTTACGTACTTTGGTTGCTTGAGATTAAGAAAAGCAGAATATGAAAAGATAAGAATCACAATAAAAGTACCTTAATTTTAATATTTGGTAAATTACCCAACGCATTAAAAAAATATGGTCTAAATGCGTCATCAGATACATAAATAACAAGGAAAACTTCACAGCAACGCTAGACAGCTTTTGACGAATGCATGATGTTTTGAACTATGACGATGACAGAAATAGATCTGAGCCTCCACTGTTGTATGCATTAGACGAAAAAATGTCTGTGCTTTCCGCACTGAATCGCCCTTCACAGACACTCTCAATTAAAAGGGATTGCAGCAAGAAGTTACATACACTCAACGAAATATATACTTGAAACGATTAAAGTCAATTTTTACCATAAACAGTTTCACTGTTAGGTAAATATGGCATTACATTCTAACACCGGAAGCAGTAAAAACTGAAATATTGTTCTTGGGTATAGCTCAAGTGCGCAAAGTACAGACAGTTTTTCGTCTAATCATACGAAAGTGGAGGCTCAGATCTATTTCTGCCATCGCCATGGCACAAAACATCATGCACCCATCAAAAGCTCAGTCCAGTGTTGCTGCGAAGTTTTCCTTGTCGTTTCTGTACATATGTTTTTTTTTTTTTTAATGCGTTGGGTAATTTACCAATGATCAAAATAACATATCAATAAGCATCATCAAGTTTAATTTTGTTAGGATGCAGCAAATAAAAATGATTACAATAGTGAGAGATATAATGATATTTCAATGATTTATTTTAATATCTGACAACAATTACAAATGAAAGATATCAAAGGGCGGTGCGCCATATAACGAACCAGATTGGATTCCTTTTTTATTTCCTTTGCAAAGTCTTTTGTCATTATTCCATTCTCTTTTAACTTTACTGTTTTTTGTATTCTACATAAAAAGGTCTTTGCACAAAATTTTTTAAAAGACAAACCCTTTCCGTTACGAAATGAGGAATGAGTGAGCCATCCTTTATTAAACACATTAATCTCTATTCTAAATTTTCCATTTACATGACAACGTCAGACACACAGTAGCCAGCATTATCCTGACTAAAGCATCGTAATCATTAATGGATATTTTTGTAAAAGACTAATTATGAACAGCTCAAAAAGGGGACAGACAACCCATTTAAAAAAAATGAATATACTTAACAAGTTCCGGCACAAAAATGAGCTTAATGCATTTGAAAAACTCATTTAAAAAATCGACTTAAAATTATTTTCATCGGATTTAAGCTCATCTCGGATTGTTCTGAAGTTTTAGTAAATTAATGATAAAAGGAATATATATATATATATATATATATATATATATATATATATATATATATATATATATATATATATATATATATATATATATATATATATATATATACCATTAAGTATGAGGCACACTGCATAAAACAATCTCTGAGACTTAATTTACAGTGATCTTTATGAATACATGAAGAGCAGCCAAAAAAAAAAGAAATACATAAAACTAAAATGGCTAAACTTTAACATTTGGAAAATCAATGCACAACGAATACAGGAAACTTATTTAACCATCCGACAGTTAACCTCGAACCAGAAGAATATCAGAATTAAAAAAACGGAGAAAAAATAAACTAACATAAATAAAACCTCGATGCTACCGAATAGAGATACAGACACATTACGGTCATTAAGAACGCATCCACTCAACCAGAGCAAAAGGCTCCCCTTCATACATCATGCGAGATTTTGTGTCGGATTCATCTATTAAAGTGGCTGGTGGGAAAACGAGCAGCTGCAAGCGTTGAAGACTATTAATGTTGCTTAATGGAATAATATGGTCTTTAATCTGCATATTTAAATTGCCTACCGTCACACACCCATCTAAAATCAAATGCGCTTTCATTTGGGTTTATTTGCTAATTCATGCATTATTCAGCGGCCTGTGTCATATGCAAGCGCGGGAGTCGGCGTTGTTTGTGAAGATTTGCTGTTTTTCATCCTTTTTAAGGACTTGTAACATATGCTGCAAGTCTTTAGCACGTTAAATTAAACGTATAAGGAATGCTTCCAATGTAGTTGAAAGGATCAATATTTATTTAACCATAATCCAGCAATCTTGGTCATTATATATATATATATATATATATATATATATATATATATATATATATATATAATATATATATGTATACACATATGTATATAAATATATATATATATATATATATATATATATATATATATATATATATATATATATATATAATGACCGAGATTGCTGGATTATGGCTAAATAAATATTAATCCCTTCAGCTACATTGGAAGCATTCCTTATACATTTAATTGAACGTGCTAAAGACTTACAGCATACGTTCTATATATATATATATATATATATATATATATATATATATATATATATATATATATAGTGGGTATAAGTTTGTATTCCCTTGGGACTTATACACACCATGTATATATATGCCCTTGCCTCTGTATATCTTTAGTTGCTATGACCATGTCTTGGTAATAGGACGAAAGTAACTTATCGCCTGTTTTACTTTTCCTTCATGGATGTAACTTTGCTCATTTAATCATCACGTTTTTATCTTTTTCTTGATTTAAAATCATATATATATATATATATATATATATATATATATATATATATATATATATATATATATATATATATATATATATATATATTCAAACAAGATCAAATTTAATAAAGGGTATATGTTCCCAAATGGCTTTATTCTAATATGACATTTTTAGGACAACAGGGGCTTATGAAAAGCTTACAGTTTATATACTGTGGATATTAGTACCGCAATGGAACATACAATCGGTTAAAGCAGTAGTTCGGGTAAGACTTCTACATGACAAATCTGTGAGTGAATTATATAAATGTTTTGGTTATTTTCTTTTATTTTCTTTTATAGTAACCTAGCCTTTCTCTGCATTACTTCCTAATAGAAAATTCAGTACCTATTTCTTTTCCTGTTTTGTGCCTTACCCCTTCTCTTATCGCACCATCATTTGAGTCAGCTTTGTCTCGTGGAAACATCGTTCAGAATGAAATTGCTGATCAACTGAGCAGCGCACTAAGCCGCACTTCAAAACACTGAAACTCCTGGAATTAGTAATGAGGGCTTCGAGCTTCACTCAGGAAACAGTAGACAACGCATTCAAAGAGATTATCAGTGATCACTTCTCGTTTGGCAGAGTCCAAAAACAAGGTGGTATCCATTCCTTGGCTTTTCATTCAGTGAAAAATATTTGGACATTAATAAAACATAACGTTCAAAACGACAAACTTTGTGACAGGTTTTCATGGCATGAACACATTTACCACATGTGGTATAGTTAACTATACCTAAATTTTTCTCCACCTTGAAGTCCAAAATTTTTTTTTAGGGCTAAATTCGAATGGCCATAGTGACATATCTGTAGTTTTTGTTTACGTATTACAGTTTCAACATGTAATGATGTAATAAGCTAAAAGATTTGCCCTCAAAATGACACCAGAACGAGTAAATAGTAACATCACAGCGCTGGATCAAAGGGGATTAACGCATACCACAGTTTCAGACCCTTGGAAAGCGGGTGTGTCTGGTATAGACATTAATCGGCATGGCACGATTATCCCAAAGGGTTAACATTCGAGCCGTTTTCCCGGTTGCCATTTACCTTTGTAGCCATACTTCGGCTCATATTTAAGGTGAACGTTTTTCACTCGCAAATACTTCCAAACTGTTGTTTCTATTCTCTATCTCCTTTGACGCTATCGCTTGCAAATATCTACCTACCACAACTCCATTAATAACCTCCCCCGCTTTTTTTAATCACTACGTCCATAACGACATTAACAGGTGTAGAAACATCTCGCCCTTATCTGAGTGTTTTTTAGTTTTCTGTAAAAGAAAATTATTGTTCCGGCTTTGCCTGTTCGTCCGCACTTTTTTCTGTCCGGACTTTTTCTCTCCGTCCTCAGATCTTAAAAACGATTGAGGCTAGAGGGCTGCAAATTAGTAAGTTGATCATCCACCTTCCTATCGTCATCCATACCAAATTGCAGTCCTCTAGCCTCAATAGTTTTTATTTTATTTAAAGTTAAAGTTAGACATAATCGTGCTTTTGGCAACGATATAGGATAGGCCACCACCCGGCCGTGGTTAAAGTTTCATAAGGCGAGGCTCATACAGCATTATACGGAGGCCACCGAAAGATAGATCTATTTTCGGTGGCCTTGATTATACGCTGTAGCGGCTATACAGAAAAGTCGATTGCGCCGAAGAAATTTCGGCGTATTTTTTACTTGTTTATATCCTGAACTTAATAAACAACACTTCTTTAATTAATCGATAGCGTTAATGCAGCAGTTAGATTTCCTAACAATTGTTTAAAGCAGACTAGGTTTCTTAGCTTTATTATTACTACTACTACTACTACTACTACTACTATTACTACTACCACTACTACTGCTGTTACTACTGTTATATTATTATTACTATAATTATTATTATTATTATTATTGAAAGAGAAACTCACAAGATTCTTGTGTATAACTTGTTTACTGATAAATATTTACATATTACTTTGATCTCGAGCACTTTCAGGTCCTAACTGTGAGGTAGTCAGGCTGGTTCAAGGCCCAGCAATCTTCTGGAACTACTTCTCCCCGTGCTGTCATTTATATGATGGCTGCACTGGTTTCCATTCTCTTGAGAGTTGTTTATCTCCTCCTGTCGGTTTGATATCCTGATCTGACGGTCAGTGGTATTAATCCTTGTGGTATGTGAGTAGTCACCATCGGTCTGTTGGGCAGGAGACCTAACCTCCAGGTCAGAAGGGTCGATCTTAGCTTCTTTTAATATTAAAGATCGGCTTATGGGATCTTCTGAGGTAAATCCTTTGTTTCCTTCTATCACTTTAATCTGTCTGATGAGCGCCCCTTCCACTACCCTCCTATGACTGATGTTATTGCTTTTGTATATAAGCCTACTGTTTTTAAAATCCATCCTATGGTCCTTTTCCAAGGCCGTCTAGATGGCCTTGCCTTTTCCCAACAATGCCTAGCTATAGCACTCCCCTGTGAGTTGAGCTGTACTGCCCTCCTGTGTTCTTGGATTCTAGTCCTTATTCCCCTACCTGTTTCACCCACATATTTGTCTCCACAATTGTTGCAATTAATTATGTATACTCCCCCTACATCATCTGCATTACTATCTTCTCCTTCCAATTTATTTTTACATACTTTGTTTTTTACGGTGTTGTCAAAGGTATACACAAATTTATATTTAATTTCTTTCATTTTTGATGTAATTTGTTTCATTTTAGGCATGTAAGGGAAGGAAACTATTTTCTTGTTTTCTGTATTCCATGTACTCTCTGCATTTTCCCTGTAAAAAATCCTCCTAGCTTTGTTGAGTGCCCTTTTTCTGAACCATTCCGGGTATGCTAATGCATCAAAGCTTTTATCAATGTAATTTATTTCTTTATCTATCTTATTATTATTATTATTATTATTATTATTATTATTATTATTATTATTATTATTATTATTATTATTATTATTATATCCTCAAATCTAGATCATGCTTGCTGGTCAGAGCCCTTTGACTAACCTTGTAACTAGAACGCTCACGTTCCTTGAAAGAACGTTTCATTGTTTAGTAACTGTTTTTTCTTTTTTACTGTAAGAACTGATGGAACTATTTTTCATTATCTGGATGTCACATAGTTGATTCTTTGAAATGGAACATGAAATATGAAACGAGGACAGAGGACGCTATTTTCATCATTGTAAATCAATAGTGTTGTGGTCAGAGAAAAACGCTGAATGCCAAACTATACTCTAGTGACGGGCCACGGAATGAAAGACAGTATTTTTAACAATATTCCTACAGGTTCCAGAATTGTTGCATTTCAACCACAGCAACATTGCCTGTAGAACATGGCAGTCTGCGGAAAAAATATAATCGTTTTCGCATGCTGACTTTAATGATCATTGAGAGTAACATTATGGGAAATAAAGTACATCACTACCTTGTATATATCATAAGCAACTAACTGGAAGAGAAGGGCAAAACGTATTGGGCTTCTGAGGAAAAGGAGTCCCCAGTGCACCTAAGAAATAAAAGAGAAAACTCAAGACCTCAAGAACTGACTAAGCCGAGAGCAGATCTCGCCAGAGGTAGCCAGAAGTGTCAGCTATTAGAGAAATCAGCACCAACTGAAGTCATACATTTTACGCAACATAAATTCCATGAGCTTTCAATGCATTGCTATTCTAATGTGAGTTTTAGCCCTCGTTATCTCAACGAATTTCTTTGAAAATAATCTGACTTTCAAAGCAGTAAAGTGACAACATTGATACCATATTCAATTTTCATCAACATCTATAAATTTACAATACAACAATAGCACTGGTCATTTCAACTGT
The DNA here is from genome assembly GCA_039081455.1 of Macrobrachium rosenbergii. Lineage (NCBI taxonomy): Eukaryota > Metazoa > Arthropoda > Malacostraca > Decapoda > Palaemonidae > Macrobrachium > Macrobrachium rosenbergii. The sequence goes on from JANJGK010000004.1 coordinate 14,395,015, forward strand.
GTTATATATGAGATCCTGATTAATTAAAAGTATGGATTCAGAGACCAATTTCATATTCTTATCTATAGGCAGTTAATATATCGCGGATATATAATGGCTGATAGCTCCGTATCTGGAATTTATAATAATGCAAAATGGGACAAGCAGAGAGACAATTTGAAATGGAGTCTTGATGAGAGTATCATTTCGATATACGCCTAAGGATAGATATCTGCTTCGTATTCCAAGTAGAACTTATCCTTCCACTAAGAATCATAAAATAGTTAAAGGAAACACAGTATAATAATAATAATAATAATAATAATAATAATAATAATAATAATAATAATAATAATAATAATAATAATAACCAGTAAACGTATTCAACATTTACATGTCATTTCCAGCAGCCATTGTAAATTTCGTTTTCCGGCCTATAGGACAGAACATAAAAGCTATTAAAAACAAGCGATATATTTCAAAATATTAATTCAAAAGTTATGCTAAATCACAGAGTATAAAAACCAGTAAAAAGATAAATATTGTTCCCGCAAAAGCTCTGTTGAAGGATATATATATATATATATATATATATATATATATATATATATATATATATATATATATATATATATATATATATATATATATTGTTCCGCAAAAGCTCTGTTGAAAGATATATATATATATATATATATATATATATATATATATATATATATATATATATATATATATATATATATATATATATATTGGATCTACCCGGCGTCTTCTCAGGGTCAGGGCCGATTCTCATCGGGGCGTTAGTTATAGAACTGGTTGTAAGCTATCTAACCCGTAAACTTCTTATATAAGGAACCACATTATCAAATGTAAAAGCACCATCAAATACGAAGATTTTAAAATTATTGGCCAAACAAAGGAACTCACCGAACTGCTAATTTTGGAAACGTTAAATATCAAATTACGAGTTCCGACTCTAAACAACCATTCCTCTGCTGTCCCGTTGTTTTTAGCCTAATTTTCTGTCAGTCTTTGTACCGCTTGACGTTGTTTACTTTTAGTGTGTTTTTATCTTTGATGCTGAAAGTTTGGTTGTGTGTAGCTGTCTTCAGCTGTAGTTTTATGAGTGTATAATTTTTGCTTTTTATTGTATGTGTTAGCGTTCTTTTTATTTATATATAATTTTGCCGAGATATTTTAAATGTTCGTTTTGTTTTTTATATAAATTTTTTTTTTTGTACCTCTAGTCTCAGTTTTAATCAAGTGTGCATGTAATTTAAGTTTGTGAGTTGTAATTTTACCATTAAAATTGTTTTAGCTTTTTTCAACTATTGGATCTTATAATCAGCTCTTATTTTATGTTAACATATTATATTTTATTCTGTAGAAAATCCCTGAAGATGTGGCGATGTTGTCACGAAACGTAGGATTAAAACAAAATGCGTATCACATCGTATTCCTGCCCCTTATCTGCTTCATCGTATGAATGAGCGCCTTGCGCGTCTGATCTGTGTTCTGTATATGTATATATATATATATATATATATATATATATATATATATATATATATATATATATATATATATATATATATATATATATATATATATATATATATATATATAAATATATATATATATATATATATATATATATATATATATATATATATATATATATATATATATATATATATATATATAAATATATATATATATATATATATATATATATATATATATATATATATATATATATATATATATATATATATATATATATATTGATATATTAGAGCCTTTAATGTGTGTATGTGTATAAGCGAAAAAAGAGGAAGAGCAAAAGGAAAACCTATTTGAGCTTGAATGTCAGAATGCACGTAACGAACGATACCGCATTAGCCAAGCATTCATCAGGTGAGAGTAAACTGTAGGCGACTACCTTCCATTTTTTACGTTAAAAGCTTCTTAATTTGACAGTTAAAAAGATGTGAGAAAGCAATTAACAAAAGAGCCATAGAAAAATATCTGACTCAGCACTCCAACATTACAGTTAGATGCATTTTTAAATCAAAGTATCTACATTGCATTTATTGTAGTACATCTGATTAAAGGTAATGGATATGAGTCCTATGTGCTTTATCTTGATGTTTTTTCCTGTCTCGCTCTGCCAGGTAACTGGTCTTTTCTATCCAAGACGAGCTGCCCTGCTGTCTTTCTATTTTCATCAATGGAAGAACGAAATGAGCAGTGACCAGATTCTAGAAAGTATTTTTTTTTTATCACCACCATGCCTCGGAATACTAGGTATTTCCCATTCTTCAAATAACCATTTCAAATGCAAACTTCACCTCCGGTGCAGTTAATACCTCGATTTTTCTTTATGTGTTGTTCAAGAGGTGTTCATGTTTCATATTACCAAAGACATTATCAAGAATAATAGCACTCGGTAGCACTCTCTACCAGGTGAAGTAACAAGTGGCTTTTTTTCCAAAGCCGCTCGAATATTTAGCTGGCTATGGAGCAAAGAATATGCCATAATTCTCTATCCTTGTCTTTATGTGTAGTTAGAACGATATCTCAAAAATTTCTCAGGCAATGCTAAAGGGATAAATAGGCAAAATAATTCTTTTACTCTACTAATTTTGCCCAAAAGCTAATATATCGTGAAGCTGAACTAACGATTATATTTGCCAAGTGATACAGCACTACAGTCTGGTTACCAGCTCTAAAATATCCTTCAGACGAACAGACACAGGGACAGACAAACGGGGCGAACGCATATTCTACTTCTAGCTTTCATGAAGATAATTCCAAGATTTTCGTGATAGATAAGCTGTTCCTGGCATTGCGACAATACGATCTTCGTAAGACTGTGAGCTAGATGAGAAAGAGAAATCAAGGAAGGAAAATAAAAAAAGGAAAGCTAGAAATAACAGATGTCAAGAATGGCCATTTGACCATTCTGTTATCGCATTTATTCCTGGACTCTAGGAAGGCTCACATGCTTCGTAGATTCATTACTGGAGATGCTTAAAGTATATTTGTTTCCAATAAAATCTTTCAGGTTAAAAGATTATGTTGCTCAGTCGGTATATTTTTTCCTTTTCTTTTATAAAAAGTTATTTTGTTTTGATTTTGACTTAGTCTTTAAATTACTCGCATTTCAACATCGGATTGCCCTCCGTATATAGCTGTGCATTTTTTTAAAATAAATCCTTCAATGCAGTATTCGAAATTTTATCCCTAGCAATCTCCCAACCAAAACAATGTAAGCGAAGAATACTAAATCACTGATAAAAAACAGAGAATGGGTAAATGAATAACTAAAGCTCTAAACAGATGGCAAAAACAGAAATTGAAAATAGAAAATATGAAAGAGCAGAATTTCCCAATAACCTTCGTTGGAACATAATCTCTGCATGGAAAAAACAGCAATACTTTTAGCTCGTCGAATTAATTAACGCTTTAATCTAAAGAGTTCTGTCGTCTCTTTTAATTTCATTTTCGTTAAAAGAATAGTTTTTCATCCGTTATTTGGCGCTGTGTCCTTGAACTCGCCGGCAACTTCATCTCATGCGAGTGTCCAGGACTGACGTGTCATGCAATTTCTTAAGAAAATACCGGTAAATGCGCCCTATTGAATTTGGCAGTGCTTCAAGGAACCAGGGAAATTTTCTTCTACTTACATTCACTAACACAATGTCTTACTCTGTCTTTATATATATATATATATATATATATATATATATATATATATATATATATTATATAAGTTCCTTCTAGGCCTAAGGGCCCACAGAACCGGTGCTAATACCCAGCTTCCATGGCATTGAGCGAACGAGTGATAATTCACCCCCGTGTCCCGTGACAGGACGCCATTCTGTTGCCGGTTTTACCCACAGTTACTTAGCTGGTGCCCACTTGTACACCTGAGTCGAATGAGAAAATTGGGTTACACTTCCTTTTCCAAGGGAAGCACGCCGCCACCACTGGGGTTCGAACCACGGACCTACCGACTGGCAGACTGCTGCTTTAACCGCTGTGCCATATATATATATATATATATATATATATATATATATATATATATATATATATATATATATATATATATATATATATATATATAGAAAGTTTCCGTATATTGCATCTTTCTATCTAGCTATATCTTTTTAAACTTTGAGTCGTTTTAGTCACAAGGGTTATCTCAAGAAGGGATCAAAACAACAATAACGAACGTCTTCACTTTTTAATTACTACATTCAAGTGAATCCCTCTAAAGAGCGCTTCTACGGTAAGCAGCCTCTTCATATATCTACTAAAATACGGTAACCAGCAACTAATCAGTCTGATATACTTTGGGGTTTCAACCAAGGTGGCGTAAGACTTGTCCGCCAGGAATGTGAGTAAGCTGCCCTCGCACATAATTGTTTGGAACGTGCTCACATTACATCTGTTTTGCCACTTCATTTACAAGATTAAGATGGGTAAAACAGAATACCTTTTCTGATAATTGCAGAGGTCTCCATGAGGATGATGGCGAAATAAGGAAAAAAAAAAAAATATCCCACCGTTTTGAAAAACAATCGGAAAAACTAAATCGAATTCAGCAAAGGTTACTTTAGGCTCTTTCGTGCATCTCAGCTGGAAACATTTCTTATACTCCTAGGAATGCTCATACTGTCTTGGTGCCTTTTGAGACCACGTGACTGTGTGAAACGGAAATAAATCTGGTTTATACTCAAACCAAAAGTAGGAATCGGTTTGATGATCAGTACAGGTGAGTAACAATCACTTCCAAGATGTCGAGGCTCCACTGAATCAATGATAACAAGCAGCTGCAAAAAAAAAAAAAAAAAAAAAAAAAAACACCCGAATCTACGTACATGTATTGGGTTAAACATTTCGCCACTTTGAAGTTACTCTGGTACTGTAACGAAACATTTAGATGTTAATACTTGTATTTTTGAAATGCAAATAATCAACAGAACCAAAATAGATTTTTTATAGGTAATAAAATGACAACAGTATTTTTTTTTTACGTATATGACTTATGACGAATTCAATACTCTTCCCTCAGACAATGTGGATGATACAAAACACATTTTCATTCATATGCCGCCGAACTAGTTCATCCGTCCTTGCTTTGCATATGATAACATTATTCGCGTCTTCTCGGATTTATCAGTATGTAATGCATTTACTCCCAGATATATATATGAATTCACTGCGAACATTCCTTTGTCGTCCATCCGCCTTCCAGGCTTCCATTTACTCTCATATTACAACTGCTAACATTCGCTATCAACATTCGCAGATATCTATTTATCATTTAGAACCTTTCGTCAACCAGATATACCTTTCACACCTATTACACATTATAACGAACTTGCGCCAGCATCTCGCTCTTCTAAGTTCCTCATTAGACGGGTGGGTATCGTTCTCAGCTAGCACTCTGCCGGTCCCGCGTTCGATTCTCCGACCGGCCAATGAAGAATTAGAGGAATTTATTTCTGGTGATAGAAATTCATTTCTCGCTTTAATGTGGTTCGGATTCCACAATAAGCTGTAGGTCCCGTTGCTAGGTAACCAGTTGGTTCTTAGCCACGTAAAATAAATCTAATCCTTCGGGCCAGCCCTAGGAGAGCTGTTAATCAGCTCAGTGGTCTGGTTAAACTAAGGTATACTTAACTTATCTCGCACTTCTTGCTTCAGACTCTGGTCCACCTCCTCAGCTTCGAAATTGAATATTTTATTATTTTGCACGTGTGCCCTTTTCAGATCTGATTATTTTTTATCAGCTCTTTGAAAAGGTTTCATTTCCTCATTTCATCGACGTAAGAATGCCTTATTTTTCACACAGAATCTCTTGATATGTATTTTTATTTAAAGATTTTTTTAGATCAGTATCTCACTGGTCAGTTACTTCTACCCTTTGACAAACTTTTTTTTTCTTACTTAAGAAACTTACTGAAATTTTCCATTATAGTCTTATTGTTCCCAGCTCTTTTTTTTTCCTAAGTTT
>JANJGK010000004.1:14401127-14413627 GCA_039081455.1 Macrobrachium rosenbergii
TTTTAACAATATTCCTACAGGTTCCAGAATTGTTGCATTTCAACCACAGCAACATTGCCTGTAGAACATGGCAGTCTGCGGAAAAAATATAATCGTTTTCGCATGCTGACTTTAATGATCATTGAGAGTAACATTATGGGAAATAAAGTACATCACTACCTTGTATATATCATAAGCAACTAACTGGAAGAGAAGGGCAAAACGTATTGGGCTTCTGAGGAAAAGGAGTCCCCAGTGCACCTAAGAAATAAAAGAGAAAACTCAAGACCTCAAGAACTGACTAAGCCGAGAGCAGATCTCGCCAGAGGTAGCCAGAAGTGTCAGCTATTAGAGAAATCAGCACCAACTGAAGTCATACATTTTACCCAACATAAATTCCATGAGCTTTCAATGCATTGCTATTCTAATGTGAGTTTTAGCCCTCGTTATCTCAACGAATTTCTTTGAAAATAATCTGACTTTCAAAGCAGTAAAGTGACAACATGGATACCATATTCAATTTTCATCAACATCTATAAATTTACAATACAACAATACCAGCGGCCATTTCAACTGTGTTATGTATGAGATCCTGATTAATTAAAAGTATGGATTCAGAGACCAATTTCATATTCTTATCTATAGGCAGTTAATATATCGCGGATATATAATGGCTGATAGCTCCGTATCTGGAATTTATAATAATGCAAAATGGGACAAGCAGAGAGACAATTTGAAATGGAGTCTTGATGAGAGTATCATTTCGATATACGCCTAAGGATAGATATCTGCTTCGTATTCCAAGTAGAACTTATCCTTCCACTAAGAATCATAAAATAGTTAAAGGAAACACAGTATAATAATAATAATAATAATAATAATAATAATAATAATAATAATAATAATAATAATAATAATAATAATAATAACCAGTAAACGTATTCAACATTTACGTGTCATTTCCAGCAGCCATTGTAAATTTCGTTTTCCGGCCTATAGGACAGAACATAAAAGCTATTAAAAACAAGCGATATATTTCAAAATATTAATTCAAAAGTTATGCTAAATCACAGAGTATAAAACCAGTAAAAAGATAAATATTGTTCCCGCAAAAGCTCTGTTGAAAGATATATATATATATATATATATATATATATATATATATATATATATATATATATATATATATATATATATATATATATATATATATATATATATATATATATATATATATATATATATATATATATATATATATATATATATATATATATATATATATATATATTGTTCCGCAAAAGCTCTGTTGAAAGATATATATATATATATATATATATATATATATATATATATATATATATATATATATATATATATATATATATATATATATATATATTGGATCTACCCGGCGTCTTCTCAGGGTCAGGGCCGATTCTCATCGGGGCGTTAGTTATAGAACTGGTTGTAAGCTATCTAACACGGAAACTTCTTATATAAGGAACCACATTATCAAATGTAAAAGCACCATCAAATACGAAGATTTTAAAATTATTGGCCAAACAAAGGAACTCACCGAACTGCTAATTTTGGAAACGTTAAATATCAAATTACGAGTTCCGACTCTAAACAACCATTCCTCTGCTGTCCCGTTGTTTTTAGCCTAATTTTCTGTCAGTCTTTGTAACGCTTGACGTTGTTTACTTTTAGTGTGTTTTTATCTTTGATGCTGAAAGTTTGGTTGTGTGTAGCTGTCTTCAGCTGTAGTTTTATGAGTGTATAATTTTTGCTTTTTATTGTATGTGTTAGCGTTCTTTTTATTTATATATAATTTTGCCGAGATATTTAAATGTTCGTTTTGTTTTTATATAATTTTTTTTTGTACCTCTAGTCTCAGTTTTAATCAAGTGTGCATGTAATTTAAGTTTGTGAGTTGTAATTTTACCATTAAATTTGTTTTAGCTTTTTTTCAACTATTGGATCTTATAATCAGCTCTTATTTTATGTTAACATATTTTATTTTTATTTTGTAGAAAATCCCTGAAGATGTGGCGATGTTGTCACGAAACGTAGGATTAAAACAAAATGCGTATCTCATCGTATTCCTGCCCTTTATCTGCTTCATCGTATGAATGAGCGCCTTGCGCGTCTGATCTGTGTTCTGTATATGTGTATATATATATATATATATATATATATATATATATATATATATATATATATATATATATATATATATATATAGTATATATATATATATATATATGTTATATATATATATATATATATATATATATATATATATATATAAATATATATATATATATATATATATATATATATATATATATATATATATATATATATATATATATATATATATATATATATATATATGTATTAGAGCCTTTAATGTGTGTATGTGTATAAGCGAAAAAAGAGGAAGAGCAAAAGGAAAACCTATTTGAGCTTGAATGTCAGAATGCACGTAACGAACGATACCTCATAAGCCAAGCCTTCATCAGGTGAGAGTAAACTGTAAGCGACTACCTTCCATTTTTTTTACGTTAAAAGCTTCTTAATTTGACAGTTAAAAAGATGTGAGAAAGCAATTAACAAAAGAGCCATAGAAAAATATCTGACTCAGCACTCCAACATTACAGTTAGATGCATTTTTAAATCAAAGTATCTACATTGCATTTATTGTAGTACATCTGATTAAAGGTAATGGATATGAGTCCTATGTGCTTTATCTTGATGTTTTTTTCCTGTCTCGCTCTGCCAGGTAACTGGTCTTTTCTATCCAAGACGAGCTGCCCTGCTGTCTTTCTATTTTCATCAATGGAAGAACGAAATGAGCAGTGACCAGATTCTAGAAAGTATTTTTTTTTTATCACCACCATGCCTCGGAATACTAGGTATTTCCCAATCTTCAAATAACCATTTCAAATGCAAACTTCACCTCCGGTGCAGTTAATACCTCGATTTTTCTTTATGTGTTGTTCAAGAGGTGTTCATGTTTCATATTACCAAAGACATTATCAAGAATAATAGCACTCGGTAGCACTCTCTACCAGGTGAAGTAACAAGTGGCTTTTTTTCCAAAGCCGCTCGAATATTTAGCTGGCTATGGAGCAAAGAATATGCCATAATTCTCTATCCTTGTCTTTATGTGTAGTTAGAACGATATCTCAAAAATTTCTCAGGCAATGCTTAAGGGATAAGTAGGCAAAATAATTCTTTTACTCTACCAATTTTGCCCAAAAGCTAATATATCGTGAAGCTGAACTAACGATTATATTTGCCAAGTGATACAGCACTACAGTCTGGTTACCAGCTCTAAAATATCCTTCAGACGAATAGACACAGGGACAGGCGAACGGGCGAACACATATTCTACTTCTAGCTTTCATGAAGATAATTCCAAGATTCTCGTGATAGATAAGCTGTTCCTGGCATTGTGGCAATACGATCTTCGTAAGACTGTGAGCTAGATGAGAAAGAGAAATCAAGGAAGGAAAATCAAAAAAAGGAAAGCTAGAAATAACAGATGTCAAGAATGGCCATTTGACCATTCTGTTATTACATTTATTCCTGGACTCTGGGCAGGCTCACATGCTTCATAGATTCATCACTGGAGACGCTTAAAGTATATTTGTTTCCTATAAAATCTTTCAGGTTAAAAGATTATGCTGCTCAGTCGGTATATTTTTTCCTTTTCTTTTAAAAAAAGTTATTTTGTTTTGATTTTGACTTAGTCTTTAAATTACTCGCATTTCAACATCGGATTGCCCTCCGTATATAGCAGTGGTTTTTTTTAAAATAAATCCTGCAATGCAGTATTCGAAATTTTATCCCTAGCAATCTCCCAACCAAAACAATGTAAGCGAAGAATACTAAATCACTGATAAAAACAGGGAATGGGTAAATGAATAACTAAAGCTCTAAACAGATGGCAAAAACAGAAATTGAAAATAGAAAATATGAAAGAACAGAATTTCCCAATAACCTTCGTTGGAACATAATCTCTGCATGGAAAAAACAGCAATACTTTTAGCTCGTCGAATTAATTAACGCTTTAATCTAAAGAGTTCTGTCGTCTCTTTTAATTTCATTTTCGTTAAAAGAATAGTTTTTCATCCGTTATTTGGCGCTGTGTCCTTGAACTCGCCGGCAACTTCATCTCATGCGAGTGTCCAGGACTGACGTGTCATGCAATTTCTTAAGAAAATACCGGTAAATGCGCCTTATTGAATTTGGCAGTGCTTCAAGGAACCAGGGAAATTTTCTTCTACTTACATTCACTAACACAATGTCTTACTCTGTCTATATATATATATATATATATATATATATATATATATATATATATAAATTACATATATATATATATATATATATATATATATATATATATATATATATATATATATAAATTACATATATATATATATATATATATATATATATATATATATATATATATATATATATATATATATATATATATATATAAGTTCCTTCTAGGAGTAAGGGCCCACAGAGCCGGTGCTAATACCCGGCTTCCATAACATTGAGCGAACGAGTGATAATTCACCCTCGTGACAGGACGCCAGTCTGTAGCCGGTTTTACCCACAGTTACTTAGCTGGTGCCCACTTGTACACCTGAGTCGAATGAGAAAATTGGGTTACACTTCCTTTTCCAAGGGAAGCACGCCGCCACCACTGGGGTTCGAACCACGGACCTACCGACTGGCAGACTGCTGCTTTAACCGCTGTGCCATATATATATATATATATACATATATATATATATATATATATATATATATATATATATATATATATATATATATATATATATATATATATATATATATTATATAAGTTCCTTCTAGGCCTAAGGGCCCACAGAGCCGGTGCTAATACCCGGCTTCCATAACATTGAGCGAACGAGTGATAATTCACCCCCGTGACAGGACGCCAGTCTGTAGCCGGTTTTACCCACAGTTACTTAGCTGGTGCCCACTTGTACACCTGAGTCGAATGAGAAAATTGGGTTACACTTCCTTTTCCAAGGGAAGCACGCCGCCACCACTGGGGTTCGAACCACGGACCTACCGACTGGCAGACTGCTGCTTTAACCGCTGTGCCATATATATATATATATATATATATATATATATATATATATATATATATATATATATATATATATATATATATATATATATATATATATGTATGTATATATAGAAAGTTTCAAGGCAACTATGAGGAACGTCTTCACTTTTTAGTTACTACAATCAAGTGAATCTCTCTAAAGAGCGCTTCTGCGATAAGCAGTCTCTACTAAAAAACGGTAACCAGCAACTAATCAGTCTCCTATACTTTGGGGTTTCAACCAAGGTGGTGTAAGACTTGTCCGCCAGGAATGTGCGTAAGCTGCCCTTGCACATAATTGATGTTTGGAATGCGGTCACATTATATCTGTTTTGCCACTTCATTTACAAGATTCAGATGGGTAAAACAGAATACCTTTTCTGATAATTGCAGAGGTCTCCATGAGGATGAAGGCGCAATAAAAAAAAATATATCCCACCGGTTTGAAAAACAATCAGAAAAACTAGATGGAATTCACAGAAGGTTACTTGAGGCTCTTTCATGCATCTCAGCTGGAAACATTTCTTATGCTCCTAGGAATGCTCATGCTGTCTTGGTGCCCTTTGAGACCACGTGACTATGTGAAACGGAAATAAGTCTGGTTTATACTCAAACCAAAAGTAGGAATCGGTTGGATGATCAGTACAGGTGAGTAACAATCACTTCCAAGATGTCGGGGCTCCACTGAATCAATGATAACAAGCAGCTGCAAAAAAAAAAAAAAAAAAACACCCGAATCTACGTACATGTATTGGGCTAAACATTTCGCCACTTTGAAGTTACTCTGGTACTGTAATGAAACATTTAGATGTTAATACTTGTATTTTTGAAATGCAAATAATCAACAGAACCAAAATAGATTTTTTATAGGTAATAAAATGACAACAGTATTTTTTTTTTACGTATATGACTTATGACGAATTCAATACTCTTCCCTCAGACAATGTGGATGATACAAAACACATTTTCATTCATATGCCGCCGAACTAGTTCATCCGCCCTTGCTTTGCATATGATAACATTATTCGCGTCTTCTCGGATTTATCAGTATGTAATGCATTTACTCCCAGATATATATATATGAATTCACTGCGAACATTCCTTTGTCGTCCATCCGCCTTCCAGGCTTCCATTTACTCTCATATTACAACTGCTAACATTCGCTATCAACATTCGCTGATATCTATTTATCATTTAGAACCTTTCGTCAACCAGATATACCTTTCACACCTATTACACATTATTACGAACTTGCCCCATCATCTCGCTCCTCTAAGTTCCTCATTAGACGGGTGGGTATCGTTCTCAGCTAGCACTCTGCCGGTCCCGCGTTCGATTCTCCGACCGGCCAATGAAGAATTAGAGGAATTTATTTCTGGTGATAGAAATTCATTTCTCGCTATAATGTGGTTCGGATTCCACAATAAGCTGTAGGTCCCGTTGCTAGGTAACCAGTTGGTTCTTAGCCACGTAAAATAAATCTAATCCTTCGGGCCAGCCCTAGGAGAGCTGTTAATCAGCTCAGTAGTCTGGTTAAACTAAGGTATACTTAACTATCTCGCACTTCTTGCTTCAGACTCTGGTCCACCTCCTCAGCTTCGAAATTGAATATTTTATTATTTTGCACGTGTGCCCTTTTCAGATCTGATTATTTTTTATCAGCTCTTTGAAAAGGTTTCATTTCCTCATTTCATCGACGTAAGAATGCCTTATTTTCACACAGAATCTCTTGATATGTATTTTTATTTAAAGATTTTTTAGATCAGTATCTCACTGGTCAGTTACTTCTACCCTTTGACAAACTTTTTTTCTTACTTAAGAAACTTACTGAAATTTTCCATTATAGTCTTATTGTTCCCAGCTCTTTTTTTTCCTAAGTTTGTTTTTGACAACATTTTAACTGCTTTAAGGAATTTTATTTGTTTTTAACTAAATTTCTCATTTCACTATCTTATCATATACTTCTTTAGTCCTTTTCATAGTAATTTTATCATGGCAAGCAATGCCCAACGATTCTGCATTTTCTGAAAATCAGCAAGTCCAGTATGACCCAACATACCTAAGTTTAACTGAGAACTGAATTCAGTGCTTGATTATCAGTCGACTGATAACCACAACGTCTTTGAGATGTACAAGGGAAGATAATAAAGACCCAACTGTTTGTTGTCAGAGTGAATCATAATGATTTTACTTATTGTTGACAGTGATTGAGCATCAGCTGCATTCAATTTATTTAGTTTTTCTCTGTCTTTCTAATGATTACTTTTTCAGGGTTACTGGTTCTGGCAGTAACTCACCAATGTTCGTCATTCTTTGGAGAACATGAATCAAATAGTTCTTCGTTGGAGGGGTGGGTAGAGCTCTCGGCTAGCATGTTGTTGGCCCAGCGTTCGACTCTCCTACCGGGAAATGAAGAGTTAGAGGAATATATTTCTGGTGATAGAAATTCATTTCTCGTCATAATGTGGTTCGGATTCCACTATAAGCTGTAGGTCCCGTTGCTAGGTAACCAGTTGGTTCCTAGCCACGTAAAATAAATCTAATCCTTCGGGCCAGCCCTAGGAGAGCTGTTAATCAGCTCAGTGGTCTGGTTAAACTAAGATATACTTAACCATGATAGAAAGTCAACTCTTTCGTAGTGTGACCAAGCTCAGTAGAGCTATCGTGGCCCAGAACAGTTTCTACCAATTAAGGACACCTCTACGGAAGATTAACTCCATATTTCAGTTACCATCGTAGTTACTTTCTAACCGATACAGTGTATACTCTCTCAATAAAACTATCCAATTTTACAACTATTTACCTCTCCAGAGAATGATGAACATCGGCGGGTTACTAGCAGAATGCAGAAACCATGAACAAAATTATTATAGAGAGATGAAAAAAGCTCTGTACAATTTGAATGCAGCTGACGCAGCTATTATAACACTACTTGATTGAAAAAGGGTCTTCTACTTGATTATTTTACTTATTGTGAATAGATCATTGCGGCTTAAAAGCAATGAGTACCAGGAACACAGTTCTTCTTCCAAACGATTACTTCAGAAAATAAACCTTCAGTAAGACTGCAACTTCCTCTTACAACTCCTGCGTTATAGTTCTAAGAATTCGAACGCTTCCCTCCTTACCACGAATCATCAACCCCCAGCATTAGAATTCAAACTCACGAGTTTCTCGAATTAAACATTCCGATAAAATACCTTAATTTAATATCCTATTCCATTTCTTACCCCATTTCTTGTTAGGTTTGTTTATCAAAACAACATAGACAAATAAAATAAAAGATGGCTTTATGTAAAGCTTGGAAACACAATGAAGTAATAACAATGAACGAATAATGAAAATAAAAAAAGTAAAGAATGCGCCCAAGTTTTTTCCGCGCAATTTCGAGTTTTTTTGTATAGCGTATAATCCGGGCCATCGAAAATAGATAAATCTTTCGGTGGTCTCGGTATAATGCCGTATGAACCGCAGCCCATGAAACTTTAACCACTGTCCGGTGGTGGCCTGTCCTATATCGTTGCTAGATGCACGATTATGGCTAACTTTAACCTTAAGTAAAAAAAAAAGCTACTGAGGCTAGAGGGCTGCAATTTGGTATGTTTCATGGTTCGAGGGTGGATGATCAACGTACCAATTTGCAGCCCACTAAGCTTAGTAATTTTTAAGATCAGACTCAGGGCGGACAGAAAAAGTGCGGACGGACAGACAAAGCCATCTCAATAGTTTTTACAGAAAACTAAAAACGATTGAACAGAATGAACCAATCGAAAGAAAATGCAAAATCCGCTTAAGAATATACTAATAAAGGACATATCACTCCAAAATCACATAATTAAGGTGAACAAAAATCAGTTAGTAAGGAAAAGGAACAAAGTGAAAAAATATGCAACATCAAATAACACTACATAGAGAAAACGTAACGAACGAACAAACTCCAAATAACCGATGTAAATATTCATCTTCTGTTAAGAAGGGTTATCAATGAGCTCTCCTTCAACGAAAATACAAGAAGGAATTATTAAAAGGAATATACCCAAAGAATAACAAATGCTATTACGCTCCTTATGTATTATTGAAATCATTCAAAATTCGCAAAGGGAAGTTAACAATATTTATGCGTCATCGAAATCCATTACTAATTCTCTTTACTGTGGTTAGCACACGCATTCTTCAGCAAACAGCATCGATAATGTTCTATATAATTCACTGTAATCTTTGATCAAACGAGAAAAAAAATCTGCATACCCAGTCAACCATAAACTTTTTGAGCAGTATTCAGTCAACTAGAAACAAAATCTTATGTCATGCATCCCGGTAAATTACAGATCGTGAACTGATTACAAAATTTGGTACAATAAATACATGTCATATTTTTTCCTATTCTTTTAGGAATTTAGTAGTAGTTTAGATAATCTGTTGACGACATTGACCCTACAATAAATTAATTGCCTATGGAAAATCACTTGATCAGACATTCATATTCAGCACTTCTGATATTTATTAGTTACACATTACCAAATAAAATTCTTTCAATCAATATAACCAGAACACAGAACACAACTTCTCCATCTGTAAAGGATGGACTTATAGAATTTTCGGTTCCTTTTACTCCAGCTGAGACACAATAACTATACACCACGTTTTAACGTGCTTTTTCCCCATTTTTATATGGGGTAAGCACGATGCCTTCTTTTGAAGGACTTTGATTTGGCGGTGGGGTAGGCCGTAGCCTCGATCGGCTGCCCTGCCTGACATCGCTTAGACCCCGGTAACGAATGTGTACATGTATTGTACCAAATCCCCAGCTCCCTTTCTCCCAGCAGCGAGGAGAACCGGGCGGTTAGGTCGACAGTTCGAGACGTGTGAGGTGTCTGTTATGTTTTTAGAAGACATACCCCCTTCTGTTATAATTAATTAAGAAATTTCAGTAGCATAAAAAGCCTCTCAGTATCGCTCGAGCAAGCACAAATCATGTTATTCAGGTTTTCTTCTTATCACACGATTAAACATACACCATGTAACTAAACAGACTGCAGCAACGATCACACACAGCCAGCAACTGAGATACGATGGGCGGCCATAATTTCCAGACACGCATGAGGCTTTCGTCTTTTGTATTTTGATAACCATTACACCACACACGTATGATTTTGACGTTCAGTGAACCTAAATTAGCCTGAGAATACAGCAAAAGTTACCCACCTAGTCAATAATCACTTCCGTATCGAAATCAGGAAGATATAAAATGCTCTGTATGGTTACTTAACTAAAGGAGCTATTCCTAGAGTCACTCAGGAGGAAACCCCCTTTAATTAATAAAAAAAAAAAAATGCTACAGTACGAAAGATTCTAAGTCAGTTAATAAGGTTACTCTATGTAATCTTTCTCTCGCTACAGCCGCAATCACACAGCTTTATGGGCTCAGAGTTTAACTGATTCCCCGATTCTTTGATCCTCGTTATAAACTTCGCGCTCTGCTCACCTTAAGTTTCACTGTGGAATTGTTGCAGGACAGAGAACTCAGTTGCCATCCTCGGTGCTTGCCAGTGTCAGAACTTTAACACGCAAGGCCTCAGGGAAAGAGAAGGAAAGAAATGTATGAAGAGCGAAGGTCGCCCAGGTGGATCACACTTTGGATATTGGAATATATATAGAATTTAGATCAAAGGCCAAGCTCTGGGACCTATGAGGTCATTCAGCCATGAAAAATAATTGAGATCAGAAGAGGTTACAAAGGTTTCACAGGAGGAAAACCTCGCAGTTGCACCGTGAAGCGATTGTTAGGAGAGGGTGGGAAGTAAGATGGAAGAAAGATAATATGAAAGGAGGTACAGTAAAATTCGTGAAAGGGGTTGTAGGTAGGAACCAAAGGGACGCTGCAAAAGAACCTAAAGGTAATGCCTACAGTGCACCACGTGAGGTACACTGATAGCACTAGCCCCCTACGGGAAAACTACCTTGGATATGAGGACCTTGTTAATGGTTTAATGATTCGCAATTACTCTTTCACTAGGGCTATTACAAGGCTAACAGACTGCCCGGTCGTTTATGTAGCGTGGTGTCAGTTCTTAATCCAGGCTTCAAAAACTGACAACTCTCTGGGACGCTTGGTGACCGAGTTTTTGAAAATGCGACACCGAGATCCTATCCTGAATCAATAAGATGAAGTCGTGGGGGGAGGGGGCAGGGTGACATTTGTGGAGTTACCTGGATGCAGATTCATACCAGGTAGAGAAAGTACCTGCATTCACACTATACCCGATAAATTAGCGGAATTACGGAAAACCATCACGAGAAACCATAAGAGCAAAATGAGGGTTGCAGTTTAAGAACTACAAAAAATAAATAAATAAATAAATAAAACCCATATAAAACTGATAAAACGTAAAGGCAATTGTTAAGTAAATGACAAAACAAAATTTAGCAATTCTATGACATATAATTTAGCAATTCAGATTGCTAAATGTTCTCTGTCATGAGAGTCTGTCTCAATAGGAAAATTATATAGGTGAAAGGCCATATCCATCATTGTATATATATATATATATATATATATATATATATATATATATATATATATATATATACATAATATATAATATATATATATTATATATATATAAATATATATATATATATATATATATATATATATATATATATATATACATATATACATATATATAGAAACAGGAGATCACCGCCTGTCCTATGACCCTACAGAGGCCCAGGAGGACTTTAACTTTTAATATATATAAATATATATATATATATATATATATATATATATATATATATATATATATATATATATAAAGTTAAAATCCACGAAGGAAAGGGAATTTATCTTTATTTATATATTCATCACGCTCAATATTTTCGTGGTTCAGTTATATATATATATATATATATATATATATATATATATATATATATATATATATATATATATATATATATATATATATATATATATAGTTTATTTTCTGTGCTCATGTATATGCTTATATGCTTTTACCTTTATTTCTTTGTATAACTATTATCTTTTCTAGCACTGCAAGTTCTCAGTTCAAGAGTTATATGATGTTCATGACCTGGTTTTATTGAAAACTTTTATGCATGATTATATTTCAGAACTCAGTATGGAGTAGTGTTGTTGATAATCATTGCTTTTACTCTTTTATCTCGCAAGAAATTGTCCTGTAACAAATTTGACTGCTTCGAAGATAAAGAATAAAAAAAAGAACTGGAACACATTATTACCTTTCTGCGAAAACAAGATTCCATTAGAACTGCTTAGGTCACTGTAGTTCCCACTAAACACCAAAAGAAAATGTTTAAAATCCAGTCC
>JANJGK010000004.1:14418627-14421127 GCA_039081455.1 Macrobrachium rosenbergii
AACATTCTTTTCGTATTCACGAAGAGATGGGATTGTCTTTTACGATTGGCAATTAGATTCGTTGAAAAGAAACAGAATACTTTTATAACAAAATTTAAGCGTCTTGATGTCAATACTTGTTTAATTACATAGTTTCTTCATATTCCATTCTAATTTTGTGTTATTAGGAAAATTTTCAACATTTTAGCGTATTTATTGAGACCAGTTAAAGCTTTCTACATATTCCTAAAACTTTTGCCAATATCAGAGTCATCTGGCATTGTATTGGCCGTCCTAACACACCCTTACCATTTGGACGATATTTTCTTATATCATAGCATGATTTAAAAAAGCGATAACAAAATGAAAATTTTGGGTACATCTGTTATCAAATCATGGTCGGTGTTAATGAGAATACACACGTGACTGAGCGCATGTGTCCAAGCATTTCTCTTGCGCGAGGCCTAGCCATAATTACTAAGAACTCTTCCGGGAAGACAGCGCTCCCTCTGGGATTCATAGCAACCGCCTATAGGCCTACTTGTCAATATACTCGTTTCTGAGACTAAGCTGCGTTTGTTTTGTGTGCAATTATTTTCCAAGTAAAAGTCAGTTATCTTATTTACGACCATATGCCAAGAAATATAATGCTTATTCATATTCTTAAGTCATGAGAGAACATCTACTTTTAACGCAAAAGATTTTGCGTAGCAAATCTTAAGACCAAGATGAACACAGAATTCATATTCTTTTTTTATTTTCCTAATTAAATCGACAGAAACCTTAGCAATTCATTAGTGAGGTCATGCATCATTAGGAGGCAAATTTTCATCATAATGAGGTAGGTTGTATTTCACTGACCTATCTCACGCAGTATAATTTATGGTAATGGTCATTCAAGATTTGTTCATTATCTCAAATAGAATATGAGATAATGAACCATTAGCCGCATGTGCTTCATATTTCGAACTGAATATTTATTTATTTATTTTTTTTTAAATCCGAGCTAAGGCAGTCTTTACCTTACTATAGAACCAGACTGCAGAAAGCGGCACCTGCATCCGACTTGCTACATTTTTGTAATCTTATGGCAAACGTTGATGTAAATAAGTTATATATATATATATATATATATATATATATATATATATATATATATATATTATATATATATATATATATATATATATATATAATGAACGTGTTTCACAGAAATAAGTTTCTGGCTCACATTGGGACCGAAGCCCAGTCTTTCAAGTGAGAGTCCAAGGGTTCGGTCCCGACGTAAGTCAGAAGTTTATTTCTGTGAAACAGGTTCCCATGTGTTCATTTTCATCATATCTCATGGTGAAGGGGTAGGTTGAATGAAGTGTTAGCAATTCACTCGCTGCTGGGTCGGGAAGTTGGATAAAATTCGCTGGAAATATATATATATATATATATATATATATATATATATATATATATATATATATATACCTGTATATAAATTGCGTGTGTGAAAATGTTTGTATTAAAATGTTTATGCTAGGTTTATCGAGACCAAGTAACTATGTAAGAAAACCTCGAACACTGTAAAAGGCACCATGGAAAGGTATCAAGCAGTGTCATCCAAGTAAATGAAAGTTAAGGGGCTGTAATGCAAAGTCATACCAACGAGATTGTTTTCCAAGGCTACTGAAAATATTTCTGCATCCTACCAACTTGACAATACAGCAGAAAAGTCTTCTTATCACCATGGACGCTAGTCGGAGTTCAGGGTGAAACCATCAGACATATATAAAAAATAACCACTGAATCTATTAAGTTTGCGAAAGTTGCGCTCACTACAATGAATAGGTAAAAAATGCGCCGAAGCGTCTTCGGCGCAATCGAGTTTTATGTACAGCGTATAATGCTGTATGACACTCTCAGCCAAGGCCCATGAAACTCTCAGCCAAGGCCCATGAAACTTTCAGCCACGGCCCTGTGTGGTTGGCACCTATAGCGGTGCCGGACGCACGATCATGGCTAACCTTAACCTTAAATAAAATCAAAACTACTCAGGCTAGAGGGCTGTAATTTGGTATGTTTGATGATTGGAGGGTGGATGATCAACATACCAATTTGCAGCCCTCTGGAATCAGTAGTTTTTAAGATCTGAGGGCGGACAGAACAAGTGCGGACGGACAGACAAATAGCCATCTCAATAGTTTTCTTTTACAGAAAACTGAAAAAATCTTATTCTCACTTTAAACTGAATTACCTATTGATCAGAGGTAGAGAAGGTCCTACTTCCCCCCACCCTCCCACCCCCCAACTTCAGAGAACATGCTGGTTTTGACAGAACGAAGTAGAGGGCCTTGCAGGGGTGCCACGGGGGTTAAGGAGTTTGGGAAACGATAAAGTTGTTATCAGGAATAGTGTGGTAGTCTTTTATGTGATTATATCTAATAAAGAATATCTTTATAAAAAGTTAAGTATACCTTAATTTTACCAGACCACTGAGCTGATTAACAGCTCTCCTAGGGCTGGCCCGAAG
>JANJGK010000004.1:14426127-14433548 GCA_039081455.1 Macrobrachium rosenbergii
AAAAGGAAGCTTAAGACCACCCTCACTAGAGGTTAATTGGTGAAAACCCTCCCTGTTGGTTAGGACTCTAATGCTAACATATCCCCTACTGAAGACGTTACTTTTTTGAAAACACAACGCTACCTTCCCTCGCCCACGTTCTCTTAGCTTCTACAGAGAAGCCTTCCTGTCTTTGTCAGAATGCATATTCTCACTAAAATAATGCAGAGAGGGCAAACAGCAGAATATTTATAAAAGCTTCCCCCCCCCCCTTAAGAAGGCCTTCACTCACTTTCGGGTGTGAAGGTCTGTACTAAGCAAGCTGTTCACCTCCATTACTTTACTCTTCTCCCCTGAGCAGATTTGTCCCATGCAATCTAACTAGCTACGGACCTACCTAACTCTAGAAAGGACGTGAGCTTTAATCACTTATAGAATCCTAACTGTACTTAAAGGTGCTTACGGTTATTACTTGCTATCTCTTATGATCATGATGTTTTAGGCCTGGCCAAATGGTACATGCTATGGTATCGCCTATCCTAACCTATCCGAACACAGCTGTAGCACCAATGTAAAGGGCAATGAACTAGCTAAATTACAAGGTTTTCTGCACTACAATTGATAATTACTGGTTGGTACTTGAGGTTTGCCTCATATGATAAATGCTTGCCTCACTGAGGTCTTAGGCCATGCATGTCATGAGCGTAGTGGCTCTTTTCACAATAGTTTAGATTGTCTGATTTCAGTTACACTGTACTTATATGGTTACTGCGGCTTGATGGAAGGCTTACTGTAAGTGAAAAGGTTACTAATCCAATGTACTTAATCTGGTCTTGGCTACTGCATGGTAGAGATCACGCTGGCTACCTCCTCTGGGCAAGGGGCCAGGATCACTTTAAAATGGTAAGGCACTGTGACGAGAGGGCACTAGTGCCAGAATAAGCTCATGGCTCTGCAACTATTGGGCTCTCTTCCACCCCTTCTTCTTCTTCTCCTTTGGGTTCCTCCAGGGCCTAACTACATCGGACCTGGGAAGTAATAAGGGCACCAACTCTGGGGAAAGGCCAGAAGGGCTAGTGCGCGAAGTCAGGGGTAGTTTCAGAAGCTACTGGAGGGCGCCGTACTCCGGCTGCTGTGACAACCGGAGCGAGAGCAATCTCGACCTCTGCGACTGAGGAGGCCAGTTCCTGGTCTCCCAGAGAAGGTGTAACAGTTTGGTCCGTCAGGGTTCATCCTCTGGGGACAGATTTGGTGAAGAAGAAGTGTCGGGTGCCAGAGGCTCTCCAGTTGCCATGATTAGTGCTGTGAGGATCCTGGATCTCCCGGAGGAGGATCTGCCTCATGATCTGGACCAGGCACAGGGTCCTTCTTAATTGATGGCTCAACGTCCAAGCTGGACAGAGCATGGCATAGCTCAGCGCTCGCAAGTGGCACTGGCAGGGGTTGGGGTCAGACATGCCTGACAAGGGGTCCGGAGGTGCAATACCTCAAGGATGGCTTGAATTTGGCTGTGGCAGAGGTTCCTGCCCCAGCTGGAGATCAGAGCCTCTCGGAGAGTCTTGCTCGGGGGCGTCCGCTGGTCGTTGCTTACTAGGGCAGCCCTCCCAATTAGTGGAGTGGCCTGTCAGCTTGCACGATGTCCTACAGCGGTACTGCTCCTCCTGAACGTCTGTTCGGGGAGAGGGAAGACCTCTTTGTTGGCCGCCTCTTCATGAATGGAGAGGACTAGGCCGAGAACGTTTTGGTGTTTGCCTCTTCCGCTGACCACTTCGGTGGGCGGATGGTGGATTTACTTTGTGGGGTTCTACAGTCCTGGGCCTCCGTGGAGGAGGTAGCGTGGTCGCGAAGTGGTGTTGGTGAAGGGCTTCCAAGAGGAGGTCCCGACCCAACAAGAAGTCCACTCCAGGCCAAATTCCACCCACCACGCCAAGGCGGTGGGGTAGCGTGCCCCAAGGTGTCGTGACTTGGAGCTTGACTGTGGGAACAGTAATGGTGTGGCCCCTCTATTCACTTCATTTCCTACCAGATTTGCTCATCAACCATGGCACTGGATGACACTTGGGCCCTGGAGATCAGGCTAACATCTGCCGCAGTGTCTACCATGACCGGAAGGGTTATGGGCAGGCTAGAGCCCTTAAGGGGGGCCACCGAGATGAACTGGGTCTCTAGTCTCTTGGGGTAAAGTATCTTCTGCGGCCCGGCCGTGGAGAATGAGATGCTGATAAGGTTGACGAACTTGGTGATGGGGACATGATGTGGACAGGCCGGATGTCCAGCACTGTAGTGGCCGGCAGCACCACAGGATCGGCACTTGCCCCTTGTAGGGGGTTGGTGGCCTGCAGTGACGGTTGGTGGAGAGGGTTGTGTGGATGTAGATGGAGAGGAGTTCTGGCTGTTAGTAGGAGCCTGCTTGTTAGTGCCGAGCTTGTATCGGCACTCAGCTTCAGTGTGCCCCACCCTCTTACAGTGGGTGCATGGAGGCTTGCTATGCAGTCCATTCTTCGGGCGAGTCAAGCCTGAGAGGTATCCGCGGAGCACTAGGTGCCTCTGAGATATGCTGTGAGACTGGTTGAAGGTTTTCCATGAATCAGCCATATGGCAGGCCTTCCATAAGGGTGGTGGGTTGCTTATCATTTAGATATACAGCGAGGGGCCCAGGCACGCAATGGTAGAGATCCTCCAGCATGGTCCGATTGAAGAGGTCCTCAAACGTAGTGCAAGACAAGGAGTCGAACCAGCGGGTGCCAGACTGGGTCTTGTGACAGGCCTATTCAGTCCAGGACCAGCTGACTTCCTTGGCAAGGCCTCGGAATTGCTGTCTCCATTTCTCCGGGGATATTTTGTAGGTCTTTGTGATGACTCTGCGCACTTCAACCATGTTGCCTCTCTGACTCTTCTCCAGTGAGCGAAGGGCTGCCTTAGCTTTTCCCTCCATGTGCTTGGCTAGTACTTAAGCCCTCTCTGTCTCGGTGGTGCTGTGGTTGTCAAAGAGTGCCTCTGTTTCCTTCAACCATGCTTCTGGCTTGTCCTCAGTCCACTTGGGGATGAGGGAATTAATGCTCGAGTTTGGAGCATTTGGTGCAACAGGTGTGGGGTTTGGAGGCTTGGTGTACACCCATAGCTTCAGCATTTTCCTTTTTAGCTTTTTCCAGCTCGAGCTCCTTTTCTTTGAGAGCTAGTTCATTCTCCTTGAGAGCTTGAGAGCTTTCCTTGAGTGCTAGTTCATGCTGTCTTCTCCGTTCTTCTCATTCATCTTCCAGCCTCTGTTCTTCTTCATACCTCCTCTGCTCAGCTTCATAAGTCCTCTGTTCAGCTTCATAATTCCACCGTTCCAGTCTCTCTTCCTTCTCTTGCTTGGCCAAGTCATCCAGCTGCTCCTTAACCCACTTGGTGAGGTCCAATCCCATGAGACCTGCTGCCGTCCCCAGCTCCATGAAGGCTCTATGATTCTCTGTTGCCATGGTTCTGTTGGGTAAGGGCGTCTATCCGGGTCGAATGGACGTACTTGGGCAACAAGGGAGTGTCCCTCAGATTTAGGGTGACTCTTCAGTGATGTGGTACCTTTTCAATAAGGTGGCACTGTGGTTGCCGTGTAAAGGTCACACTGGTGGCACTCAGTATCTTTATGCACTGGTGTAACTTTTGTAACAAAAGGACTTTCTTCTGTGTTCTTTTCATGTTTTTTCCTTCTCTGGTTGGTGGTACTATGGTGCCAGTCCATTCCTAGGAACCCTTAACTTGAGTCCAACTAGTGTGTATTTAAGGAAAATGCACTCTACCACAGCAGAGTGTAACAAATGAGTGGGAGAGAAAGGGAAGGTAAAAGAGTGAGAGAGAGAGATGTAAGCTATTCAGTTTATGACAGTGTCAGATTAGTGGCACTTTGGAAAAGGAAAATAAATGGTGGTTGCTGTTTTGGGCCCTTGTGAGTGACTAGTCCCAGTACCCGCTGTGCTACTCCCTTTTCATGCAGAGGGAGAAAGGCTACTTTCTGCTTAGGTCTGGATAAAAGAGCTCACTCGTGACCAAAGTTTCTAACTGTAATTAATCTTAACGTGGCATCATCTATTTGTGGGACAGAGGTGCTTCTTTTATTTTGGCTTAGTTTAATTAATTATTCCTGAGTCGGCCCGTTCTTTCTATGAAGCCTGTGCATGTACACTTCAGATTTATGGTTAAATGCTTACTTGAATATATGAGAGAGAGAGAGAGAGAGAGAGAGAGAGAGAGAGATGAGAGAGAGAGAGAGAGAGAGAGAGAGGGAGAGAGAGAGAGAGAGAGAGAGATTCAGCCAGAAAATTCATGCTGCCTGAGAAAATCAGTAAAATTATTATAACTGCACACTGGCAGTGTTCTTATTTGGAGACACGTCTTTCTTGGGCTATTTTAGGGGATTGTCTTAGCAATCTTAACCCTCCCTATGGCCCGAGAAGTTATTATTAAAATTGGAGGTTCTCTCCTTTCATATAATTTCTTATGTCGGGTATTTGTATTGGAACTTTTTGTTATATATCTCCTAAATAAATCCTATCTTTCCTGACTAAATTATGCCTTGCCCTTATCTATTGTAGGGAATCCTATCCCATTTCCTGTCTATTGAAGTATTTCTGTCTAAGATTTTGCGAGTAGGATTACTACGCAAACAAAGTAGTTCCTGAAGTGGCAATTGAGGCAGAGCTATGGTGACTGTGGCGCCCCCACAAACCAATCACAGAAACAATAACAAAGGTTTTAAGATGGTGGACATGGGGTGCGGTCGATCCGTTCCCAAAATGTTGGACGAATCCCGTTATAACACAGCAAAATTCAAAACAACTGCTGGACGTACACCTGCAGAGGAATACAAGATCCCGAGGCGTGTTTGTTTACCATGAAAAGCGCAAAGCACCCGAAGTTCTCTCACAAAATGAACGAAGCAAATGTAGGAATACAGGTTTTTAACTAGATACACCAACAATGAAGGACTTTACATTATGGAGATGGAAAATGAAATTACTATGAGCTATGCTTTTTTCTCTTTTTTTTTCACAATGAAGCGACTGCTTCATGATCCGCCATGCTTACTACGGGTTTGAGGACACAAAAGGAATGGATCTGTGACGTCCTGACGGGCCTGAATTTACATTATTTAAAAAATGCAAATTATGAAATTAACAGTTGCCGTTCGCTTGCTATATTAATGACATGGAATTTTGATATGCTTCCCGTGATATGAAAAATTATTAAATCTGTTATGTTCGCTCAGGGGACTTCTTTGTCATGACGAACGTGGTTACTTCTTTTGGAAATTCAATGAACTTCGCAAATTTTGTCCTCCCTACCTACGAAAGAAACGTTAGGCTCACTTTCTCCATTGTTTGTCGTGCAATTGTTAACCCTTAAAAAATCAATATCATGCATTAATCCTTGGCCGAGGAAAATAGCAAAATATTAAATATGACTCGATAACTTGGCCAATGACCTTGGGAAATATGTGGCTATCTGTTTCCAAATTTGGCACAGTTTTCTTTCAGCCTGTGTAAATTGTAAATTGTAAATTAGCTGCTCTCAGTGCACACTTCTCTCCCTATGCTAATTTCTTAATTATAAAATGGTATTCTTATTGCTATTATGCCTTGTCCTGTCTCCTTGTTTCGGAAGAGTTAGCTTGAAATTAAATATGATCTGACTTTTCTCTGAAAGTGATGTGTAATTAATTTGATTCCCGATTCTTTTCTCTTTAAATTAATCAGAGCATCATGGCAAGGTA
This sequence comes from Macrobrachium rosenbergii, assembly GCA_039081455.1. NCBI lineage: Eukaryota > Metazoa > Arthropoda > Malacostraca > Decapoda > Palaemonidae > Macrobrachium > Macrobrachium rosenbergii. Next base: position 14,431,856 of record JANJGK010000004.1, read on the forward strand.
CGCCAGTGTTACGTGTGGGCTTTGGCTAATGAGTTGTTAAATTAGTTATTGTGATTGATGTAGCCCTGCTCCGCTGAAGTCACACGTAAACTATCAATTGGAGCTAAAAGTTACCCCCAAAAGACAGACAATTACTTAATTGGATTAGGTCACCAGTCGGAACTATGTATTAATAATTGGGTTATTTCTGTAACAAAGGAATTACATTAAACCCCTTCACTTCCCACCTAGTCCCAACAAAGAAAGAATGTGCTGTGATAGCGAGGAAATTACATGCACCATCAGTCAATGTTGGACACAGTCAATTTTCAATGCTTCAACTACAAAATATAATGCAACAACGTCTGTACACTAGCGGATATTGTCCGCAGTTTTAGTATTGGTAAAGGCTATTTCTCTTCCAAACAATGGTGATCAGGATCCAAGACTTGGCTGCACTTGCTTACACTTGACTTTACCTAATTCCTACTCACTGCACGGGAATAGATTATGCAATTTCACGAGGCAATGGTCATTATTCATATACTAGACTCCATAAAAGAAATATGGTTATACCAGGTTCTCTCATAAATGGTGGCTAAAGGGGAGAATGGAAAAAAAATTAAGTACAGTGGAAGATATACTAGCAATCAGCAGATACTTGTCAGTTTCAGACTTACCGTTTGTGGGTTGCTTGCGCAATGCAACGGACAATTGGGATTCTTGAAAAAAAAATGTGTATTGTCGATTCACTAGTAAAAGAAATGCAGGAGGAGAACAAAGCACAAAGTTAGCCTGAGCACGACATGTGCTCTTAGTCTCAATGTCGATCTCTCTCTGCTGGTGTGAGGTCAGATCAGGGCAGGGCAAGCCAGGGCTGGCTGTTTGTCCGACACTCGTCCATAGCCACCGGCATTCTGAAAAATTGACAGACATTGCCAGATGCATAGGACGGGGAAAAAGGAAGCTTAAGACCACCCTCGCTAGAGGTTACTTGGTGAAAACCCTCCCTGTTGGTTAGGACTCTAATGCTAACATATCCCCTACTGAAGACGTTACTTTTTTTTGAAAACACAACTTTGCCTCCCCTTGCCCGCGTTCTCTTAGCTTCGACAGAGACACCTTCCTGTCTTTGTCAGAATGATATTCACACTAAAATAATGCAGAGAGGGCCAACACCAGAATATTTCTAAAATAAATAAATAAATATATGTATATATATACATATATATATATATATATATATATATATATATATATATATATATATATATATATATATATATATATGTATATATATATATATATATATGTATATATATATATATATATATATATATATATATATATATATATATATATATATATATATTATATATATATATATATATATTATATATATATATTATATATATATATATATATATATCAAGATAAAAAGGCCCATAAGACACTATTTGAACGTTGCACCATATATCTCGACCATTTCCTTCTGTGCCCACGTTCACTGGTAAAATATGGACACATGATTTGTTACAAGAATATATATATGAAGCATATGTAGGTGTGGCAGTATATATACTCTGTAACACATCATCTCCCGTATTTTACCAGTGAACAGGGGCACAGAAGGAAGTGCTCGAAATATATGGTTGCAATGTTCAAATAGTGTTTTTATGTACCTTTTTTATCATTATGTTATACTGTTGTATTC
>JANJGK010000004.1:14433648-14436148 GCA_039081455.1 Macrobrachium rosenbergii
TTATATTTATGCGAGAGTTTCATACACATTTATATTTTATCCCAAAATTACAGTTTACAGAAGTCAAACCTTGTTGTTACAGTAGACATTGCTTACATCACTCTTAATTTTAACCTAACTTCAGTTAGTTTTCATTGTCATTCTCTTGTTTATTTTAACTTCTGCGTGCATCTTACAAACACTTTCAATGTTTTTTTTTTTTAGTCTTCTCTTTATTTTACTATTCAATAATATAATGATATAAAGAAAATACACTATCCATTCATAACATTTCCTTCCGACAAGATCTCATTTCGACATGTGTCATCTCCGACCAAGTGAAATCTACATAAACAAATATAACTTCTAAATTGAATCAATGTAATTTGTATCTGCATGATTTCCCATTAGCATCTCTTCTGATAGGTTTTGATACATTCTTACCAATAGAAATCCAAACCGTAGATGCTCATTAATAGCACGCTGAAATTTTCATTAGTGTGTAATATATATATATATATATATATATATATATATATATATATATATATATATATATATATATATATATATATATATATATATATATGTATACATACATATACATACATACATACATACATATATATATATATATATATATATATATATATATATATATATATATATATACTGTACGTATATTATATGTACTGTATATATATATATATATATATATATATATATATATATATATATATATATATATATATATATATATATAATATATATTTATATATTTATATATATATATATATATATATATATATATATATCTATATATATATATATATATATATATATATATATATATATATATATAAAGATAGAATCCACAGCACTCCAGTGTTTCCGTTTCCTTCGTGGATTTTATCTTTATATATTCATCACGTTCCATATTTTCGTGATTCAGTTATACATATATGTATATATATACTGTATATATATATATATATATATATATATATATATATATATATATATATATATATATATATATATATATATATATATATATAATATGAAAAGCATTTAGGATGAATATGTTATTTCATTTTCTTTACCTAAGCAGTTTCCTTGGAGACATTCTGAGCAAAGGTAAATGGAAACATTGCCTACGTATTCAGTGTGTCAGTGCTGACGAAGGCCTGGCGTCAGTTTGGCTTCTCATGGAGACAAGGGGGCTTCGTACTCTGGGTAATTTGCTGGCTATGCCACTGGAGGTCGTCAAGTTCCGGTTAGAACATTCGTTCGTTCTCTTTCATGGGCGTGTCATAGAAGGTGTGAACAATTCAATTTGAGTGCGGGTTAGACATTTCAGGATTAGATCCCTTTGTGCTCAGATCCGCTTTCTTGGAAGACTCTGTGACTGCCTGTGAGGTGATCTGAAACTTCATTTTTAAAAAAAACCTGAATGGCATTTAATTAACTTTGTTTAACATTTACTGCTTCTTTGCACCAGTTACCATGCTGAATATCTTTTTCCCCATTTATATTTTTATCTGCTATGTCTCTTTGATTTTTATTGATGTTTGTTTCTACCATGTTGAATTTTGTGCATTTCTTTTGGGGTTGGTAATGTGGGAAAATATCCCACATTTATTTTTCTTTGTGCCTGTTTTCAAAAGTTGTGTTTTTCCCTTTGTTTCCTCAGATGTATTGAATAGAGGTCAGTATAAATGGAGGGGAGTGTGACTTATCATGACTACAGTCGTGTTGACTCATTTTAACTCTTTTTTTGTAAAGACTCAACTAGTGGACGTTGATAGCATTATGTTATATTTCTTACTTGGTTAATTGGGTTAACAGTTCTGGGATGCAGGTATTCCCATTTCATTCCTATTTTGATTCCAATCTACTTGCCATGTTAGATTACTGAATAGATTATATTTTTGTAGTCATCTTTTTGCTGTTCTTCCTTAGTTCAGTTAGTGACTTGGATAAAGAGAGAGAGAGAGAGAGAGAGAGAGAGAGAGAGAGAGAGAGAGAGAGAGAGAGAGAGAGAGAGAGAGAGAGAGAGAGAGAGAATGTGCTGACCCAGTGCGCAGGCTGGCTATTGCTGCCATGGAATCTTTGAGATATAAGTTGATTATGATATTGATCTTAAAACAGATGTGGAAGGAGGTTATAACCCTATCTGACCTTGTATAATAGGGTATGATATATATATATATATATATATATATATATATATATATATATATATATATATATATAATATATATATATAAATATATATATATAAATATATATATATATATATATATATATATATATATATATATATATATATATATATATATATATATATATATATATCGTTATATACAATAATGACAATTTCAGCGTGTTATTAATGAGCATCTACGGTTTGGATTTCTATTCATATGAATGTATCAAAACCTATCAGAGGTGATGTTAATGGGAATTTATGCAGATAAAAATTACATTTTCTCAGTTTAGAAGTTATGTTTGTTTACGT
>JANJGK010000004.1:14438648-14451148 GCA_039081455.1 Macrobrachium rosenbergii
AGATGTAAGAAAATTAACAGGTTGATTAAAAAGATATCTAGATATATAGCATCATATATCTATGGATTTTAGTAGTCTGACTTGGTTTATATTTGTAAAATTTTTCCATCATATTTCTAGTTTTATGTTTACTCCTAATAGTATTCCCCTTAAGCACTAGGATAAAGCAACCAAGAGTTTTACTGCATTGCCCGTTTCTATAAAAAAAAATTAAATCATAGAGAAAGCGAGACTAGAAAAATTCTAAACGTTTTTTTCATGTATATATTCGTATATTTTTAACCGGAGAAAAATTTTTCTTGAAAAATGATACACTCATATTTCACAATAATGACCAGACTGTGTTTTACGAGAAGCCATTATTCTTTATTACTAATAATTGTCGGTGAAAAATTTACTGTCCTTGTGCTGGCTTCAAAACGACACTTTAGTTCTGTCTATGATTCTTTTCACCGAAGATCTATTACGTTCCTGCCTAAATGATTGTTTACAAGTATTTTCTATCTCAGCTAAAGTTGCTTCGGTTTTGTACGTGGTAACAACTCATCAGTAAGTTACTGAGGTCAAGGTATACTTTTTTAAAATAAACATAATTCCAAGACCCGCCACATTCTTGGTTGTCTGAAAAGAATCTTATAATTAGCCAATAGACCAACTTCACCTTGTTCGACCGCCCTTCTGCGAAACTGAAAATAAATTTTTTACATCATCATTATTGCTCTAAAGAACGTCTGGTTACTCTGTAATTATTTACTACTGACAACGCCATTTACGAGTCATATCAAGTAATTTTAAAAGCCAAACATGAATCTGTATTAATCAGTACCTTTTTATTGCTTCATTAAAGCTATCAAAAGACCCGAAACCATATTCTTTAGAAGTATTTCATATTGCATCAGTTGTTCAAAACTTAATTACTTTTAATACGTAACTAAACGAAAATTCGCTGATCTAAAACAAACGAGAATACCAACGTCAACGAGCTGCCTCTCCGGAGAGGAAAATGACTTTTGAAAACCTTTCCGTCGCCCACGGAGATGGCTTGATTAACGAGGGTGTTATTTTGCACGAAGGAACAAATCGCATCATCAGACCGTCAGCGCCAGACAACATCTATGTCATTTACCTTCCTCCGGCTATTAAATATATCTTCGCATCAGCAATTCATTACTGTGTCTCTGAGGCAACGCAGGGACGAAAATGGTTTTTTTTTTTAAGTTTACTTCTTGCGATAGAGGCTGTTAGATTATGGGATCAGTCAGTTGTTTGTTGATGAGAATGAAGTTTATGATTTGGTGGTGTATTTGGAAAGATTGCTTAATGACCCACATTCTCTCTCTCTCTCTCTCTCTCTCTCTCTCTCTCTCATCTCTCTCTCTCTCTCTCTCTCTCTCATGACAATTAATCTCTTTCATATTACGACATTAGCAAGAAACACGGAAGAACATAAATCAACACTTGTTTCGGCTAGAAATTAAAAGAAATATACCTATGAGTTTCTAGATTTAGTAATTTTCCATCAAGAAAAACTATTTAAAATAATATTTTGAGATACTGTAAAATTATAATTTCCCAGCCACCAGGTAACTAACGCACGACTTAGGTCAACAGGGGCACGCCTAGTTTTAACAGAATCTGACTTGGGATAGAACCAGGGTGCTGTCATTGGTGAGGCCTTCACCACTGGAGCCTCTCCATCCTTTAAACCACTCAGAAAGATAAGAGCATCCGGTCTGTACAAACACACATATTACACCTATCACCTCTGTCTTCCATATCCTTTTGTCCATTGATATTAAAACACCTCTTTCTATAATTTCCTCCACTTCCTTCCTCTCTTTACAAAACTTCCAACTACATACCCTTCCTCCCACTCTATTCTCCTTGATATGCAAAATAATGACTAAACTACTTCTCAGATCATCGATCCTATCCATAATCTTTCCACCATGTTGATATTCTTAACAAATCTTTGTTTATCATATCACTACATTTCTTGACCTTTTATATCTTCCTTCTTCATCAACTTACCTTTTTTTCTTTTCAAGGCCACTTAAACCAACACTTTGCTTCTGAGAAAGAGGTGTATTACTTACAAGTTTTCAGTGAGTACAAAAACAAAGATGATGTTTGTTAAATGAAGTGAAAGAGTTATTGAGACGTACGACCCTCCGACTCCAGGTACATAAGAATACAGGGAAATTAGGGGTAAGTAAAATAGCTTATATAAGTGGCTGACAAACTGCTGTTTAAGTGTCTCAACTGGTATATGGAGCAACATTTGGCATGGAAGCTTTTTTTTTTTTTTATCGTGTTTCATCTTGATTCGACAGATAAATCATAAACGTAGCTGTTAATGTTCTCCCCTTCTTATATCGCAACATTGGCTTTCATATAGGTAGCTCATCTATCCTGAGTTTTGTGGAGATCTTGCCCCCTCTGGTTCGCATCCTCTTATATATATTACTGTTATTATTCATTTCATATGCTCCCAAATGACTATTTGAATCAACCACTTTCATAACTGATTGCTCCAACTTTATGGCAATAACTCCAATTTCACTAACATTCACTTCTTGCTTTTGCTCCTTACAAACAAGTTTTCTCACTATCACCAATACCTGCAGCTTCTCTTCACTAGCATCATCCAGGCCCCTATTATCGGCAAAATTTGGCACTGCAACTATCGTTCACTTTCCCATTTATTTTCTCAATACCTGCGACTGTAATTTTTACCAAGCGCTCCAAAACCCAATCTTTATGGACATTAAACATGATATTGTCTGTGACCTCTTTTAACCACAAACCAGTCACTCCCTTTATTTACTCTAACACACATTAAACAACCTTAACACCCTCTCCGTCATACGATTGTTTCTCTACAAATACTTATCCCACACATGTTCTTCCTTGTCCAAGTGTACAGTACTCTTCCCACGAATATTTTGTACACTTTCCCTTGAAAAAAAAAAAAAAATAGAATATAATTCTATAATTTAGCATCGAGGGACCCTTTTATGCACGGACAATAAATCATTGTCCCTATTATTTTCAAAATAACCTTAAGCATATTCATTTCCCACGAGTTTTGATGTTTTAGAAGTCGCCATCAGTTGAAACCGCTTGGGATTACTGTGTTGTTAACTCAAGGATCTCCGACTGTAATGTGAGAGCATTGTTGTCTTCTTCTTGGGTTTCTTTTCAAAACCAAATCTTTCATGTCTGCTATGAATTTTATTTACGATTTATATTTAGTTATCGTAATGGACTTTCTTTGATTATGGAAAATTGGTTTGATTTTTACTTATGAGATCATTTGATCTTTCTAAAAGCTGTTCATTACTTTGTGTGTTTTTTTTTTTCTTTTATCTTTCCGGGTATGAATAATTCACATCAGTGGCTATTTCTTTATTTGAATTCCCATTTTTTATGAAGAATCAGAATCTAGATTGTTTCTGTTTCAGATGACGGTCATTAGGAAATTGAAAGTTCGCGCTTCGACTGAGCTTTGCCACTTCGACACAGTCCTTGAAACTGATACATTGTAGCTGCTGATGCATTTGACTTATAAATTTTGGGTGAATCTACCATTGTGAATGCGGTACCACCATCTAAATACTAGTCATGAAATTGATTGGTAAATATATCATACACTTCTCACCCATCTCTCTCTCTCTCTCTCTCTCTCTCTCTCTCTCTCTCTCTCTCTCTCTCTCTCTCTCTCTCTCTCTCTCTCTCTCCATCATTTACTTTTCAGAACTTGTTTACTTATTCCCATGATTTCATTTCCTAACGTTATTTTGTCCTTGTCGAAAATGAAACAGGAAGGTAATATAGCATTCCAGAATCACATCAGGTGTACATATTTCTTCTCGGCTCGTGTGCTCGTTTCTAATTAATCCAGTATAATATGAACTCAAACTCATGCAGTGTAAGAGAGGACTTCATAAATCTGGTGAGAGACCCCAGGAAGTAAATTCTATAGTATTAGCAGAGGTTACTTTGGAAGAAAAGCTCCTAGAAAACATGGAATACATTTATATATACGTTTGTGTTTGATGAGAATCTTGAAACGGCGTTTTTGCCTGTGAATTTCCCTTGTCACCTCGCTCTTATTACAGTATGACAAACATTCGACTTGGTAACAATGTAAGAAATAAAAATGTGAGAAATTCAAATTTTGAATTTCATTTGCTTTAACATCTCTGATTTGGATTAAAGCCTCAATCATGAATAATGTAATGGATTAACGCAGTAAAAAAAAGAATCGTTGTAATATTCACTAAATAAATCTCTTATTTCTCAATGAATTCCGTTTTATTTTTTCTTACGTCGTTCTTTTTTTTTTCTTCGCAAAAGACTTCTTTATGATAAAGATTCTCTACTGGGGGAAACAAAAGCGCTTCGTTCCAGCAGTCGGGAGAATTCCAGTAACAGTTTCTATAATGCCAGAGCGATTGTATTATTTATTCCCTCCGAAAACTTTGCTTGTTCGGTTTTGTTTCTTTCCAGTGGTTTACATGCAAGAAGTGTAGTCATGAAATTGGCTAGTGAATATATTCTCTCTCTCTCTCTCTCTCTCTCTCTCTCTCTCTCTTCTCTCTCTCTCTCTCTCTCTCTCTCTCGGCCTTGTTTCTTTTCAGTGGTTTACATGCAAGAAGTGTAGTCATGAAATTGGCTAGTAAATATAATCTCTCTCTCTCTCTCTCTCTCTCTCTCTCTCTCTCTCTCTCTCTCTCTCTCTCTCTCTCTCTCTCTCTCGGCCTTGTTTCTTTTCAGTGGTTTACATGCAAGAAGTGTAGTCATGAAATTTGCTAGTAAGTATAATCTCTCTCTCTCTCTCTCTCTCTCTCTCTCTCTCTCTCTCTCTCTCTCTCTCTCTCTCTCTCTCTCTCTCGGCCTTGTTTCTTTTCAGTGGTTTACATGCAAGAAGTGTAGTCATGAAATTGGCTAGTAAATATAATCTCTCTCTCTCTCTCTCTCTCTCTCTCTCTCTCTCTCTCTCTTCTCTCTCTCTCTCTCTCTGCTTTGCTTTTCTTTTCAGTGGTTTACATGCAAGAAGTGTAGTCATGAAATTGCCTAGTAAATATATTCTCTCTCTCTCTCTCTCTCTCTCTCTCTCTCTCTCTCTCTCTCTCTCTGTGCTTTGTTTCTTTTCAGTGGTCTACATGCAAGAAGTGTAGTCATGAAATTGACTAGTAAATATATTCTCTCTCTCTCTCTCTCTCTCTCTCTCTCTCTCTCTCTCTCTCTCTCTCTCTCTCTCTCTCTGCTTTGTTTCTTTTCAGTGGTTTACATGCAAGAAGTGTAGTCATGAAATTGGCTAGTAAATATAATCTCTCTCTCTCTCTCTCTCTCTCTCTCTCTCTCTCTCTCTCTCTGCTTTGTTTCTTTTCAGTGGTTTACATGCAAGAAGTGTAGTCATGAAATTGGCTAGTAAATATATTCTCTCTCTCTCTCTCTCTCTCTCTCTCTCTGCTTTGTTTTTTTTCAGTGGTTTACATGCAAGAAGTGTAGTCATGAAATTTGCTAGTAAATATATTCTCTCTCTCTCTCTCTCTCTCTCTCTCTCTCTCTCTCTCTCTCTCTCTCTCTCTCTCTCTCTCTCTCTCTCTCTCTCTGCTTTGTTTTTTTTCAGTGGCTTACATGCAAGAAGTGTAGTCATGAAATTTGCTAGTAAATATATTCTCTCTCTCTCTCTCTCCTCTCTCTCTCTCTCTCTCTCTCTCTCTCTCTCTCTCTCTCTCTCTCTCTCTCTCTCTCTCTCTCTCTCTCTCTGCTTTGTTTCTTTTCAGTGGTCTACATGCAAGAAGTGTAGTCATGAAATTTGCTAGTAAATATATTCTCTCTCTCTCTCTCTCTCTCTCTCTCTCTGCTTTGTTTTCTTTTCAGTGGTCTACATGCAAGAAGTGTAGTCATGAAATTTGCTAGTAAATATATTCTCTCTCTCTCTCTCTCTCTCTCTCTCTCTCTCTCTCTCTCTCTCTCTCTCTCTCTCTCTCTCTCTCTCAGAATTTTTTTACTCATTTACTTGATTTAATATCCTGACGTACTGCTTTGTCCTGATCGAAAATGAAACGCAAAAATAGAGCAACAGCCAGTGAACGCATTTCTCTTTGTCTCCGCTGCTCGTTTTTAATTCAGTATCACAGGACTCAAACTAATGCATTGTAACAGAGTACAGTATTACTTCAAACTGTTGAGTGACCCCAGATGGTAAATTATTTTTGTGGAAATAGCGGAGATTACTTGCCGAAGAAAAGCTCGTGGAAAGCAGGACTATATATTTTTTTCGTATATTTGTGTCTGATGAAAATCTTAAGACTGTTTTTGTCTTTGAAGTTCCTTGATAACCCCACTCTCATAACTGCTTGGGAATATGAAGTCTAGCAGCGACTTCTTAACATTCTGAAAAGTGAAAATATGAAAGCATAAGTTGAATTCTGTTTTGTTGTACAGCTCAGAATAGGGTTAAAGCTTACTCATGAATAATAATAATAATAATAATAATAATAATAATAATAATAATAATAATAATAATAATAATAATAATAATAATAATATTAATAATAATAATAATAATTTTATTATTATTATTATCTATTCACATGAAACAGGCACTCAGGTGCAATTGACTTGAAATTCAAGCTTCCAAAGAATATTGGTTTTAACCTCCCACCTCAGACCCCACATTGCATCAGTAACTGATCATGATAAAGAGCCAGTGATTTTTCATCGTCCTGGGGGAGACGCGAACCCATGACATCTGAATGGTATGCCACGACACTAACCACTGTACCAGCGGACCAGCTGTAATGAATTAACGCAGTAAATCATAGTAATATTCACCAAATAAATCTCTTATTTGCCAATAAATTACGTTTTATTTTTTTTATCTTTCTTTTTTTTTTTTTTTTTGTCTACGTGGCTCGCTTGATAAAGATAGCTTTATGATTCAGATTCTCCATTGGGTAAACAAAAGCGCTTTATTCAACCTGTCGGGAGAATTCCAGTAACAGTTTCTGTAATGCCAGAGTGATTGCATTATTTATTCCCTCTGATTATTTTGGTTGTTAGTTTTGTTTCTTTTCTGTGATTTCTTACCAGAAATATACTTTATGTGACTTTATAACATTTTTTTCTGGACTTTACAGTATTGTCTTGGCTCTGTAATAGTAGCAAGATGACAGAAATAGTTATTAATAATGGCAGCATTACCTGTAAACTACAAAAGGAGTTACGTTATAAACCTCTTTAATTTGATAAGAAACAAACATTCACATGAAGTGTTGAAAATTACCCCCAATACAAACCTAAAGTACAGCCGAAATAAAACGCGCATTTGATAGTAAATGAGGATCAAAACGTCAAAACAATAATGTTAACCAAGTGGCTGGCGGAGTAAAAAAAAAAAAAAACTTTTACTTTCCAAGGACACTTAGGAAATATAATCGAGGCCACGGTAATGAGATGATTTAGCTCTGTCTTTTTATTTGTAAGCTTATTTTTTTAAAGAAATATGTAACTTTTATTTTTGTCTGTGATGAGAAGCCGATGAGTAATTAACATTCAAGCGTTTTAATACAGTCAGTGGAAGTGGTAATTGGTTGGACTGATTTAAACCAGTCCTTAAAAATTGAGAAAACCTTGAGAGCAGTTCAGGGTTGCTGAAGACGTTATGATAACTCGTACCCTTACCTGTGATGAAATATATCTTTAAAACAATAATGATAGTTGCAATAACAAGATGATATGATACTGAAGATGATGAGAGATGGAAATCTGAATTAATTACAACAGAAATTATCTACATGGGAACTGACAAAAATCTAAAAGAACTGGAGAATCTTTTCTTTTTTTCTTCTTGAGCAAGAGAATCGCTTTGGAACCTTACTTTTCTATCTCAGTCCTATTATGTTTCAATTTTGAAGCTGCCTTTTAAACTATCGAATATTTTCTAGATTTCGGAAAAGAATAAGAATAATATCTGTTATACTATAAGGCACACAGAATAACGCTCTTAATACCAAGTAGCGGAGGTAACGATAAACCCACCACTCTCTCGCTCTCTCTCTCTCTCTCTCTCTCTCTCTCTCTCTCTCTCTCTCTCTCTCTCTCTCTCTCTCTCTCTCTCAAAAGTAGCTGATACGAATGAGTGAAAACAAAAGATTGTGAGTGTGGGGTGGAGATGGGGCCCTGACAGAAGTACAGTTTTAAAAGACTACCGTGAGAAACAGTGTGACTAAACTGGGGTCCGTTAACGCTGGTGTCCTCAAGAGAACTACCTCAGGTATTGTTGCCATTTGAAAGTGCGAAGGATATTGTCGTCCAGCGGCACAGTAGCTCAACTGGCTAGACTAGTTTAATATAAAAGAAATTTGTTACAGTATAAAGTATTCTGTTACTCTAGGACTAGGTTGAAGTGCACTGATAAGAGTTAATGTTATTACTTGGCATAAAAACAATCTTTTTTGCGAACGTAGTTCCAGCATAATTGTCAGTTTTCCGCCAGCAAAGATTAGGAAGAAAGCTACAGGAAAAAAGCAACATTTATAAATGTATAATTTCAAGGCTTGTTAAAGGCTACCCACCTTGACAATTTTTTTTAAGGTTAACTTTCTTTTATAGATTATTTTTCTTTAAGACGGTGGGAAATTCGTAGTTGGACATCACTGAGGCCTTCATCCTTCCTTTGGAAAGTAAATAAATCTCTTTTTACACTTCTGAACACTATTATCACGATGAATTTTCACAAGTGCCACCCTAGCATCCCTATCTTCTGACCAAAGACGCTGCGCCTGCACATTCCAAAAAAAGAAAAAAAAAGTAAAAAATATAGGTGCAAAAAGATTCCAGCGGTATTTCTCCATTCCGCTAATCACGAACAACTTCAGTGATATCGACTGCAAATATTTACCGCAAGATGTAAAAAGAGAAGGTGTGTTCACCGAGGCGTCCGATCGCTGATTTCCCTCTCTCAGTGACGTCACTGGAACACATCGACTGGGCGTCGGGCGATGCACTTGTCACTCCGTCAGTTGCAGTGTTGGAGCTCACGATTATGGGTGTGTGTGCCATATTTGGGTGCACTAATAGTTCTAGACAGAAAGGGATTTATTTGCATAGGTTCCCTAAAGAGTAATACTAGTGTTATGGAACCAGGTAAGGCTTGGGTTTCCAAAACCCCTGAAGAAAGTGACTCCAGTCATGGTGACTTAGACTCTGAATTGTGTATCTCTGCTCATCTCTTGATGAGAATTCCTCAGGTAGGTCTACCTAATGAGCTGGAAGAAGAAGATTTTGTAGATCTTGGAGCAGAGTCTGAAAATGGTATAGAAATGGAAGCCTTGAATTATCTAGGAGGTTATATAGCTCATAAGTACAGAAATAAATATCTTTCCTTAGCATTCCCAGATAATGAAGGCCTAAACAACGACTGGATCTCCAAAGTGAGGAGGAAAGTGTTGTTTAGGCCCAGTCCTAAATTTTTCAATAATTTAAAGGAAATGGAACAACTTTTTAAATCTTTTCATGGGGAACAGTTGAAACCAGGTGTTGATGGAATTACGAAATTAGTTAATATTTTCAGGGAATTAAACATTGATGTTCCAGAGGAAGTAATGAAGTTCTTTATTATGTGCAGAATACATTTTAGGGTGAAGATATTAAATGCTGAAAGGAAATCAGAATTTCTTAAAAAAGGTGTAAACAAAATGAAAAAAATTCTCCAGTAATTTTTTTTAAATAAAAGAACACTACGCTAGTTCAATAAAAGTCTGGAAAGATTTTTTTATATTCATTCACCTTCGTTACTTTTGCTATTTGCATTCCAACAAGATTATATTCTGTGTGGTAAGGTTTTAGATATTAATATAGCTGTGTTTTAAGTGATAGAGAGAGGGAGAGAGGAGAAGAGAGAAAATAATCTCTAGCACACTGGCCGGGCGAGAGCTCCAGTGACGTCACAGCGTGGTAACCGAGCGACCGACGATCTCACCTTATGTTTTTACATCTTGATTTACCGTTAGCTAAAGAAAACAAGTAAACAATGCGCCGAAGTTTCTTCGACACAGTCGAGTTTTCTGTACAGCGTATAATGTTGTATGAAACTCTCAGCCACGGTCCATAAAATTCTCAGCCGCGGCCCATGAAACTTTCAGCCACGGCCAGGTGGTGGCGTGTATTGTTGGCACCTATAGCGGTGCCAGACGCACGATCATGGTTAACTTTAACCTTAAATAAAGTAAAAACTACTCCGGCTAGAGGGCTGTAATTTGGTATGTTTGATGATTGGAGGGTGGTTGATCAACATACCAATTTGCAGCCCTCTAGCCTCAGTAATTTTTAAGATCTGAGGACGGACTGAAAAAGTACGGACCGACAGACAAATAGCCATCCCAATAGTTTTCTTTTACAGAAAACTAAAAAAAAAAAAAAAGGACAGATCATAGTTTTAAAAAAACCCAGTCAGAGTCGTTCCAAGAGTCGATATTGGCCTATAGCAAGGGGAAAAACACCGTTCAAAAAGTAATCGCTTTATATACGACCGTTCACTGAAAAATATTATTCATCGAATACTATAACGTATAAAATAATTTTTAACAAGCCTTCTTTAGGACACCGAATTTCCGCTGGGATTAAGAGTTCGCAACTACGAATAACTCTCTCTATTTCTGGAGAGATGATTTTATTAATCCTAACATGGATAGATCAGCAGTTATGGGAATCCACGCTTAAACCTCGCTTTGGAGACTAAATGGGATTTTCCCATAATTCTCAGTACATGTTGGAAATCATATGTTTATTATCTGATTGTAGCATCTCAGAAAGATCCTCTACGATTAATGAATTCCGTGAGCCATCGCAGAGTTGCTATTAACTTCTTGCAAATTCGAAATATTAATATTATATATTCGAATTTGCCAGAAGTTAATAGCTTTTTTGTGATGGGTTATGTGTATATATATATATATATATATATATATATATATATATATATATATATATATATATATATATATATATATATATATATAATATTGCGCGTGTGTGTGTGGGCGTGCGCGCTCGATCGTGATTTTACAAGTGAATAAATGTTACAGACGCTAGTGATTCAAAAACATATAAATTTTTTTTGGTACAAAAATTTATTCTATCTGGCACAGCTCTGTTATCGACATATCAGTCTTTTACATATTATAGGTTCTGTAAATTAGGATGTATGCGTGTAGAGTGTAATAAAGATACAAAGAGGTTCAGAATGCTGCCCCTCCAGAAAAAGTTTTAAATCTTGGCCTGGACAGAAAGTCTTTCCATATTACTCGTCAATTCGGATTCGGAGATTTCAGTAAAATACGTTTCCAGAATAAGTAGAAGATTAAAAGTTAAATGGTATTTTAATTGAGTGAGTGCTATACTGACACAAGCACACACACACACACATATATGCACTTACACAGTGTATAAGAAAATTTTACCGATTCTCTTAACCAGTGGTGGCTACATAGTAAAAAAAAAAAAATGCGGCCAAAGTGCGTGTCATTTCCACAACACAGCCGTTTCATATCCTTCCTTAAAAAATTCACCAGCAGAGCGCCATCTTTACCATTTCATATATGGAACATTACAAGGTTTTACTTCCCCCCTTCCTATCTGCGCTTTCTAAGAATCTTTCCCTTTGCCATTGTGTTCCTTCGTATCACCATATCTTTTTACTCTTACAATCCTTGTGCCACATAAACTTCTAGAGCGTTGGTTTAAAATTTTTTTATATATAATGCGAGCTTGTCTCACAAAGAAAATTCTCTAATCATCAAACCTGTTTTACGCAGACCTTATGTTTTCCTAGATTCACCTATTCTCTACTACCTTCCATCTATTTCAGCTATTTCAGCTATCATCTCCCACATTTATCCCAAAATGTTTATATAGATTAACAGCTGCTTTTCCGCCGCTTATTTTGATATTCATTTCTCCATTTCCCCTTTTAAATTTTCCCCCCGAAAATTAACTTGTGTATCATATCTACTTGAAGCTTTCTTTTTCATTTTTGAATTTCTCACCCAAACTTTCTTTTTTCGTTTTGCACGCTGTTCTTCCCCAGCAAACACTAACCTGTCTGACTTTCAGTCAAAACACTACTATACAACTTCCCTGTTATATTAAGTTAGTTACTATACCTCACTGCCATCTCTTTAAAGTCTTTCCCCTCATTTCGATATACTTCCTCAACCACATGAAATATTTTGTAACCGTACAGCAGAATGACGCTTGCAATCCCCTCTAATCCTGATTTCTTTCTCTTCTTTAATCTCACTTTTACACACATTCTCAATTTATACTAACCTTCCCACTCTTGACTCAGATATGTACTTCTTGTCCTCGACATTAAATAAAGTTAAAAAACCTCACTTTGTTCATACAGGATTTATAATCTCCATGCCGCGTATTTTCAGTTCAATCTTTAATACTTTCTGTATTTTTAGCCTCCAGTATAGCTT
>JANJGK010000004.1:14456148-14461148 GCA_039081455.1 Macrobrachium rosenbergii
CTCTCTCTCTCTCTCTCTCTCTCTCTCTCTCTGAAATAATATATAGCATCATTTTAGTATCATTTCGTAAGTATGATGTATGCATCAACTATCTATCTCTGTCTCTCTGTATGTCTGCCTCTGTGTACAATGACCCACGGTTCAAAGTAAGACCGGGAAGCTTTTGACTTGTGTCCTTTTTTTTCTAATTATCTCACTTTCCTCTTCCTTGATCTCTTTCTGTATGCATCTTTGGCTATACGAGGCTGAAAATCGTTGAACAATCACAAGCAGTTACTTGTACTATAAATCGGACATCTAAAACCTGTGTTGAAAAGGAACTATTTGAAATATTAATTCTAATCTAATTCTCACTTGACATAAACAGTGATGAGAGATTTAGAGATGTCTTTTCGGCTTTAAAAGACTATGCCCAGGGAATTCGGAATTCTTATTCATTTAGATTATTCAAAAAACGGTAGGTAACACTGCATATAAAATAAAAATTTAGAACTGCAGTAAAATTCCGAAAGCTCAAAAGGATTTTAACTTTTTCCGTTAATTACCAACCACCATGAAACCTAAAGCCAAGAGAACGTTTCCAGAAAACACAAATAAATAAAAATGATGACTAAAAATCCTAAATATCCATTTGAAATCATTAATTTACAGTGAAATATTTTTATTCCGAAACAAAAATCAGCAATCAGTGAAAGAGTAAAATCTGCGTTTATTTGACGGTCTCCCATCGACTGTCCATGTTGTGAGGGTTAAAATTGCATTCTGTAAAGGCAATTGAAGTATTTACACGGAATGGAACGTTTCTGGTCGCTTGTCGGGTACTTTGTAGCTGAGTTCGGAGCTCAATACGTAATAATCAAAGTCACGTGGATTTTTGCTCTATCAGTACTGATACTGTAGCTCCTAAGCATATACTTTTAAACACTACTTTTGAAAATCTGTCTTTAAAGCTAATCCGAATAGTTAACTCACGTGCCACCACGCATCAATGAAATACTCCCGACTCTGGTTCCACGCATGCAACTTATTCCAATCGTCAAGCTATTAAATTTGAAGGCCATTTCTCTTGCCTATTTCTTCTTCATCTCTCCCGAAGGTTCTCCCAAATGCCAGAGCTGAATTCTTACTGACATCTCTGACAGAAGCGCTGATGCCTCGGAGTTATTTTTGCTGTGCGGACGTCAAATTAAATTCATGACTTTCTCGTGAGTGTGATGCAACCACCGAAATACCTGTGACTCCCTGCAGCATAATGGACAAAAATGAATTGTATAAGGGACTTCGTTTTGTTTTAAAATAGTATCATTTCCTTTTGGTTTAGTCTCAGTTTTCAGTATTTGTTCATATATATATATATATATATATATATATATATATATATATATATATATATATATATATATATATATATATAATTGTAATATCCACAATGCCCTCTTAACTTTTCGAATTCCTCGCGCTGTTTTGGGTATCCTTGTCACTACAAAGCCTTACAGTCCATATTTCTTGCACTTGGATCTTAAGGCTTTGTAGTGACAGGCGTATCCAAAAAAGTGCGAAGAATTCGAGAAGTTAAGAGGGAATTGTGGCTATCACAATTTTATATATATATATATATATATATATATATATATATATATATATATATATATATATATATATATATATATATATGTGTGTGTGTGTGTGTGTGTGTGTGTGTATATACATATTTATGTATATATATTTCTACTGAAGTAAATGGCATTGTTCGCCGGCACTATCTTTTTATCAAGACTTTGAATTAGCTTGTTTACAACATTCTTCAATTCTACATACAATTTATATTTTAGTTTTTGGGGTAATTTATTTGCTGGTACATAATTCACTATCCAATTCATATACATTGTTTCGATATAATTCTTGCAAGCAAATTCTAGTACACAATTTCTCCCAGCCAGTCATTCAGTGCATATCATGATAAAATCATGTATACTCCCTCTTTAAGAATTCCATAAGCTCTTCCCGAAAAAATTCTACACATTACCGACACCGATTATCTCTCTGCCATTCCTTTGTATGTAATTTTACCTGTTGCATCTATCCAGTTTAATTCCGGGTTATGACGTTCCAATGTCCGGTTTTCAATTTTTTCTTCCTATTTATAAAACGGAATATTATTAACACCTTTATATGCAAACGACTAGGCGCCACTTCTGAATTTTGTTTAATCATTAAAGTGGCAGAATCCACTGAGGATCCGTGGCCTGAATTTACGTAGTCAGACCAACTCAACCATGGTAGATAAGTGCTTAGTTGGAGCAGTCCTTTTCATCTCTTAAGGATAACCAGTTCCCTACAACATGATTCAAAGTGATAAAAATCTGATACACGTGTTTAATCGATCTTTGATATCAGATGCTGAGTTTGAGACCTTTATAAAATATTTTACTTAACTTCCAGTCACCATACATGTCCCCCTATCTTTGAGTCTTCCATTTGAATGCCCACTGAACAGAAGGTACTTAGGTATCTTTACTTTAAAAAAATCTTCCTTCCGCTAACATTCTGGAATGAATTCATTGATTTATATTTACGTTAGCTCTTCATTACAGTTGCGGAAAAAATACTATAAATTTTATAAATTCCTTTTTTTCAGTCATGTATTCAGTGGTATTACAGGGAAGGCAGTTGCCAATAAATTCTGTTAATTCTTTCATATTTTGTGTACTTATACTCGGGAAACATCTTGAGGACTCCTGTTTCTATTCGTCTTATGTTCAGGGCCAATGTCGTCTTTTTTCGCTCTGTTTTTTGCATCTTTCATATATATATATATATATATATATATATATATATATATATATATATATATATATATTTAACATATGATATATTCATACGCATATATATATATATATATATATATATATATATATATATATATATATTCAAACATATAGATATATTAGATACACAAAGATAAAAGTGCAGAAGAGGCATGAGATATAACAAGCCTCAAGTACTGGCAGTAACAGAGTGTGCAGAACAAAAAATAAACAAATAAACATGTTCATCCAAAACGGAGTTAGCATAGTTGTAAAAGTTTGACAGTCGTTGACACCATAAAGAATAGAAAATAGAAACTAGACAACAACTAAAATGGCTGTTAAATTTAAAGTAGGTACGATGAACAGCTGAATAGGCAGTATCAAGGCCAAGAGAGTCAAGGTCTACCCAACTGGGTGGAGTCGCCTCCCACCTGGGGTAACTACGCAGGCGATGACGTATCTTAGAGGCACCTGCTCAAGGTCCTGGGTCACCTGGGTGGGAAGCCCTTTCAGTGCTCACCTTACGGTCATGGGCTAATAATAAAGTAAACTTCTCCGTTTTCTTTAAGATGCACTTGTGAACTGAGGTATACTTTGAATTCTTCAATAAATATTGAGTATATATATAGCACCGACTTGACAAAGCAGTCATCTAAAAAAATCATCATACACACTTCTAATATAGTGGTCGGCTGGCAATATTCTGATGAGAGCCATTATGACAAAAAGGAAAATTATCAGCGTTATCGTAGCCGTGTGTAATTTTTGAATGCATAATATATACGCTAGAGCAGGGCTGTCCAACCCCATGCCTGCAGGCCAAAAATGGCCCGTTTGACTTTTATTACTGGCCCACCTGCAAAATAATATATATATATATATATATATATATATATATATATATATATATATATATATATATGTATATATATATATATACATATACATATATATATATATATATATATATATATATATATATATATATATATATATATACATATATATATATATATATATATATATATATATATATACATACATATATATATATATATATATATATACATATATATATATATATATATATATATATATATATATATATATATATATATATATATATATATATATATATATATACATTTATATATATATTGGCCCACCTGCAAAATAATATATATATATATATATATATATATATATATATATATATATATATATATATATATATATATATATATATATTGGCCCACCTGCAAAATAATATATATATATATATATATATATATATATATATATATATATATATATATATATATATATATATTTACTAACAGGACCTCATTAAAACTGGATGGTATCTAGCAGAGTTATTTATTAAAAAAAAATTACAAGCTTTCCAGGGCTAACAGTCTTCATTGCCAAGTATCTGTAGAATGGCCAGACACGTAGTCCAGCTGTATTTATATCTGTGTAGGGGAGTGCCCTCGTAACCTTGGCCTTTCTCTACCAGCCGCTCCTTCCAGGTGTTCATTTTCCATGTGGTTTCTTGTTTATTAGTTTCTTTTCTATTATAGAGAATACGATTTTTCTTGATAGGCTGTCTTGAAATCCGCTTCCAGTTTTGCCTGCCATTACATTGTTAGCGCATGTTATGAAGGCATTCTCTACAATCAGTTTGGCCGTTTTGTTTGTGTTCCTGTACACAAAATTCATATTTTCCCAATCAATTTTATGGTCTTTTTCCCAACAGTGATTGGCGACTACCGACGTCTGATTATAGCACCTTATGTTTTGTATATGCTGCTTGCTTCGTTCTTTGCATGATTTGCTGCTTTCGCTGAAGTAACGCTCTTCAAAGTCTAGACACTGCCATATACAGTATAAACCCCTCTTACCTCTTCCCCCTTTACCAACTTTTTGTTTATAACTGTTTTATTCCTAGTGGTGTTTTTGTAACAGCATATCAATTTGAAATGGCCTGGCTTCCTGTTGATAGGTGTAATAGTGTTGTTGTCCGGGACTGTAATTATTTTCTTCCCTTTCAAATGTTCCTTTTCTGTCCCTTCCCTCTCCTCAAAATCGTTTTTTCTTGCCTTAATGTGTGCCCGTTCCCACCAATACTTAGGGTATCCTGAACTCCTAAAACTCTCCCTCAGGTATTTCAGCTCTTCATCCATTCGGGAC
>JANJGK010000004.1:14466148-14471148 GCA_039081455.1 Macrobrachium rosenbergii
ACTTGACTCCATGTGAATATTTGAAAGCGGTTTGCCATTTCAACTGGGGAATTCAGTTTGCTTTCATTTGGTAAAAGAATTTTCGATTGGCTTAATATATCTGCTTTATCTGACCCTTATTGACTAATTTCCTGGTTGCCAGCGATAGAAGTATCCGTGAACCCACACACATAGACACATACACACCCCGCACAACACATACACATACATATATACTGCACAATGTATATATATATATATATATATATATATATATATATATATATATATATATATATATATATAGAAAGTCCTAGTGGATCGCGTTTGTCCTCCCCGGCTGACAGTAAGGGAGACATGACACAGCCACCCACCCCTTCAGACCGGTTAGCCCGCCCCGGGTGGAGGCGGGGTAGGTAGGGGAACGGGAGGGTAGAGGAGACATCCACCCTCCTCCTTCAAACCTGTTTGTCCACCCTGGGTGGGGAGGGGTAAGTAGGGGATCGGGAGAGCAGGGGAAGACAGCAACGCCGGGGTCCAGCGCGTGTAGCGTGTGCTGCCAGCAAGCTCGTGTGTGTGTATATATATATATATATATATATATATATATATATATATATATATATATATATATATATATATATATATATATATATATATATATAACATATATATACACACACACACACACACTCCACTATTTTTGCATAGTATCTTTTGAAAATAGAGTGTAGTCTAACAATTTCCAGTTCTTTTTGCTTCGACGTCGAACAACGCTAAAACCGATGTAAATTCTGCCATTAAAGCACGAAGAGTTAAATGCTCCAAGAATCCCAACTGCATACCAGCAATGCGGTCATGGAGACCTTGACATAGTGGAAATTAATATTTCTTGTATCAGAAAGGTGCGTTAATATTCTATTCTACCATCATATGTTTTTATATATAATATTACTATTTATCTATATATCTACTTGACTATTTATTAATTTCCTCATGTATTCTTGTATATATCTTGCCATTTATAATGCGCTTGTTTAAATTTTTGTTTGAGATACTTATATAGAGAGGAAAAAAACACATCAAGCTTTTATTGGGCTGTGAGAAACTTTGTCAGATTATGACCGCGGAAAGTTTTAATTCCTTTAATTTTTTTCGGGAGTTTTCATCGTATTGCTCTCTGTGTTACAATGAAATTGTAATACAGTGATATAGTTTGTCATATATGAATGTTATAGTTTGTAAGAATGTATTTACCCTGCAACAAGGAAATTGGTAGTTACGTTACGGGAATTTTTTTATATATTGTGGTACGGTCTATTTATGCTCTTTTAGAATAAGTGCAGATAATGTCAGAATGTAACATGGTTGTAAAAACTTTAATTTCATTAAAAACTTTAATTCCAGTAAAAACTTTAATTTCACTAAATAGCATATTTAAGTCACTGTTGTACTAATGGGATCCCACCATATTTCCAAGATATTAAGAAACATTCGTTACTCCTCCAGGCAGTCTAGAATTAAAATGTCTTCCGGTGTTACGTATAACTCTAATATGTATATTGCTTACAGTCTGGTGTACTCCTTACGAAAATAATTTTCATGTTTTCAGTCAGCAGATATTTGTTACCACATCTACATTTACTAACAGATTTATATGAGCAATAAACACTGACCTCTTCAATTATCGAATTACCCCTATATTTCAGGCGTCTACTAAAAGAGTAGGCTACGTCAGCGATGAAAACTTTACTTATGCTCCCACGAAATTTATCTGAATTCGAATGATACTTGCTTGTTTGAACTGAGATAGAATTATGCTCTTCGTAGAACGCTGGGTTTAGGCAGCCTCCCTCTAACCTCTGCGTGTGGGATCGCTTATTAACAGATTAGGGCATCGTTACTTTCTCTCTCTCTCTCTCTCTCTCTCTCTCTCTCTCCTCTCTCTCTCTCTCTCTCTCTCTCTCTCTCTCTCTCTCTCTTTCTATATATATATATATATATATATATATATATATATATATATATATATGTATATGTATATATATATATATATATATATATATATATATATATACATATGTATACATATATATACATACATACATACATATATATATATATATATATATATATATATATATATATATATATATATATATATATATATATATATATATCTGAAATTAACAAAGGCCAATCGGCAGAGTCACACTAAGTAAATGGAGGCGGGCAGGAACACACAGGAACCTGACATTTTGACAGGTTATTCCAACGTTTCTCAATACATTATTGCATCCTCAGGGAATTCTACAATAGATATAGATAGTGTTAAACAACTTTAACACATAAAATTAAATTAATAGTTATCTATAAGTCAGTTTAACAGGAAATTATACTTAAAACACAATAAATTACATTAAAATTAACAATACTGTAAGTTACATTAAAACGCACAATAACTTACATTAAAAAACTGTTAAAATAAAATTGCACAATAATTCACAATTAAGCAAGGTTTATTCACAAGGTTTCCATTAAAAAATAGTAAATACATAAACAAATAAAGGAAGAGAGGAGCTAACCTGCCAGAACAAAGTCTAGGGTCAAACCAAAACCAGAAATGAAAAGTAAACAGCAAGAAGCGTTAAGAACAACAACGAAGTCGAGATGAAAAGAGTTGAACAACTGAGGACTGAGTATTTAAAAAAGGAACAAGTTGTTTTATTTTCAACTTCTCTAAAATAAATAAATATTTAGAGTTGTTGATCTGTCCAGTTATAGAGAAATCTTTGTATTCAATGCTGATATGTATGTGTGTGTGTATGTATGTATGTATGTATGTGTATATATATATATATATATATATATATATATATATATATAATATATATATATATATATATATATATATATATATATATATATATATATATATATATATATATATATATATATATTAAGCAAATATAACCTGTACTCACTTGATTCTCTGTCTTAGGGATTAGTCGATCGAACTCAATAGGTGAAATGGTAAAAGGAACTATGTTGCTATAGAGAAATGGGAATAATAATTTGACTTGTCTCTGCTGAAGAGCAGTTATTTTTCTTTTTGTAACCTTAGAAAGATACCACTCACACTGAACGCGCAAAGCTTACGAACAAAATGCATCCTTCTGCTCATGAGTGAAAGTAAATGTAAATCCTTAAAGATTGTTGCTGAATCCATTTAGACCTTTCCCTAAGCAATGATCAGTCAAGCGGACGAAATCTCAGTTGCGGAATATCGCAAAGCTAAGGTTGAAATTCGCACTTTTTACTTCTTCTATGACTAAAGCCCCGACGGCACCCTATTGGTCTTTGGGTTAAAACGGCCTGAAATAGATTCAGGGATCCGTAATGAAGATACTCCCAGGCTGAATGCATTAGAATTCCGGGCTCAAGATGAATGCGCCCACGAAGTGGGATTCGGGGTATGGGGATATGGAAGGGGAGGAGGGGGGAGTAAAAAGTGAAAAGGCCCGGATATAAGAATGGAGAGCAGCGGTGCGTGAAGCAATGGACTCTAATTACCTTGGTGCCTAATTCTGCCGAGATACAGAGCTGTCACAATTAACCATTGTTCTTGCGGGTAATATGCTTGAGCTCAAAAAGAAGCATTAGCGGCATTTAATGTGGGAAATATTCAACGCCTCATTTTCCTTTCTTCTTGAAAGAATAGCTTAGGAATTCATTAGGAAGAGAACACTGTCCTCGGTGAGTTACTGCGGAGGATGATTATAAAAAAGAAAAATAGTCATGGTATAGTCATTTTGAGAATGCAGCGCGTTTGGAGTGTTATGAGGACGATGACTGCAGCGTATGTGTGTGTGAGTTAGCGCATGGGTTTATATGATATACATATATATATATATATATATATATATATATATATATATATATATATATATATATATATATATATGTATATGTATATGTATATATATATATATATATATATATATATATATATATATTATATATATATACATATATATATATATATGTATATATATGTATTATATATATAAATAAATGCGTGTGTGTGTGTGTGTGTGGACATGTGTGTGTGTGTGAAAATGTTATGCTTTACTGAAGAAATAACACAATATCAGAAAATTCTGTATTGTTGAATAGTCAGTGACCATGATGAAGGCGGGAAATTTCCCCTGTGATGAGGAAATTAATGTGCATTACTGCTTTCAGTAATAATCATGGTTTTTCTAACTACTTTTAATCTATTTCATGAACAATATTTTATGATTTCCGATAGAAATAGTCTTTCAGGCATTAGCGGCCAAGTAG
Source organism: Macrobrachium rosenbergii (assembly GCA_039081455.1). Lineage (NCBI taxonomy): Eukaryota > Metazoa > Arthropoda > Malacostraca > Decapoda > Palaemonidae > Macrobrachium > Macrobrachium rosenbergii. Next base: position 14,470,472 of record JANJGK010000004.1, read on the forward strand.
GAGAGGTTTATATTTTGTTCTCATTTAAAATGTGAAGCTTTAGTAACTCTGAGGTGCTCTAATCCGACCAATATACTACCAAGTCACTGGCTGATTTGGTGGGTAAAAATGTATTTTCAAATTTTATCATCCACGCAACAACTTCTCGCTGCTGGGAAGAAAGGGCGTTGGGTCGGGTATGATACATGAAACATACGCTACCGGGGTCTAAGCGATGTCAGGCAGGGCAGCCGATCGAGACTACAGGTCTACCCCAAAGCCAAATCAAAAGTCCTTCAAAAGAAGGCATCGTGCTTACCCCATACAAAAATGGGAAAAAAGCACGTTAAAAGAAGAAGAAGAAGAAGATTGTACGAAAAGAAAGTTACCAAACGTTTGAAAAACAACGTTCATGGCCAAAAAAAATATACAAAAATTTTTTCATTTATATATTTTATTGGTAATTATGCAGTGCATTAAGGTTCATAAAAATACCCACATCTTTATTTTCATAAAAAAAAAAATCAGATCTCCGTGCGGTTATATTCTGATTTTTATCTAATCTGCAGAAAACGGTCACAAGCAGCGACGCTACCCCTTTATAAGCATTGTTTTTTTTTTTTTGCAGCGCTTCGAATTGTTCGTATGATTTGAGTTATCGCTTTGCCTTTGCAAAAAAACATGAATCAATCTAAACG
>JANJGK010000004.1:14476148-14477192 GCA_039081455.1 Macrobrachium rosenbergii
GAGTGATTCATTGTATCAGTTTTAACTGAGAATGATGTGACCTGCGAGGCTGAAGCCTTATTTATTGTTTTCATCCCGTTTTAAAGTGCGAATCCAGGTGATCGTGGGAAGATTACAAAAGTCTACAACCAAGCCCTAGTTAACGTTTTAGCTGTATCTTCATCCTTGGAGTGAGCATATGACTGTGAGCGGTAGCCATAATATTGACTAAAAATAATTGACAGTGTTGGGTTAGTACAGCAAAAGTCGGCTTCGATCATCCTCATCCAGTTGAGAATAAGACTCTTCTTAAGAGTAATAATAATTATTTAGATAACCAAAAAACTGGAAATTAAAAAACTGAATAAAAATCCGGTGTAACAATGAACAGGCATGTGAGTGAGTAGATTGAGGTAAGAATGGGTCTTATACATGGATATGTAATATAACAGTTTACTCAGCAGGTAAATAAAGCATCAAAAGTGCGTTACTCTGTATTCGGCCTCTACTGGCCCATTCAAAGAGGTTGCGTTAATAAAAGCTCTTGACAAAGCCCATCAAACCCAAGAACGTAAAAGAGTTCATATTTGTTGCCTCGTTTCTTAGTGGTATACTTCATAAACTTCATGAAACTGAATATTATAAGTTCATGAATGTGTAATCTTTTCAAAGGTTACATATTCACAAAGCGACGCATTTAGCATAACAAGGGATCGATCATATGGGTGAGGAGTTGCGCGGTAAAAAACAGTCTAAGAAATGATTTTTGATTAGCAGACGTTGCCGTATTATCAGTTGACAATGAAAATCAGCTACAGAAGTTAGTGAATTAATTTGAAAGTGAAAAATTAATGGTAGAGAAAACGTAGATATGGCAATTCCAGCAAGTTCCAGCTATGATTTCTCGTTTTTATGAGGGAAGAGTTCACGTACATTACTATTGTGTAATTAACTTTTCGAATGACAGAAGAGGCGAGTTACAACATAGGTGAAGAAGGAAAAGCACTATTGATCCGGCATGAGATTTAGAAGCGAGGAAGTGTATCTATGGATGGAAAAGCTGGA
>JANJGK010000004.1:14477292-14495784 GCA_039081455.1 Macrobrachium rosenbergii
TACTCAAACGTTATACATCTCGCATTGTTTCGGGTGGCTGAGTTCCACGGATCGGGATTTCGTGCGTGTCGGGGCTGTACTCTTAAATCATTCGTGATTTATGTTTGCACTTTTATTACTATTAACAAACAATAGCTTCGTGGCTATATTTATATATATATATATTATATATATATATATATATATATATAATATATATATATATATATATATATATAATATATATATATATACATATATATTGTCCACGCAGCTATTGTTTATTAATAATAATCAAACTGTGACTATAAATCACGTGACTGGGATTAAGAGAACAGCCCCAACGTGCACGAAATTCCGATCCGTGGGAACTCAGCCACCCAGAAACAATGAAATTAGACGAGATGAATTACCGTAGATTTAGCTCCTCTATTGGCAAGGATGTGATTGGAGCGATATATATGTATCCTTTGCTTGTGTCACAAATTCGCTTTGTATCCTTGTGCAATCACCTTGAAGACGAGGATACAAGGTGCGTTGGAGTGGTAACCTGTTTAATGCTATTCATATATTTTGTAAAGTTCAGTAATCAGTAGATATTTGGATAGAATGTTTAAATCTTTCAGTGTTAAAAACTGACAATAATTTTTTTTTATTTCGAAAATGACCTGGCTTATCAAATAATTAAAGGAAGTATATTAGAAATAATTATATACAAACAAACAGAAAAGTCTGACAATATGATGGATTAAGAAGACTTCTTTTATGCTCAGTCAGATGATGGATAAAATTGACGTATATTGTTCAGTATCATTTGAATTACATACACGATCTTTTTAAAATTCAGAATAGCTTCCAGTGCGACAATGTGAATTATTGAAGCCTTTGTGACTAGCTGCTTTACAGTGCCTGTTTTCAAAACGATTGCGATGGAGGGGTCGTGGGGGGCGGGGAGGAGGGGATGTTGGAATGATAAATGACAGGAATACCTAACAAGCAATAAGAGAACGAACAGTTTTACGAGACGCGGTTATGAGGAATGTGTGAAATGACTAGGAAAAACAGATATCTGTATTCTGTGAACTTGTTACTAACTTGTGTTTGCAATAAGCTACATTCATTTGTATTTTGAAATAATGGAAAAAAAATTTCTTTGAAAGAACAGTTAAAGTGATGCCAAGGCTTCAGTTTACAAAAATTTGCATGGCTGATTAAAAGAACAGTTAAATCGAGGCTAAGGTTTCAGTTTACAATAATTTGCATGGCTGATTCAGCCAAAGGTAAGGCTTTTGTTATATGTGGGGGGAATAACTGATTATAAGACTCTGTTTATGAAGAGGAAACTAATACCTGTTAATGGACAGTTATGACAATTAAGAATAAGTTATTAAAGGTTACTGTCATGGGGGTGGGAGGGAGACAGGGTCGAGTTTCGTTGGATGGACGAATTGGGGACGAAAAGAAGGGCCCTCCAAAAGTTAACAATGTTCATGGTGATGATGACGACGGGAAATTTTCGTAAACTAGTTTCAATATTATATGGCAGCACGAAAAATAATGATTTAAAATAGTGTTATTACCTTTCAGCGGTCATATCAAAGCGTTTAATTTCATTCCTTGGAGTATCTTGAAAAACTGCAATTTTTTGTATTCAGTCTGTAGAAAATACGACATGGTTAACTTTTCGAAATGATTATATTTTTGGCGATTAAAATCTGAATAAAACTTAAAATTATATAGTTTGTATGGTAATTTTGACTAAAATTACGGTCTGTCACTTAATTGGAATAAACCGTTTCCTTTCAGTGTATAAACACGTATTTGTCAAAAACAAGTAATACTGATGAGCTGTGGCACATGTTGAAGGGCGAGAGCTGAACTGAACGATTGTGTTCATCAGTATCAAGTAACTAATCAGGGGACGCTGTGTCGTATCATGAATGGCTGGCGACTGTGAAGCTGTTCATTGATTTCAAGTAATAATATGCTTATCTAGTATTTTGAATACCCTTATATGTTTTTCCAGCAGGATTCGCTCCGTGACTTATCGTTGTTGGTAGGTTTCCTTACAGTGATACAAGTGGTTACAGTAAAAATGCCGACGCATGATTAGTGATCAGTGTGGATGGGAAGAGGGGAAATGGAACCATGATAATGAAAAAGGGAAGGGGTGTAATAGAAGAGATTGGATAGGTCCCAATGAAAAGAGACAGGGTGGGATGGGATGAAATGAGACCACTGTTTTCTATCAGACCTTTGAAAAGAAACTTACCTCGTTTTCGATTTCCAAGAATTGCACTGGATAAGGGCATCAAGAGGCAGGCATGTCTAATTCCATTTAGGAAAGAGAATATTAATGGTGTCCTTTTTTCTGAAACGAACGAAGCTTCCCTCTCTCACACCACAGTTGAGAATTTCGCCTTAAATTTTAAACCTATCACAGCTAAACACTCTGGGGATCAGGAAGGAACTGAAAATGACAGGTCCTGATACCGAAATTGGCTTTAACTGTCTTAACCATTGGTCGTTCAAATAGCAAAGGGCAATGAACTCTTATACTTTCGATTTTTAATGATCGACCCTTTCTTCATAAAGAATAGTTATTGCATATTTTATATCACATCTGCTTTCTTACAGGAGGAAATAGAAGAGGGGCATAAAAACACTGTTCGTTATATAAACAAAATCCTACTACCTCTAGAATAATAATAATAATAATAATAATAATAATAATAATAATAATAATAATAATAATAATAATAATAATAATAATAATAATAATAATAATAATAATTAAAAATACTTATAGTGGCATGAGTCTGAAACTGGAGAAGCAAATCCACAGTTATGTATATGTGCATATATTTAAAGATAAATCAATATAGATAGCTTTCGGGAACTTGTTCGGTTAGGCTATCTATATTGATTTATCTTTAAATATATGTACATATACTGTACATAACTGTGGATTTGCTTCTCCAATAATAATAATAATAATAATAATAATAATAATAATAATAATAATAATAATAATAATAATAATAATAATAATAATAATAATAATAGCATTTTCCACAAAATCCGTTGAAAACAAAGTTAAAATGCTTGCCATGTGAGATTTCTCACCAGTTGTTAAGCCGAAATAGTGATTATACCATCTATGCCTACTCAGAATTAAATGTCAGTATTTCATATCGTTATTTCTTTTATTTTATTTTGTAATTTTTCCTTAGATTACAGTTGAGTTATGTTTGCAAACTATAGAATTCGTCTAGTTACAGTAGATATACAACTGATGTATTCCATGAGTACTCTTCAATTAATATCCGATTCTGGACAACTAGCCCTTAAATTTAAGGGAACAACGGCCAGGAACTCTTTTTAGAAAATATCTTAAAATTATGATTCTCGACTGCAGATTAATTTTTCTTATAAATTTGCAAGATATTTGAATAGAAAAAAAAATGGCCAATTAGAGAGTTACTACAGTAATGTACTGTTTACTCTTCTTTTTGGCCAATGAAGAATTAGAGAATTTATTTCTGGTGATAGAAATTCATTTCTCGTCATAATGTGGTTCGGACTCCACAATAAGCTGTAGGTCCCGTTCCTAGGTAACCAGTTGGTTCTTAGCCACGTAGAATAAATCTAATCCTTCGGGCCAGCCCTAGGAGAGCTGTTAATCAACTCAATGGTCTGGTTAAACTAAGGTATACTTAACTTCTTTTTTGGCCTTCAAATCGGAGAAACTGCAGTTACTGTGAAAATCTGCTTTTTATTGTTTCTTACGCATATGGTTTAACTTGTATCAAGAAGGTTTCTGTAAAATACAAGTGCTAAGAGTAAACTTATAAATATGTATCACGAGAGTTGCATATATTTTGTAAATAACTCTAGTTGGGATTGGCTAAAGATAATGACTTCTTAATCAGTACCCCAGTTGGTAAGTTTCATTAGTGACACTTCTGTGCAAGTAATGTCAAGTTTATTTTTAAAAGGTCTTACTAAATGTACTGCTGTATAACTTCCGAAATTATGGCGGAGCTCTCATGATTCCTAAAGAACCGCTGGATACTTGTCAGCTTAAAAGGTTAGGTGCCCATGCATCAGAGGGGGGGTGCACACCGACGCAGTGAAACTGAGCGAGGAATTCCCGTAGAATTATTCACATCGGGCTGTGTTGGAATGGGATTGGAACGAAATTATCGTCTTGTTGAATGTGATAGAATTCAACAGTTTCCCTATGCTAAGTTTCCTTGCAAGGTACTTGGCTCTATTACTTGTTGGTGTGGTTGTTGATTATGATACATTTTTTCCTAAATAATAATATAAAAAACATTTGCACAGTTCTTTGGTTGATGATCGTAAAAAAATTAAGGTGTAGAAATAGTATAAAATATTATACATATAAAAGTGAATATATATTTCATTTACACAAAATATTTATAACATGCTCGAATACTAAATCACTGCAGCACTTTATTCAAAAGTATATTATCTGATCTGTATAATGTTGAGTGCCTTATGATTATATACTGAAGAGAGAAATTTCTGAGTGATACGGCATGGTTATTAAAGGAAGCAAGGAACAGTACGCAGTTACCAGATTGTAAAAGTGATCTAAAGGAAATTTTAGCTGCTTAGGAAAACTTTACAATGCTCGGCAATATTTCTAATCGTAAGAAGTCTCATTTCAGACAGTATTTCTTTGAGTTTTATGCAGACCATTTTTTCAGTCTGTCGCTATTATTATTATTATTATTATTATTATTATTATTATTATTATTATTATTATTATTATTATTATTATTATTATTATTATTATTATTATTATTCAAAGTACGAAGCGTAAATATGAAATAAGCCTTAAAAACCATTAACTAAACCAGGCTAGCTTCGTTGTGTGGAGGGTTATATCTGAAAAAAATGAGAAAAGTTGGCAAGTAAGTAAAGCCTGTACAAACCCGTAAATATTTTAATGCATAATACTGCAAGGAAATAAAGATGTTGGAATGTGGCGCTTGAAAGAAGGATTTACAAGTCTCCTAAGCTCGAGAGAGATAAAAATCTCAGTTATTTTTACACGGAAGCATGAAACTGAGAATTGAAGACATTAGTCCTAATGCACAACCACCATTCAAAAATTTTTCTTGACAGCATTACGTGGCTCGAAGGAAAATTTTTGCCTCGTTTTTACATATTTTGTATGTGTTTTGTTATCTAGGCTAAAGTCTACCATTTTTTACTTCAACTTTCCTCTCATTGAAATTCAGCTGTTCTCATGGTAATTACAAATGATCTGTGAAGCTGTAATAATGCATTCTAGTTTACGATTGTGGCAAAACTGCTATTAATCAACTACCCAGTGAGGTTTTTGAGCTTTATTATCGTACAAATATCTATAAACTATTCATTAAAATAACCAAAAGAATCAAGAACCATTCCACCAAAGTAATTTTTTTTTTCCGTCAAGTCTTTGTCCTGTACTAAGTGATCCAGATCACTATCAATTGTTATGTGGAGACACTGACCTTCTGCCGTACCCTCTCCTCCCATCCCCCCAGCTATTCCCTGCTGAAAGACCTCCCCTAGGGAGGGGGTACGACTCCTGCACATTTGAGGATTTCAGCGAATGAGAAAATTATGCCACCTGGCTTTCAGGTAATGCAGTCGTGCATGGAGTTTTGTTTTTCTGTAGTAAAAAAGTTCCTTTTGCAGTCTTAAGGTGCAATGTTTTACCTGTGTAAGGTTTGTCGCTTGTTTTTCCTTCGCTCCGAAACAATATGTAAGTGGCGACTTTTGTTTAGATTTACTTGTATGGTTAATGGAAGGGCATACAAAGGTATTACACTGATTTAGCTTATACTCGTACAAAAGGTGTTTATTGCTAACCCTCTTGTTTACTGTCGTAAGAGAGAGAGAGAGAGAGAGAGAGAGAGAGAGAGAGAGAGAGAGAGAGAGAGAGAGAGAGAGAGAGACTTGCTTGTAGATTTATCAGTAGATTAGTTCCATTCCTCCGGGGGTAATGGTACACCTCGTCGAGACCCTCCATTAAGTTAAATCAGTCGTTACTTTTAACAATAATGATAACGGGGAAGAGAGAGAGAGAGAGAGAGAGAGAGAGAGAGAGAGAGAGAGAGAGAGAGAGAGAGAGAGAGAGAGCTGTAGATTCTTCACTGGGACAATTAGTACTAAGATGACTGTGAAATGAAAATTTGTGCATGAAACAATAGTATGTAACAACAACGGTTTACACATTTTACAATTATCATCAGGAAGGAAAAAAATTCGCTAAATGAAGGTATAACAACGTTATGGCAAAAAATCAGAACATGCATATATGAGATTACAATAAGGCTAAATGATTGTATAATTCGGGATTTTTTCGCCTGGATATTTATTCTCCTTGGTATAATCAATAGGTTAAATTGGTCTTTAGCTCTCACTTGCTTAATGTGACGACTGCCTCTCAATAATAAATCTACATGTCTCCTTTCTCTCTCTCTCTCTCTCTCTCTCTCGCTCTCTCTCTCTCTCTCTCTCTCTCTCTCTCTCTCTCTTCTCCCTTTCCATAACTATAAAAAAAATAATGTCTGATATCACTTAAGGGAAGGTCTCGTCCAGGTATATTACTACCACCGGAGGAATGGAAGTAATCTACAAGTAAATATCTCTCTCTCTCTCTCTCTCTCTCTCTCTCTCTCTCTCTCTCTCTCTCTCTCTCTCTCTCTCTCTCTCTCTCTCTCTCTTTCCATAACTATTAAAAGAATAATGTCTGATATCACTTAAGGGAGGGTCTCGTCCAGGTATACCACTACCACTGGAGGATTGGAACTAATCTACGAGTAAATCTCTCTCTCTCTCTCTCTCTCTCTCTCCTCTCTCTCTCTCTCTCTCTCTCTCTCTCTCTCTCTCCTTTCCATAACTATAAAAAAATAATGTCTGATATCACTTAAGGGAAGGTCTCGTCCAGGTATACCACTACCACTGGAGGAATGGAACTAATCTACAAATCTCTCTCTCTCTCTCTCTCTCTCTCTCTCTCTCTCTCTCTCTCTCTCTCTCTCTCTCTCTCTCTCTCTCTCTCCTCTTCGTTTACTGTCGTATAAGTGTAAAGCGTGTGAGGCTGTATAGAAATATATGGTGGAGGGGTGGAACAGTAGAGACTGGAGAGAGGATGGCGTGATATGAAACAGTTTGCTGAACATTAACTAGTAGTGGAAGACCGTCAATGTGGCCACTTTGCAGTTAAAGAGCAATGGTAAAAGATAAGTAATCGCTTCACCCGGCTGCCTGTAACTAACATATCGCGGAAAGTAGGTAGACCTGGAACAAGAGAATGTTGGGGGGGGGGGGGGGAGATAAAAGGGAAAGGGAGAAGGGGAAGATGTAGAGATATGGAAAATGAACCGTGAGGGATTGCATAAACCGACGGCAGGAAGTTCGGCCCTAACAAAAACAAAGCCGGCACGACAATAACCCTTCCGCCCAAATAAATTCCCTGTTCATTTTGTAATTTGATATACATAGACATCTATTACGGCTGAAGCCTTGTATTTCCATACATTTGTTTTCTGGTGCGTGTGTTAAATAGTTAAACTGTTGGCAAGTAAATCGGTTTCCCAATACTGCATTAATAGCATCTGGTGTGAAGATCAATGAACCATATTTACTGTTCAAGGAAGGCCAATGGACCACTAACAAACCACATTTAATGACGCTAACATTTGCCTCAAAATATCCTGAAAGTAAGCATCCTTAATAAACTGATGTTGAGCCTCTTCCCATAGTACTTATCAAATGAGCAATATCCGAAAAAAAGTTTTGCCATGCAGACATACATACATACATACATACATACATACATATGTAAGTACAAAATGATAGATTCTTTTAGAACTCCAATGAAATTTGTATATATTTTATAGGATGAATTTACTATTAGCTGAAAAAACTAAGAGATTAAATAATTGCATTTATAGGAAAGGTGATGAGTTTTCCCTTATTCTTAGTAAGGTTTAAAATCTAACTAAAAAACAACAAACTTCAGAGTAACAGATTTCCAAAAGCCTTCCTTCGAAATAATTAGGGATTGCTTCCAATTCATTTTATATATCTAACTCTCTATCGAAAGCTTCCATTTAACAAGTATGCAAAAGATATTAGTTAATCCAGTGGAGGTAATCTAGCTAGCTATTACCAAGAGTAAGCCTCTTACGTGATATGAACACACACACAAAAAAAAAAAGATAATAGTAAATGGAGAATCAGGATACTTTGCCATTTCCTCAATTAAGGGATGAGTTGATTTATAAATGCATGTTCAAAATAAATCCCTGTTAAGTTAAAGAATTATTTTTTCTGATATAAATAAAACTTGAATCACATGTTAAACTGATCAACTCATAATGTCATGGTATATATCGATACCAAGTAGTCTACAGTTTCAAATGTTCATTTTCCTTTACAATCGTGCAGGCGGCAGTCAAAACTGTAATTCCAGCAACATGATCAGAGTAAAAGTTCATTGGATCCGTGAAACCATTAATAATGAAGTGCTAAGCCTCATAAGAATTTATGAATGTTTAAGCCGTGTGCTTAAACACTGATATAAGGAAGACGTAATATGCATTCATTATTAGGAAATACGGTTTAATTTCTGTTAGTTTAACATTGTAATGAAACGCAGTCCAATATTTCTTAGTGAAGGCATCAGTAAAAACTGTAAGAATGATCAAGATTTCCAAACCCATGATTCATTGCAGCGTTTCTTGCCACCAAGGACAACTTTGTTTAACCACTAAATAAGAAGAAAATTAAACACGTAAAATAAAAATATTCAAGCTTTTTTCTAAGTTTGTAACAAAACCCCTGTTAAATGTTATATTATAAGACTGAGAAAAGAAAAGACAAACTCACATAAGTTGGGGTGCATCACTATCCAGACTGTTAATTGTGATCTGAAATTTTACACAGCCTGAAAACACTAACGTCCGCTTTGCGGGCTTTTCAAGTCAAATGTATTACGAAAAAATAATTCCACTTATAACGTTTCTTGTCCTGGATAGCAAAACCTTCCATAATATGTCTTTACCAACCACTTATTTTCATTTCAAAGGAAAGGCTGAACATTGGAAAAGGCGTAATCTATTCCAATTCATTTTCTTATACGTCAGATAGATTTCATTAAATCATTCAAACCGCATACGAGAACAATTTTTTAAAAATCATCAGTGAATTATTCATTTATCAACAATTATTCCATAGCGTTAACTCTAATTTCTTCACGTCTAAAATGATGTATTTTCAGTCAGTATTTGCCTCACACAAAAAGACCAGGTTATAATCAATGATCACAAGGAATGGGGGAGCCAGACCTTTCCTCCCCCCCTCTATAATCCTCCTCTTCCTCCTCCTCCTCTTCCCCTCCTCCTCCTCCTCCTAAGCTATTCCCAGCTGGTAGACCTTTCCCCGAGGGAGTGGGACGACGATTTCTGTGCATTTAGGGATCCAGTAAATGAGAATATTATACCATATATACGCCATTTGATATACCATAGTGGGGGGTGTGGTATTGTTCAGCTTTACGAAAGATTTAATTCACGGTTTACGTTTTTTTAGTCTACAAACATTCAGTCTATGTTGAGGACAAATATTTGGTCGAAGAACGAAAATGCAGATACTTCCTTCCGTAGATTAACTGAATGGTTGACAATGATAAAATTTAATATGGATAATGGTAGCCAACGCTTTTTGGAGAGCCGAATACTTAGATATAAAAATAATAGTGTAAAGTTAGTAAGTAGAGACAGTCGATCAACATTTATTCAAGTGCACATTTTCAGCCTGGCCGAAGTAGTAAAGTAACTAAATTAGTACTCACATCCAAATTTTTAAAATCATTAGGAGTAAACAGCACTGAATATATTGATCATGGAATAATTATAACTAAGAAAATAGACAATGCATTAAAGTATACTAGTATTTTATTGGAAGATGCAGTGACAATTTTTTTAAATAACAAAAATCGAGAAACGTAAATATATATATATATATATATATATATATATATATATATATATATATATATATATATATGTATGTATGTATGTATATATATATATATATATATATATATATAATAAATATATATATATATATATATATATATATATATATATATATATATATATATATATATATATATATATATATATATATATATATATATATATATATATTTATATATATATATATATTTCTACTATCAAGTTATACAGAATTCCAGTTACTTCTGGTGTACTTTCCTACGGCGTCAGGAAGAATCCGTAACTATTCGGGTCTGTTAATTATCACATAAATACTTGGTACGGCTTACTGTCCTTCCCGCAGCCCTATGATAATTGCCAATAGTTTGACTCCTCTTTTTTTAATTCTCGTTATTTCCGAGGGAGCGTCGAGGCACGCCGATAACAGGAGAGTGAGAGACTTCTGTTAGAGGCCGACTGCAGTGTGAGCCAGTCTTGAGTTAGAGCCAGACTTCAATGTAAGCCAGACTTCAGTATGAGCCAGTCTTCAGTATGAGCCGCTTTTCGACAAATCTGACATATAACTACGGCTCTGCTAATATTACTTTGAGCCAAGGGTTCCTCACGAGGCATTTGTATTCATCCCTGTGACTTCATATTTTGGACGGCATTTTGTGTGGCCACCTGGACGTCCTCAGGATTAATCCTTTATGTTGTTTGGCCCTCACGGTTTGTTGTTTATCACGATCTCGGACTCCACCTTACCTTAGTGGATAATTCCATCGGGGCATAGAACGTTCTACAAAGCATCAGCGGCAGTCACTTATTACTCGGATGGACTACGGTAAGTGCCAAATATTTTTAGGGCACATACTTAATGGTAATCGCAGTAATCTCTGTGAGCCTTTGTTGTTGCTCTTTTATGACCTTCCTGCTTGTAACTTGTTAAGTACGATTATATTTATGTTTATTACCATTTTATATATTGAAGGATTTTTCTTGTCTTTACAGTGGGTTTGAAGCTCCGCTGAAGGCTTCATTCATTTTATATAAGTGGTGAACGAAGATTTCGTTTTCATTATTTTCATAAAGCCAGTTAAAATACACAATTGAAGAATATTATCTTTCAATAAATAGCAACTTATATGGGTGTTACATCATTTCAGGATAAGGTCATCCAGCATCGATAGTATGGTTATCTGGTTTAGTATTTCACGTCCTTGAGCTTGTCACAAATTAAGATAACGCTTTTACTTACTTCTATATAAACGCTTCTTGTAATATTCTTCTCATATACATTTCAATTAATATTAAAACACCAAGGCTTTATCATATATGTATATTTTCCTTATTTCCAAAACAGGTATGGAGGATAAGCTCATCAGTGAAGAGGAAGAGCCCTGTGTTATGCACCTACCGTAATATTTGCAAATTATTAAATTGTAAGAAAAAATACTATAATTTTTCAAACTGTATAAATTAACTTCCTTTGAACTATCTATAACAAGGTGACTATACAGTTTTCAGCTCCCAAGCAATTATAACTGAAGGTATTCCGCATGAACAGTAATGCAATAGGGAGAAAAATTAAGTATACCTTAGTTTAACCAGACCACTGAGCTGATTGACAGCTCTCCTAGGGTTGGCCCGAAGGATTAGATTTATTTTACGTGGCTAAGAACCAACTGGTTACCTAGCAACGGGACCTACAGCTTATTGTGGAATCCGAACCACATTATGGCGAGAAATGAATTTCTATCACCAGAAATAAATTCCTCTAATTCTTCACTGGCCTGTCGGAGAGTCGAATTTATGAATAACTCTCCAGGTAACACTAAACGGCGTGTATATCAGACCTCACGTATGTCAAGAGATAATTCTACATTGGTCGAAATGGGAAAGTTTTGGGAGAGAGATGAGAACAGCGTACAAAAAAAGTCTCGGATTTCCGCACGATAACAGTGCAAGTTTCATTCTTCACTGATTAATCCTAAAATTTTGATCCCTTTGTAATATGTTGGTAAGAAATATAACAGAATTCAGTTTTCTGAAAGAACATTTTTGAAACTATGTCTAGTCAGGATGCGGAAACTTGATCCTTTTATTTTGAAAGAAATATGTAAATTTTTAATGGTACGTTCGCTCTCAGTTATAAATGTAAATTCTTCATTTCCTTTCTTACAACTAATATATTTCAATTTTCTGTTCGGCCGTTTGCATTTTAACACCCTAGCTTACATGCATTGCGTTTCTACAGTTGTATTAATCCTCTGTTGGATATCCAAAAGCGAAACAAGTAAGGATTGATGACTTTTGTTAGTGAGAGAGAGAGAGAGAGAGAGAGAGAGAGAGAGAGAGAGAGAGAGAGAGAGAGAGAGAGAGAGAGTAGTACTGTAGTAGTAGTGTACGTTCGTGGGTGTATATGGCAGTAACAGCGAGTATGTCAACGTAAGCAGCTCTGACAATATGGGCGCAGGTCTTTCGGTGAACATGACTTTTTTTTTTAGTAAATTCTGAGTTTACAAATGCTTTTATTTCATATATATATTGGCTATTTTTTTATCTCCGATTTTAACCGAACGTAGTTTATTTTTTGCTTGAAAAATGTGGAACAAAACGAAAGTTTTTCCATTTATATGAAGAGTAAGCTAAAATCTTGCACAGTTTTCAACTTGCGGCTTTCAGTGTTGTTTGAAAGCTACGACATGGCAAATACTAAACTGTTCTGTTGCGCTCGGAAATTCTAACAAAAAAAAAAAGGAGGAAAACCTGTGTTTTTAATTTTGCAGCCTACGATACTTTAAGCCTTTAAGGAAAAGGGCCTTTAGGTTCAATATGTTACGTTCTATGCAATTCATAGATACCACTGAAAACTTGTGGTAAAAACTCTTTGGGGTATGACAGTGTATATTAAAATTAATGTGATTGTTACTTTTTTGCATTAGTGGTCGTTCTTTTGATGTTGTCTGTATCAGTTTGTCTATAAAGGTTTCATTTATATAGAGTGACTCATCCAATAATTAAAGTAATCACGCCTGAGTTGTATCCCACCATAAAAGTTAACGATTCGGTCTGCATGATGTTTTCTTTGATGAAAAACATCTTTCATAATGAAATACCTTTGAAACAAAAAATTATTACAAAACAATACGGTAACTGCACGAGTTGGTCTTTTTGCAATTTCCTTAACAGTTATTCACACACCTTTCCAAGTACCATTCTAAGTGTAAACAACTATAGAAATTGGCATTCTGAAGCCTGCTGTCTCGTTCTTACTTCTGAGGAGGATGTAATATTTTATCTCACACATTTTTTTTTTGTAGAAGGGTAACCAAAACATTGACTAAGGGTTTTTTTTTTGTACCGAAATCTACTGTGTAAATTTCCATATTCACCTCTTCGTGCACGAACCACGCATACTCGCATCCGAGCAGCACCACTTGATGTGCACGATGAACGCGCATGCGCGTCAAAAAAATAAATAAAAGAAAAATCATTAAAAATCAGAATAGCGTGTCATAATAAAGAAGTTTGAATGTGACGTCACGAGATACTACCTCTCCTCATAGCATGGGGTGGGTGGAGCTTTTGACCTACGCATGCGTCGAAATTTTCTTTTTTGGAAGCCAGTGTGACCGCGTGACCTTACCTGTGAGGATTGCTTATCAGTGCCGCCTTTTTAAACGCCTAGAACGCCGTCATTTCCTATTCAGTTTTGCCGATTTTTCTAGGTTTTGTTGGAAAAGTGTTACAGAGTGTTCTGAAAATGCCGAGGTGCGCTAGAGAGCTTTCTTATAAGGGTAAGGGCCCGGCAAAAGAGAGTGAGCAGTTGGAGAAACGAGCGTGTGAGTGCTTCTTCCCTCCCAACAAGTTCCGTTTGTCAGACCCTACTGAGTTCCTAAAGCATAATTTAATGCCTAGAAAGATAGATAGGCTATTGATGTCTATGGGCAGTGAAGTGACACAGATAGTGATGATAGCAGTGACGATTTACAGGCCGAAATTGAAAAGTGTTGATAACAGCGAGGAGGAGAGGTTGTGGGAAAGCCTGCCTCCCTCGCTGCTCAGTGCGGTCCCTTGCACGCTTCCCCCGTCTGTTGCTGTTAATGAAAATCGAAGCATGGTCTATGGATCCTGACCTTGCCCCCGTATTGCATGAATTTTACATTTGTTTCGCGGCGGCTGAAAGTGCCAGGTTCCAACGCGTGCCTTAGGTTTCCTCGGGCTGCGAGAATGACTCCGTTATTTCATGGAAGAAACCCATCATTATGCCATTTATTGCAGGGATGTGCTTAGGCAAAAGAGCGCACTGAAGTGGCAGGGCTGTAATATTACCGATATTCCACATTATGTCGGAATGCACATTCTTATGGGGGTTGCTGAAGTTGCCACAAGAGCTGATGCATTGGTCTAAACATAATAAATACTGTCAAGGATCGTGGCAATTAGTGGTCGCACATATAGTACAAATATCACGCTATTTTCATGCA
Organism: Macrobrachium rosenbergii; assembly: GCA_039081455.1. NCBI lineage: Eukaryota > Metazoa > Arthropoda > Malacostraca > Decapoda > Palaemonidae > Macrobrachium > Macrobrachium rosenbergii. The sequence continues at coordinate 14,491,790 of JANJGK010000004.1, forward strand.
ATGAATCTGTTAGCAATACTACCAGAAGATACGATAGGCTTATTCATGTGTGATCAGTGCTTGAATATATCCAAAACTTGTGTCAACACCTTTATGTGCCAGGGAAGAGCCTCCTGTCTTCAGATGATGGTATGCTTACGTTGAAAGGCAGGTTATCTTTGAAGGTATAATAACACTAAGAAGCCAGTGAGATAAAGAATAAAAATTTGTATTTTGTGTGAGGCAGAATCCGGTTGTGTGCTTGATTTCACGGTGTATCATGGCGCAAATCGTCCTCTGCGTGGTGTGGTTTTTCAATTGCTTGGCCCATATCTGAATAAAGGTTACCACTTGTTCACGGATAACCATTACAATTCCGGGAAGCTGACAGAAGAGCTGTATGAGCATGAGGTGCACAACAGTGGCACTTTACTGCTTATGAGAGGGCCACCAAAGCCACTCGAGGCACTCGGCAAAAAAAAAAAAAACTCCCAGGTACAGTATGAACTTCCGAAGGAAAGGCAATATTTTTATTTTGTGCTGGACGGACACAAGGTTGGTTACTGTAATAACCAACTTGCTAGGCACGGACGCGGAGGAGCACGTTCAGAAAAAAAGGTGAAGAAGGATGGAGGAGTGACTCGGGTGGTAACTACGGCAGTACAACGACCTGTTTCCATTGGTGAATACATACATGATATGAGAAGACTTGACCGCGTTGACCAAATGATCAAATACTACGGACTCATACGGATGACGGTGAATTGGTCAGAGAAAATGCTGGTGTACTCGCTGCGATTTCCATTGCAAAATGCCTACATTTTGTATCACAAGTTTACCACAGACCAAAATAAACTCAACCTCTTACAGTTCCAAGAACTAGCATATACCAGTCTGACGGAATTCAATCCAGATGAGTGGCCTCCTGCTGGTGATCTTGCCATTCCCCCTAATGCGTATTTTGCGACTGCTCCGGATGATCTTGCTGCCCCTGCAACTGCTTTTGCTGCAATGTCCACCCCTAGGATACATCAACTGATGCCTCTCCTGCCACTAGCACTTTTAATGATGCTGCTGCTGCCATGCCTTCGTTACCTGAAGATAAGATTCCAGAACGGAAGTCAAGGATCGTTGACCCCATATCCTGTCTTTCTCCTGGCATTTTGCACGTGCTAGAGCCACTGCCTCTGGACTTCAAGAAGCAGAGGAAGGAGGTGGTGCCGTGCTTGCTCTATGAAGGGCATTCGAAAGGACACCACTTATCATTGTGCTTCGTGCAGAATATATGCCTCTGCATGAAATCCAACCCTTGCGTGATTGCCATATGAAGCCAAACTACTTGCCGGCACTCGCCCACCACCACGGCACCTCTCCCAGGTCCGGGGGGAAGCAGCAGTAGGAGCATCAGGAATGCCTCCCCCCTCCTCCACCTCCTCCAGCTCCACCTCCACCTCCTCCACCTCCTCCACCTCCTCCTCCTCCTCCTCCTCCTCCTCCTCCTCCTCCTCCTCCTCCTCCTCCTCCTCTACCACCTCCTCCTCCTCCTCCTCCTCCTCCTCCTCCACCTCCTCCTCCTCCACCTCCTCCTCCACCTCCTCCTCCACCTCCTCCTCTGCCTCCTCCTCCACCTCCTCTACCTCCTCTACCTCCTCCTCCTCCTCCTCCTCCTCCTCCTCCTCCTCCTCCTCCTCCTCCTCCTCCTCCTCCTCCTCCTCCTCCTCCTCTCAGTCATACGACGCGAACTGCAAGGTCTTTGAAACAGAGAAAGAGGCATTAGCAAGATATGAAGACCAGGATTGTTGGTGAGTACAACCATATTACATTTCATATATATGTGTATTTATCGATATATAGTTTTTGTACAGTGCATTATTTTATGGTATTTTTATGTGATTTATGTATGTTTTCATTATTTTCTTGTGCTTTTATGTATGTTTTTTTGGAGAAAAAAATCATGATTATGGGCGTAATTTACCGTGCATTTGCGTTTTCAAAAATATTAGATATCATAATTTGCCTATTTTTAGCATTTTTTTTAAATTCTATTTTGAAATTTCCCTTTGTTCGTAAGTTCTCCCTGGCTGCTCACGCGAATTTCTTTACTTTTTTATTGGGGGGTGTGTTGCGTCCTACATTGCACAGATAGTAATGAGACATATATCATAAGAAACGCAAATTATATTACTTTCTCACTGCGTTAATGAAAATTTGATATATCAGTTTACCCATATTTGGTGGTTTTTTGACAAATAGTAACAAACAGATTTCGCTTACCGATTACCTACAACTCTTCCGTATACTTTGCATTTGTTTAGTTGCCCTTTGTCGTATCATACCCAACACAAATAGAAATGAAATATATACCACGAGAAAGGCGATTTATTTAAATTTTCTCTTAATAAAAAAAGTTCTGGTATCTCTGTTTAGAGATTTTTGGTGAATTAAGAATAAAAGTGGCCAAACATTTTTCAATACGGCTAACTTTAACTCGTGATACGAATGCTTTATTTTAATTTTAGGGCCTTTTTTAACATAGAACATTTGAATTACAACTCATTAGCTTTACAATGACATCAATTCATTAACGTAACATGAAATTTAAGGTTACACGGAGAAATATAAAAAAATTACCTCTATGAATTTGCCTCAGAGCAAACCAGATATGAGGAGGCCAATATCATGAGAGAGTTCATTTTGGTCGCTATAAAACATAATTTATTATAGGATAAACAAACAAAAATAATCTAACGTTTTGTAATTTTACCATTGAATTTTACTCTCCCTTATATGGTAAAAAAAATAAATTTTATATATATATATATATATATATATATTATATATATATATATATATATATATATATATATATATATATATATATATATATATAAAATATATATATATATATATATATATATATATATATATATATATATATATATATATATATATATATATATATATATATAATTGACTTTTTTATCACATCACCATGATTCATATACAATCAGTAAGCTACAAACGTCCTTTAATATCCAATTCGCTCTACCTCGGAAATAATATATTTTTATATATGTTACCGAAGGGGAATTCTTTAGTTGATAGTAAGTTTCGTCGTCCCGTGGGCTCGAACTAGCGAAGGACAAGAACTCAGGACTACAGTGGACGCATTTAACCCACGCGGCCAGCAAGTGAGGTATAAGTGGATATCGTCTCCCATATACAAACCGGCCGTCGAACTCAGGTGTTTGTATTTAGAGACGATATCCACCCACCTCTGCCATGCTAACCGTGTAGTGCATTTGTCACACGCAACCATATTATGACTTTTTATCACATCACCGTGATTCATATACAATCAGTAAGCTACAAACGTCCTTTAATATCCAATTCGCTCTACCTCGGAAATAATATATTTTCATATATGTTACCGAAGGGAAATTTTTTTGTTGATAATAAGTTCGGCGTCCGCCCGCCATGGCAAAACCTCCACGAGGTTTTACTGGACGACATGTGGTCTATAAAGAAAATGTGATGAAGACTAACCCTGTGCACCATCTACCTGGATGCCGTCCATGACTATATACATTATATATATATTATATATATATATATATATATATATATATATATATATATATATATATATAATATATATATATATATATATATATATATATATATATATATATATATATATATATATATATATATATATATATAATATATAATATATATATATATATATATCAAATAATATATATATATATATATATATATATATATAATATATATATATATATATATATAATATATATATATATATATATATATATATATATATATATATATATATAATATATATATATATTATATATATATATATATATATATATATATATATATATATATATATATATATATATATTATATATATATATATATATATATATATATATATATATATATATATATATATATATATATATATATATATATATATATATATATATATA
>JANJGK010000004.1:14495884-14543384 GCA_039081455.1 Macrobrachium rosenbergii
CCCAGTGGCTTCAGCTAATTACATTTTATATATATATATATATATATATATATATATATATATATATATATATATATATATATATATATATATATATATATATGTGTGTGTGTGTGTGTGTGTGTGTGTGTGTGTGTGTGTGTGTGTATAGATAAATCGATAGATGGATAGTATGAACGAAAGGGAGTGCCTTCAAGAGTTTGAATCTATGCCTTGCTAAGTTTGGAGAGTATCAAAAGATGGTTGGGCTAGGTTATGTAAATGCAAAGATGGATGACAATATTGGGAGTTGTGGTATACATGGGGCTCCTACAGCAAAAGATTTTAGAGAAATTTCTTGTTAAAATGTGCTTGGAACATTGCTTGAATGTTTGAAACACTCTCTATCGAAGAAAAACATTTATAAATATGTTAACAAAAGAGAAAATGTTGAGGAAATTAGTGCGTTAGACCAAGGTTTTTGTACAGAGTATAAGTAAAAGCAGGTTGGTGGATATGACAGTGTGAAGAGGAGAGGTTGAATGTTTGTCTGCTCATGTTTTGGTTGAAACAAAAATTAAAGTAAATGAAATTTACACTAAAGATTAATAATGTATTTGTAAGGATGATTGAAACCAGTGAATTTGATGAGAATTAAGTGAGGAGAGCAAATAAAGAAAAAAGTGGAAGAAAAACCTGGCATGGATTAAGAAAAAAACAAAGAAATATAAGGAGTATACGAAAAGAGTGTAAAGTTTTCGATAGTCATAGAGTCAGCAGGGAGCATAAGTGGGTTAGGAGTGACTAAAAGGAGAGAGTGGTGGGATAAGGCGATGAGAAGTTTAGTGCCTCCTAACCTACTCATGCTTCCCGCTGAGTCCATGACCCTATCCTGAAATTTTATCCTTTTTTTTATTTATATGTCCTTGTGTAATTTACTGATAATTTTCAAGGCGCAATTGCAAGACTAAAAGAAACAGACGATGCAAGGCAAGTAGCATGTTTAAAAAACAAGTAAAAAATGTGCCGAAGTTTCTTCAGCGCAATCGAGTTTTCTGTACAGCGTATAATCAAGGCCACCGAAAGTAGATCTGTTCGGTGATCTCGGTAAAATGCCCGGTGGTGGCCTGTCCCATATCGTTGCCAGATGCACGATTATGGCTAACTTTAACCTTATAAATAAAATAAAAACTACTGAGGCTAGAGGACTGCAATTTGGTGTGTTTCATGATTGGAGGGTTAATGATCAACATACCAATTTGCAGCCCTCTGGCCTCGGTAGTATTTAAGATCTGAGGGCGGACGGACATACAATGCCGGCACAATAGTTTTCTTGTACTGATAACTAAAAAGCAAGGGGAAGACTAGACTATGAACGAATTGGCGAACCTGCACTTCATTACAGAATAAAGTGTGGATGTTGAACATATGTGAAAAATACTGAAGATTAAAAGATGAAATATTTATGTAGCATATGTTGCATAATAAGTGCAGAAAATTTGGAGATACGTGGAAATGGTACAAGCTTTACGTATGAAATGTTGGGTCAAATTGTTTGGAGGTCGTTTCGTCGAGTGGAAAAAATGGAAAATGATAGGTTTGTGAAAATGATTTACAAAGCGACAGTATTACAAAGGAGAAGAGGAGGACCTAGAGTAACATTGCTATTGAGAAGGAAGATCCTCAGGATCCGGAAAACAAAGGAGCCCATTCAGTATACAGGTAAATGATCCAGCTTGTGTAGGAGGTTTCAGCACCCTGCTGTTGATCCTTTTGTGCGGTTTTGTAAAGCACAGGATTCTGTGGGCGATGTCACACAGGAGGCACTTTATGGTTCTGTAAGTAAGACGTGAATGTGACAGAGCGGTTTTCTATTCCTTTCACGCCACCCTTCGCACTTTGTGGACATCAAATACATGTGTATATAGAAGTGTTAATAAGTTTATCATGGGTGAAACACCAGATTAAATTATAGGTTGATGAAAAGAATATACAATTCAGAAGTGCCAGGAGGAAGGGGGTAAGACCTAGAATACTGTGGATAAATGGAGTGAAAGAGGTTCTGGAAAGAATGGAGATCAGCATCCAAGAGAGCAGATTGGAGATCAAGGGAGAAAAAAGAGAATTTGAAAATAGAAGGTAAGGTAAAATTAAACAGGGCCAGAAGGAAAAGAAGAAAGTAGATTAACAAGAGAAGAAAAAAAAGGGGGGGCAATCGGGAATAGAAAGAAAAGATGGAAAATGAGCTATGAGAGAAAGTTATAGAGAAGAGGATCTGTCAGAGAAGATGAAGGAAACAGAAAGAAAGGAGGAGGAAGAACTGTATGAGACTGACAAGATTGGCAGGTATCAGATATGTGAATATATATTCTATGACTCAGCCAGTAATATAATCATGGTTAAATATTCCCATTTAACTTGGCATTCCTTACCTGTTCAAACTGTTCTTTCTTGTCTGAAGCATGCCTTGATTACTGTGAACCTCTCTGCACCTGATCACTAGAAAAATTAAGGAAACATCGAAAAAAATTTTTCTCATTCATAGTTTTTAGATTGTAGTATATTACTATGGACGCTGCGTGCGCGTGTACTACTATGCATTTCAGCTGCCGTGTCCAACTGTATTTCGCCCATAAAACATTACAAAAGCATCGGGCAGGGTTGGTATTTTGGCAGAAGACGTTTGAAACCCCGACCTAACTGGGAAAAATATGCATTGATACCTAATGTGGGTAATTAAGGCCATTATAAGAGTAATTAAAGGGTATACTTACCTAAATTTCACAAGGACACCGATAGAGGCTAGTTGTCACGTGTAACTATGATGTAGAAGTATTGAACAGTGACGGACGAGGTGTAAACAGCGTTTGACAGAAGAAGGCTGTATGTGACCACTGTTTCAATGAAGGCCTATTTAGCTCAACGCACTCGAGGATGCAAGACTGCTTTTGTGCTGCGCCTTTTTGTAGTGTGCAACAGGGAGAGATTTCAGATGCGGAATATGATCAGTATAAAGTATAAATAGGAGAGTTGTTAACAAGCTTAATTAAGTATGACTGCGTATGTTAACAGTATATATATTGATACATATTCTACCATTCTCTTCCCTGATGTTGAATTATCAATAACAATAATGAAACTAATGATAATGAAAATGAAATCAATGTGTATTATTGTTATTATTATAAATAATGTATGATGTCTTACAATGCATTCTCATTCTCATCCGGCAAATAATAAATACTGGCCTTTGTCCATGCGCCACTGGTGCATGTCATGGGTATGACATCCCAGGCAGTAAGGAAGATTGTGCAATGTGACACCACGCCACAACCTGTGGTAGTAGCATCACCAACAATGGCACGTCTTTAATAATTTTACTGTTGGTGCCATTCGCTGGTTTGCTCACTGCAAGTTTGCTTCAAAGCAAGTTTTCATGATTGGTACCCTGACGATGGATTTCAAGAAGGCTGGCATTATCCTAGAGTTAACCTCCGAGACATCGGTATGGCGGGTTATGCATGACATGGGATTCAGCTACAAAACATCTCAGCAGAAGGTTGACATGACTAAAGAATCTCTCCACGTAGTATGCTGCAGGATCTGTGTGCTCCGGGCCCTGCAGCGCCACCGAGAAGAAGGGAGGGAGGTAGTTTATGTGGACTAGACTTGGTTCACCACCAGGATGAACCACAGCAGGGAGTGGGTTGACACCAAGCAGGCTATCACCAGTGCCATGCACAGCCGACAGGTACTGCCTGGGGAAGGAGAGCAATTTGTGGTGACAGCAGCTGGCACAGCCATCGGCTTCATTGAAGGTTCATTCCTCTGTTATCTGGCAAAGAATACCAGCAGAGACTACCATGGGGAAATGACAGGGGAGCTGTTCATACGCTGGCTGACGATGCAGCTTCTGCCATCACTACCTGAGCTGCAATAAGTATATATAAAGCCTTAAAAATGTGAATGTGTTGTAAAGTGAGTTTGTAATGAAAAGTTGTGGAATAAAGATGTAACGATAACTGCTAATACGGATGGTAAATAAATGAACATATCTTGGTACTTATAAGTGGAATTACATGGAACGGGAGACGAAAAGATGGAAAAGATAATCCTTCTATCGGTGAAGCAAGGAACATAGTGCAAACCCCTTACTTATGTACATGTTACACCCCATCTGTGAAATTGCCCATTTCATGAAAAGGGCAAATCACTTGCCCAGTTCATGAAATGGGCAAAAGGCCTGACCACTTCGTGAGATGGGCTGCCATGATGAACGAAAACATATCTGTGGTACTTAGATATTAGTACAGCCGAAAATCTGAACATTTAAGAAGGAAAAGATAGAGAGATAGATTTTTAAAGGTAGTTGCTTTAATAATTAAAAATTGAGACAGAATCCACGCACATGTAAGCAATGATTATACACATCAAACAAATTTACAACAGTCATTGGTCAATGTTGTTGCAGGATTTGTGGCTGTGGCAAGCACTGTTGCATCAAAGGCCAGCTTTCACACAAGAACACCACTTAGACAAGTAGTTGCTCCTGCAAAGACATCTCTGGTATCCTTGTCACCACACACACTTTCTGCTCGAACTGGTTCACGAATACTTAACTGTCCTGGGGGAATATTTTCCAGCACAAGTCCTTTGTATGGAACAAATTCAAACTAATTTCTGGCAAGTTTACTTTTGACAATTCCTCTTCTTGTGCCAGTCACATACCCATTGTCTCCTACTGCTAATACAACACCTACTATGTCTTGGGGATCTCTTTTACTGCGGTCAAATTGAGACACAGGCACAGACACATTGTCTCCAATACCAGCTGCTCATAGTGATCTTGTGCTGTGTGCTAACATTCGTAGAGCTTGTTGTTGAAGACCATGCTGAGCTTCCTTTCTTGCCCGTTTTGCTGGATGCAGTTCTTCAGTTGAGAGATTGTCTTGCTCTAGAGCAGGTTGCTGCTGAGTGTCTGCAACTGGATGTGCTTCACAGTCACATTCAGGGTCTACTGAAATTGGGTCATCCTGAGCTGAGTTTTGGGCAACTGGGACTGTATCGTTCAAAACAGGTTCTCCACTACTATAAGACTTTCAAGTTGTTGTTCTTCAACACCAGATGATATTCTGTTCATAAATACATCTGATAAAATTGACTTGAGACCACATTGGCTTGTTGCTAGTAAGTGCTTGACAGAGAATCATCTTGATTGCTTCTTGATATGAACTGTTCATGGCCCACTGGACAAACGGACGCCATGACTCCATTTAGCACAATTATTGTCTCTCATCCATGCCATGAGCTTGAGTTTTATATCCTCATTACCTCTTTCAATAGATCCCTGGCTCTGGGGATGCCTAGGACGCCCATTCACTAAGACAAGTTCAGGCCACAGTGAGGCAAGTTCTTGGATAAGTGCAGCTGTAAATTCATGGCCATTGTTGGACTGAAGTATGTGGGGTGCACCTATATCCAAGAAGATGAGAAGCCACAAGCCAAATTTTTTTAAGATAGGTCAAGCTGTTCAGATTTCTATAGCACACTAACATACAAACATTCACTTATATATATATATATATATATATATATATATATATATATATATATATATATATATATATATATATATATATATATATATATGTATGTATATGTTACAGTCAACATGCGTAATCAGTCATTACGCGAAATGCCTGAAATTTCAGTCAGGTAGCGAAATGCACTTAGGGGACATTTGATCCCCCCAGGAGCTAGTACTAAACACGGCGAAATGTATTTGACCCCCCAGGGGTTAGTACTAAACACGGCAAAACAGTGTAGGTGACTCACTGTTTCGCCGTGTTTAGTACTAGCTCCTGGGGGGATCAAATGTCCCCTAAGTGCATTTCGCTACCTGACTGAAATTTCAGGCATTTCGCTTAATGACTGATTACGCATGTTGACTGTAACATATATATATAGCACACTAACATACAAACATGTGTGTGTGTGTGTGTAATTTTAATAGCCACAATGCCCTCTTAACTTCACGAATTCTTCGCGCTTTTTTTGGATATGCATGTAACTACGAAGCCGAAAGATCCAAAGGGAAGAATGAAGAGCCTGTGACGGCCGGCCGCGGGAAGCGAACCCGAGTTACCTTAATCACAAGGAGGTCACGTTGCCGACCTAACCACGAGAAGGATAAAAGTCTATCATCTCTCGTACATATCTGTCGTTTTCAGATATATTTATTAGAGCTGGAATAGACCCATCCTCACCATCGTAGCCAAGTGGGCAATCGTTTTTATTGCTTTTTTAAGCTGAAATATATATGCAGAATCTTTCGGCTTCGTAGTTACAAGCATATCCAAAAAAAGCGCGAAGAATTCGTGAAGTTAAGAGGGCATTGTGGCTATTAGAATTACATATGTGTCTGGTAAAAGTGACCAGTAGATTCTGCATATATAATATATATATGTATATATATATATATATATATATATATATATATATATATATATATATATATATATATATATTATATATATATATATATATATATATATATTTATATATATATATATATATATATTTATATATATATATATATATATATATATACATATGTGTGTGTATATATATATATATATATATATATATATATATATATATATATATATATATATATATATATATATATATATACATATGTGTGTGTGTATATATATATATATATATATATATATATATATATATATATATATATATATATATATATATATATATATATATATACATATATATATATACTGTGTGCATGTGTGTGTGTATAAGATTATCAGTACTCATAAAAAAATTACCAATTCTAGTGAAGTATAGAATAAAGCTTTAATGAAAAGCTAGTAATTGAAAGTTACACCTTTTCCTTCAAAGGATATCAATATAGTATGACTTTTCCTCCAAGGACACAAGTTTAGTATGGCCAATGCTAGAGTGCTTGTAATCAGACCCGAAAGGAATTGTCCCTCCCTCTTTTAAAGAGGCCGAGAATAGAAAGCACAGAAGGGGATGAATTGATCTTCCCGGGCCATTTACAGACTCATAGCATTTCAGAGGAAGGTATCAGCGAATGAACAGTGCAAATAGACTTTGTCAACAGCCGTCAAGGTTTGTTTGCCGTCAATTGTTAAGGGCAGAAACGTTTTGGGTGTATTCTCTCGATTGAAATGACTGACCGTTGTATTCCATTCATTCCGTTATTTTTGCAACTCTACCTTTATCGTCAGCCCATGTATTCATACGCTTTATAAATAAGCGAAAAATAAACAACCCCTGGGCGGTATACGTTCACCGTGGCGCCTATTTGTTTATTTGTAGGCTTTGTGCCAGAGAATAGTTACTTCTGAGATGGATTCGAATCTGTCTGAGGTGTTAGTTTTTTTGTTTCTTTTTTACTCTTAAATACGGCAGGGATCACAGACGATTCTACATAGAAAAAAAAATAATCTGTTTGTAAATCAACAAAGTCGGGCTGAGTCAGTCTCACATCAGCGGCTTCACATGGGTAACGACAATTGCAGCAATGGGTCAGGCGAGTAAAATTGCTCACAATAAGTGGTAGGGGCGGAGGTATTTGCTCTCCAATTGCTTTCCTCTTTACCGCATCAGAGTTCTTGTGAATGAGAATCTATTCTAGGAAATTATGCATTTATCTAGGTTACTACTAAGTGTTGGCGTATGTTAGGTCAGTTAATGCAAAAAGAAGGGTTTTACTATAATAAGTAATAGTCTATGCCAAAGTTTTACTATTTATATTGTTTCCTTCATTTATAGTCAGAGTATTGTACATACATACTATTACATGCATAAATGCTTTTCTAGCAGCCCATTCCTCACTGTCTTGAAATTTCACTGAATTTGTGGAGGTTATTGCTGATTGTTTCGTTTTATTAACTGTAAGATATCGACAACAAAACTGTCAGTTTTCTGTTCAATAATTTACTTTTCTTCCAAATGTTTTACTCGGTCGGTTATGGGTTAGGTGAAATGTTCGTTGGGCCAACTAAGCGATTCTCAACATGTTTTGACTCACAGGTGGGTCAATGGTGGTGGTAGGCAGGGGTCGAACGAAGGACCTTTCGAATGGGAGACAAATATGCTATCCCTAACCCACGCTGAGAATATATAATTGCTAGATTTTTATACACTGAATATTAAATTTTACACTCAAAAGTGACCCAATTTATATCCGTGGATAAAGGAAATCAAAATGAAATATTTTTAAATCAAAGATGTTCAAAAAACAGATGACAGATAGGGGATTGCAGTAAAAAATGTGTCCAAAGGATTCCTCTCTATACTCGCTTTGGCAAACTCTTCTTTTTAAATTCTTTCAATTCGCTATCAATAGTTTATCTTTATATTTCGAAACTCCGTTTAAAAGAAAGCATTATAATCCGTATTTTATAAGCAATCATTGAATGATTGGTATTAAATGAACTCATACTCGACATGGAAAATATGTTTCATTGGAACTTTATCTGATGTGATCATATTCAGATTATTTTATTTTTCCTTCCTAAACTAAAAATTACTCTTGATTTTTCTTCCTAAACTAAAAATTACTCTTAAATGAATAGGTTTTTGTTGATGGAAATTTTGTTCCCACAGAATCATATTAAGTGTACAGTTATTTATCACAGCGTGGCCTACTGTTTTCATAGATTTAAGGCACTCTTGGAATAATAAAAACTTTGTCATCACTCATGTCATAATTTGCTTGTTGTTAGTTCATGAAAATATAACAAACATGACCTTTCCAGAATGAGCAGCATTAAAAGTAAAGTTTTATTCTTCAAAAAACACGGGAAGAAAACTGTATTCGCTGTGCAAATGCGTCGAAACAAACTTGTGGCTAACGAGCCGTGCAATGCGTCATATGGCAAAAGTTCTGAAGAGGAGAAGAAAATTCTTCTGAGAAGACATTCCTACTGCAGTCCTATGCAATACTCGTCATGATGAAGCACAATATAAAGTTACTTCGTCGCAATATTCCACTTCACGCTCTTGGGTTTAGGACCCCAGAGGAGCTCGTACTGAATGCACATTCGACGTGGCTCGAAAATCGTGATATTTGGTGAATTATCTGCGGGTTGAAGCGCGTTCGTGAAGTATTTCTTAAATTCATGTGAAAGGTCGATACGGGAGGGTGCTTTTCGGGCATTCATCTTCCCCGAAGGAAAATGTATTTTGAAAAATACATTCAAAATAGATATTTTTATTTTCTTTTGCCATGCTTTTACATGGCATAAGCTTAGCGGGCAGGATAATACGAATTACTATTGGCATTACTGCTATTGTTCAGCACATTGTTCACTAAATGCAGGTGTTTTGTGAATTCACAGAGAATTATTGCATTCAAATATGGAGGATGTTGAGTATACTTATAACTTTTAATAAGTACTTTAAAATGCAGGAAATAAAGTATCATATCATCTACATCTCATACAAAGGATAGAGAAAAAAAAATACATTCAGGTGTAGGAAAAGCCGAGTGAATGTATAATTGATTATTATTATTATTATTATTATTTTTTTTTGTATACTTCGAGCAAAGTTTAGCTGTTTTGTCTGTGAGATTTCAGTGTATCCTCTTTCCGCTTTACCTCGCTCTTCAGATATATGGAAATTATCAGAGACAAAAATGTGAGATGCTCTCCCGATTTTCTTATTGATTGCTGTAGTATTTGTATTAGTATCATCATCTCCAATAAACACACAATCTCATACAATCATAATGGTGCATAGTATCCTTTTTGTATCATTATTATGATGGCCATACAGTTAACAGCTTAGGTAGTGATACTTTTCTTACTATTACTACTACTATTGCGGTCATACCTTCACATGGTGAAAATATGTAAGTAGACGATTATAATAACTTAAGGGATCATAGTTATTCTGTGTATAAAAGATAATTACTATACGAAACGCACCACGGTCACAGTAGAAAAGGGTTTAATTTTAAAGCTGATGGATTGTACCGCGTTATATTACAAACGAAATGTAAAAGAAATTATAATTCTTCCGATGCACTGACCCTTTCCATTAAGTTAAGTATACCTTAGTTTAACCTGACCACTGAGCTGATTAACAGCTTATTGTGGAATCCGAACCACATTATACCTAGAAATGAATTTCTATCACCAGAAATAAATTCCTCTAATTCTTCGTTGGCCGGCCGGAGATTCGAACGCGGGCCTAGCAGTGTGCTAGTCAAGAACTATACCGACCTGTCCAACGGGGAACTGCCTCTTCCATTAGCGAAATGGAAAATCATAATTTATGATTTACTTATAGTGACCAGTGACTCTTACTTATAAAATTATTTTTTTCGTGAAGTTTATAAAGGCTGAAAACCATGGTTTATTTCCCTTCTTTAGATTAAATAAGGCAAAAACTGCAAGTTCCTAAATGTACCTGCTTCACTGTTGCACCATGAAGAATTCAATTAAATGGTGTTTGATTCCTACGTTTCCATGTCAGCAGAGATGAGTGGGACTATAAAGTGTAATAAGTCTTACGAGATGTTGTAAATGTACCAGTTTATGTGTATTTCAGCTCATCAAATTGTTAGAATTAAGTATCGAGAATCATATGATGTATTTAGCCCACCTGCAAAGGATCTAGAGATGATAATGTTTAGGATCAACCCTTGGAGTTACTAACAGAAGTCACTGCAGATATCGTGTGTGTGTGTGTGTGTGTGTGTGTGTGTGTGTGTGCCGATATAATCCACATATAAAAAATTAGGGCTTTAGACAAAACTCCTCATGAGCTCTGTTACTGTCTGTGATTGATCAACTTGATAGACTGAAAAGGGGGGAAGTAACGTTTGGCAACACCCTACAGTTCATGGATGCTTTATGCTTTATTCATAGGAAGACAGAATGGCAGAAGGATGCAAGAATCCTCTGATAGGCGAGGAAAAGTAAACATGGAAGAATAAATGTGGAAAGGTTAAGCAAACAATGAACTGTGAAGAATGTAGTCATGAGAGCAATGAATTGTATATTCGATACTGGGACATAGAAACAGTAAGGAAGAAAATGAAATGGAAATGAAGATGAAACAGAAGTGGAAAACGTTTTTTACAGAAAGGGGAATTAAAGGATGGTTTAGAAATGTTTATCAACTGTTTAATAGTACCATATCAGTTTCCAGCATACATCAGTAATTCCTGCTCCTTAGTGCTAATTATTTGTTGCAAATAATTTTTTTTATATATATTTTCCATAAACAAAAGTCCTTTATTCTCAAAATCTGGAATTTTAGCAAATCATGCCTTGTGGTTGTGTCACTTATTAACATGAATATGCTAACTTGAATGTACGGTCAATGGCCCTTGTTATCTTGTTCCATATGAATAGAGTTCATCTTCTAATATAATAATAATAATAATAATAATACACTGAGCATTGCTGTGGGTAAATACTTTTACCAAGGTGAATATCATATTTACCGAGAAATATGTTCAAACTAAAGTATTAGCAGTTCCGCAATTGTTAAAGCATATTGGGTAAAATTGTCAAATTTTCATCATTTCAAGTAAAAAATAGTTCAGTTTATGTTGTTTGGTGTCATGAGCCATAAACCAAGATAAACAATACAACAAATAGTATAGCTTTAGAAAGATTTATTTGTATGTCGTGTCAAAATAGTATAAATTATATTTGCTTATATTTATCGATACTTGAGTAACTTAAGCTGGTTTACCCTGGTAAGTTTACCGACAACAGTTATATATTATGCTTATTCCATTGAATATACGTTTTTACATTGTAAAAGGGTACTATCTCTTTAACTATATATGTATATATATATATATATATATATATATATATATATATATATATATATATATATATATATATATATATATATATATAAATCTATGAATATAGATACATATATATAAGTATTTGTATATATATACATACATTCATATTTATATATGCATATATGTATATGTATTCATTTCATATATATACATATATATGCAGATATGTATGTATACATGTATGTGTATGTATATAAATATAAATATATATGTATATATTTATACATATAAATATAAATATATATAAAAATATAAAAATATTATATATATATATATATATATATATATATATATATATACATACATATATATATATATATATATATATATATATATATATATATATATATATATGTATATATTTATCTATATATATTAAGAGACAATCACGTGTATAACAGAAATATATTTATGACTCATATTAGAATCGAACCCAGGTCTTTCAATTGAAAGGCAAGGGCGCTGCCCACTAGGCCATACAAGTCATAAAAGAAGTTACAACCTAAGGGCAACTGCACCCAAGGTATTACCTGGGCAGGCTAACTGCTTGTATACCAGCATGTTTTCCGTATCTTCCCAACTCAGCAATGACCCAATTGACAGCATCTCATTCGAATTATCCACTCAGAAGGGACAAATCAAATGCAATAATGTCAACTGGGTCATTGCTGAGTCGGGAAGTTGGGGAAAACGCGCTGGTATGCAAGCAGTTAGCTTGCCCAGGTAATTAGTGGGTGCAGTTCCTTCAGTTTCCAACTTCCTTTATGACTTGTATGGCCTAGTGGGCAGCGCCCTTGCCTTTCAATTGAAAGAACAGGGTGCGATCCTGATGTGAGTTAGAAATTTATATAAATATATATATATATATATATATATATATATATATATATATATATGTATATATATATGTAGATGGTATATATATATATATATATATATATATATATATATATATATATAAATATATATATATATATATATATATATATATATATATATATATATATATATATATATATATATATATATATATATATATATATATATATATATATATATATATATATATATATATATAAGCAAATCCCACAGGAAAATGACAGGCAGAAGTTCAGTACCAAAAGCTTTCACGTTTGTTAATGCAACGTCGGGGCACGAATGAGACGGATATAAAGATGGTTACAAAGTAAACACAAAGAACAAGAATACCAGATGGTCAGTTGTCAAAGGGTAATAAACAGAAAGATAATCCAGGATAATCCGGGATCGAGCTGTCACAAACTGAACCCAAGACCAAACAAAAAGAAATACTAAAGTTTAGGCTTACAAAATCCAAAAACATGTATAACCTTGAACACCAGATGGTTAATTGCCAGAGGGTAAAAAACAAAAGGTTAATCCACGGCAAATCCGGGATCACGCGGTCACAAACTAATCCAAATATATACTTAACCGTAAGGCAAACGAAATCTTACCCATTAACATTGCAGAAACATGTATAAAAATGAATATTAATTTTGCATATATTTATCAACAACTTTTTTAATTATGAAGGCATCAAGTTTAAACGAACCAAGACTTTACTCCAGTTAATAGGATGATCTAAATCTCTCATATGTACGAGTAATGCATTCGATATTTGGCCAGTTCTCACAGAATATTGGTGTTGTTTGATTCGTTGTGAAAGTGATTTTCCAGTTTGTCCATAATATATTTTATCACATTTTTTATAAGCAATTTCACAGATGCAGCCAGAAACGCGAATATAAAAAATAATGTTGACTTTATAGACAAATTGAAGAGTTTGAATTTGAAATTTGATTTTACTATGGTTAGTTTTGATGTTGTCTCTTTATTTACAAAAGTGCCTGCAGCTGATTTCCTGGGATTTTTAGAGGAAGAATTAGAAAGTTATGAGATTCCCTTAACTGTAGCAAACCTCACAAATCTTATAAGGTTATGTATCAAAGACAGTAAATTTAGTTTCAATGGGGAATTTTTTGGATAGTCCCTTATCTACTGTCTTCAGCAATACTCGTATTTGCATGGAATTTTTTGAGACAAAATTCTTACCAAGAATTTTGCCAAGAATTTTGCCCCGAAAAGTTATATGGTTTAGGTATGTAGATGACATTTTTTGTATCTGGCGTGACAATGCGTGTGTGTGTGTGTGTGTGTGTATATATATATATATATATATATATATATATATATATATATATATATATATATATATATATATATATATACATATATATACAGTGTGTGTGTGTGAGTATGTATGTATGTATGTATGTATGTATATATATATATATATATATATATATATATATATATATATATATATGTGTGTGTGTGTGTGTGTGTGTGTGTGTGTGTGTGTATGTATATATATGTATATGTATATTTATGTATAATTACAACCATTTATATAAATACGTATTGTCACTCATGTTTATAATGATGCTTACGCAATTAAAACCAGCTCCATGTGTGCAATCATTTTATATGCGTCAATCATTTTATATGGGTATTTTGATAGTAAATAGTATTATTTCGTTATCAAGGATTATTATGCAGTGTTACAAAATAAGTAATAAAAGATTTGTAATTTTTCGTAAAATGATTAGGTCCTTTTTTACGCATAACTTTTTACGTTTACCCGTAAAGTGTTTTTGTTTGTTTCATGCATTTACCGGAAATCATGAGTTGATTTCGCTCACTCATCTCCTATTTTCATATGTATATGAAAATAGGAAGTGTTTATCACAATAAGAAATAACGCTCTCTTCACAAGTAATTTTATATTTAGATTCTGTTTCATGTCGCTCACTATTGTGCTTCAATGGAATCCTCATAATCTACAGATTCATTTATGCAAACCCTAGAGAATATACGAAGAGAGCTTCACCCTAGGATAACAGTATATCATTCTGTATGCATGAATGATCTCGTAAATAAAATCAGCAGAGAACGTTATACCATTTTCCATCATATCATTTCTGCTTAAATATCTTTCTTAACTGTATCCTCACCAGTTCCAGTGCGAAGGATTTGTGATTTATATTCCAAACAAAGGTCACAGCAAAAATTGACATGGAAATACTTACTTCACAAGGTGAAAGCCTAGAAAACTTATAGCTAAAAATCTAGGCTTTGTGCTCACTGCAATTTTCAGGACGCTTGCAAATAGACTCGTGATTACTTAAGTCTCCTATAAACGAAGGTATTGATCGGAAAACACCTTTCCATTGATCCACGCCTATTCTTTACCTGTCTCGTTTTAGCAACAAATCCTTCCTTTGTTTCCTAAGTCTACAACTTTGTTTCTTAATTGCGCTGTAAAGCGCTTCATGGCAGCTAAAAAAAAAAAGTTAAGTATATCTTAGTTTAACCAGACCACTGAGCTGATTAACAGCTCTCCTAGGGCTGCCCCGAAGGATTAGATTTATTTTACGTGGCTAAGAACCAGCTGGTTACCTAGCAACGGGACTTACAGCTTATTGTGGAATCCGAACCACATTATGACGAGAAATGAATTTCTACCACCAGACATAAATTCCTCTAATTCTTCATTGGCCGGCCGGAGAGTCGAACGCTGGGCCAACAGCGTGCTAGCCGAGAGTTCTACCCACCCCTCCAGTGAAGAACTTTCATGGCAGCTAATTTAATATTCGTTCCCTTGGTACTGCTGTGGACGTCGACAGTGACTGCTTTTTAATAAAAGTTGTCGACCAGCTAATATTTGGAATATATTTCCTTACAATGAGTGTTGTGCTGTTCTGCTTATCGTAACTAAAGATTCTAGCTTCTGTCTAGTGAAAATTTTCCCCATTTAGTCGAGATGCATTCTTATACACCCTTAATCCCCTACCTGGTGGTAATGGAATTCTTCATATCTAACGCACCTCTTTTTTTAAGCTTCAGCAGCCATCATTGCATAACTCTTGCACCCGTCCCCTATTTTTAAGTTTCTGTAAATGAAAACTATTGAGATGGCTATTTGTTGTCCGTCCGGACTTTTTCCTGTCCGCCCTCAGATCTTAAAAATTACCGAGGCTAGAGGGCTGCAAATTGGTATGTTGATCATCCACCCTCCAATCATCAAACATACCAAATTGCAGCCCTCTAGCCACGGTAGTTTTTATTTTATTTAGGGTTAAGGTTAGCCATGTATCGTGCGTCTGGCACCGCCTAGTCCAATTCTGGAGGCGTCGCCGACGCACCTTCAATTGACCGCATTTTGGGAGTAACTGAGCGCTGCCATGTCGTAGCTGAGAGTTTCATACTGCAGCACATCGAGAGGCTCGTATGATGTCAGTCGAAGACAGTTACAACGAGATCGTGACACTGCAGCTCGTCGAGAGGCTCGTTTAGATTCTCAAATGTGCTTTTTTTCATTTTGATTTGGTATCTTTATTTAAATTCGATTTGGTCAGCCTAGGTAAACAGGCCACCACCGGACCGTGGCTGAACGTTTCATGAGCCGCGACTGAGAGTTTCATGAGCCGTGGCTAGGGTTGTGAAAAAACGGTTTTTTTTTATTGCGTGTTTTTTTTTTCAGGTAAAACAAAGTTTTCCATTTTTTTTTCTTTGCATTCAGTTTCTCAATTTTTGAAGACCTTACTTATAGTTACTATAGACTTATGATGTTATTTACGACTCACAACTTCCTTCTAGATAAGAGGAATTAGCCTTCTAGATTAGAGGAATTAGAGGAATCATTGAAATGAGGATATTTTTTGCTACCTCTTTTAATATGATTTTTCACTTCTTTTTTTGCTAAATATATAATTAGGTAGAACAATTTTCTTTTGCGGGATTGGCTAAGTATATAGCCCGAGAGGTTACGGTAAACTGGAACCAACCCTAACAAAACACCACATGGACAATAATTGTTGCGTTCTGTTATTGTCATTCTCGGGGCAAAAACATTTGGCTACCTACCATAGGATACCGTGGCTTATGGTAGCCTACCGTAGGTCGTAGCCTACGATTTATTAGTTTTCGCCAAAGGAAACCCTGTACCACCACCAAAAAATATGTCATGCAATAGCCATGCACATATAGGCTAGTTCTTTTGTTCACTTAGCCGGAAAAAAAACTTCACCATAATATTTGCCATGTAAACACTGATCATTGTCATATTTTTTAGTTGTTTAATATGCCTAGACTTTATTTTCATATTATATAGCTTGCCTTATATATTTAACTATCACAACATCAAAACGATATATAATAAACATGGCATGACTTTAAACAATGAGTTAAGCTCACATTTTTAGTAAATGTACACAGAATATCACCTGGACTGTGACATATTTCACCATATCATATATCGCCAATATAATGAGCACAGTAACATTCCAACCACCCTCCAAGAGCAACAACTGCCCACTGCCATGCTTTGCACATTTATTTTGGTTCTGGAACAGAGCTTATTGATACGAGTATGGTACAAGTTTCAGTTGAACATGTTGGATACTAAACACGTGTTGTACCATACATACTTAAGGAACTGTTGCCAGTCATACAGTCTTACCTCTGAATCTGGCACATGTATGATGCAAGACTCAGTTGAACATGTTTGATACTGAACACGTATATATGTCTTGTATCATACATCCTTTTAATGAACTGTTGCCAGTCATACAGTTTTCACACCTCTCTTCCTGTTCAGATGCATTGAAATTGAAATAATTGACCCCAGTACCTCATGGTTTCAAGATATGATTGAAAAGCAACAGTAAAACTTGTTTGATAATTGAAAATTTCAATGTTCAAATATGGAATATTGAAATTCTAATGATATAAACGTAGTTATGTAGCCAAAATACTCATAATCGCCCTAGTTTTTATTTTTCACACTAATAAATTTTTCTTTCCAGTGTTACATTGCCTTGTTACCTAAGCCCTAGGCATAATATAAGCACAGTTAGCCATTTTTTTTCTTTTGCAATTTAGGAAACAATAGAATGAGAATAAATGTTTAAAAATAAATAAAAACACAATTCTGTCATTTTTTAGGCTGTTTTTTTTTTTTTGCGAAAAACACGTTTTTATCCGGAAAAAACAAGGTTGAAAAAATGATTTTTTCGGGTTGCGACCCTAGCCGTGGCTGATTGTTTCATACAGCATTATACGCTATACAGAAAACTCGATCGCGCCGAAGAAACCTCGGTGCAATTTTTACTTTTCTTTTTACTTAATTGAAAATAACCCTTCGGACGAGGCTGAATCTGGTCATCTCTTTAACTTCGACCTCCTGAGGATGGTATGACGACAGGCGAGGCGTATTAATTCGTTTCTAATTCTACCCAGAATTATATGTATCCCGCGGCAGAGGCGAAAAACGAACTTACTGGACCTTGGCAGCCTCTCAATTTGGCGCTGAAACGAAACACCTAACTACGAACCTCACTGTAACATCTAGTATCCTTTCATGCACTTGTGTAACTCCTGCCCGGGACCACAGCTTACCTGTGTGTATAACACCTATTCCTGGTTACTGGTTTCCCCTACCCTAGCCAAAAAGACGCGCTATTGGGCTGCATCTAAAAGGTAGTTTTAGTTAGGTTATTCTATAAACATCACTAAATTTTTTCACTGATGTAGCATTCTTTAAAAGTATGAACATTTTTTTTTTTGTATCTCCTTGAAACAATCTTTTCAGAGGCTGTAACATGTCGTTCGAAAATGTTTCAATGAAATGAACATATAACTTATGCATTAGTATATCGGAAATGAAGGCACAAAACTTCTTATACCTGCAGTCAAGCACTCGGTTCCGTTTTCTTTCAACTCCAGCTGTTGCATTCCTAGCCATTTAGTATATGTAATATCACATTTTATGAGCACATACGCAGAATCAGTTGACATGATCATTTGCCCTTTAAATCAAGTCAATGTCCTCCTCAATTGTTTTTTTTTTTTTCAGTATCACTCAGTAATCACATGTTTGACGTCATACCCATGAAATATCTCGCAATTTATTCATTATAAATTACCTTAAGAGTTACAATCCCTCATTCAATGACTGGTTGCAAATTTGACGCAGTACGGATCATCCTCTCTCTCTCTCTCTCTCTCTCTCTCTCTCTCTCTCTCTCTCTCTCTCTCTCTCTCTCTCTCTCTTTAGCGACAGTTCCTCATTGGAGGGGTGGGTAGAATTCTCGGCTAGCACGCTGTTGGCCCAGCGTTCGATCCCCCGACCGGCCAATGAAGAATTAGGGGAATTTATTTCTGGTGATAGAAATTCATTTCTCGTCCTAATGTGGTTCGGATTCCACAATAAGCTGTAGGTCCCGTTGCTAGGTAACCAGTTGGTTCTTAGCCACGTAAAATAAATCTAATCCTTGGGGCCAGCCCTAGGAGAGCTGTTAATCAGCTCAGTGGTAAGGTTAAACTAAGGTATACTTAACTTCCCCATAGCTATGCATTTCTGGTTTATTTGGGCATACCATTGACGGTAGAAACTTTACCTGATCACGATTCGTATGAATTAATATTCTCACATCTGGGTGGCAGTTCCATATGCAATACCTTCTATTCATAGTGGCTGGTTGATTAAAAATACTTGAAATCTTGCTCTCAATATTCTCGACGCTACAGATATTCACGTCATAACAGCAGGTCACATATGAGATATTCCTTTGACTTTTCACTCGACACATTACAAATGACTTTGGCTGAAAGCTTCTTTGCATTTTATATAGGTGCATTGTCAACGTCATCTCGCTCCCCGTCACTCGCAACAGTCATAACTAATTTCTTTCCGTAAATCAACTTAAAATTTCTCTTAAAGCTTCAAGCTAGGTCTTCATTTTTAGTTTTCTGTAAAAGAAAACCTTTGAGGTGGCTATTTGTCTGTCCGTCCGCACTTTTTCTGTCCGTCCTCAGATCTTAGCCCTTGAACCATTTAGTACGTATATACTGTATATACGTAGCGAGCCAAACCTACCCGAGTCGTTTAGTACGTATATATATATATATATATATATATATATATATATATATATATATATATATATATATATATATATATATATATATATATATATATATATATATATATGCTTTGACCGTGGCGTTTATGTCCCAGGAAGTCTTCCTGACTATATCCAAACAACAAACTTCCTCCCGATCCCCTTTTATCCTGATTCTCCTGATTTTCCATGTCTAATGAGGGAATTTGCCAATCGCGGCTACATCGCTAGTTATAGCCAGACGCCACTCTGCTGGTCTGGTTCGTTCTCTTACTCGGAACTTTGGACTTTCAACGCAGTGGGTGGAACGGCTATAATCCTATCTAATCCAACTTAGTACCGGTCGTGTGCTACTTTCATACTTTTTCAGCTTTAGCGCAAATGAAAAACGATAAGTAATTGTAATTTATTGACATTTATTCTGACTGAAATATGAAAAATGTACTCGCTTGACTCTTTTCTTATTCTGCAACTTGTTCGGTGCATGTGACTGAACTCCAGAAACGCTACATTCTGAATAACGACCGCAAATTGTTTTGTTTGTTTATTCTGAAATTGATAAAATTGGCAATTGTAATTTATTTCATCAATTCATTTTTATCATTCATGAAAATTACTTCAAAAGCTATGTATATTATGCTTATGTCCCTATGCACATACAGACACACACACACACACACAACTTCCCGACTCAGCAATGACCCAATAGACAACATTTCATTCGAATTATCCCTTCTGAGTGAGTAAGATAGAAATCATCAACACACAATCACGTGTGGAACAGAAATAAATTTCTGACTCACGTCGGGATCGAACCCAGGTCTCTCAGGTGGAAAGTTGGGGAAAACTCGCTGGTATGCAAGCAGTTAGCTTGCCCAGGTAATTCCTTGGGTGCAGTTGCTCTCAGGTTCCAACTTCTTTTAGACTTGTATGGCCCAGTGGGTAACGCCCTTGCTTTCCACCTGAGAGACCTGGGTTCGATCCCGACGTGAGTCAGAAATTTATTTCTGTTCCACACGTGATTGTGTGTTGATGATTTCTATATATATATATATATATATATATATATATATATATATATATATATATATATATATATACTTACAAGTATTGGTGCAATTGCAATTCTTACCTTGTTGGGATGCTTCTGACTGGGTACCAATTTGTCGTTGTGCAAAAAAAAAAAAAAAAAGTTATGTAAGTAAGAATTCAATAAGGGAAGGTCTCCGGAGAGAAATTCCGGGTCTGAATTAATTGCATGTATTTATAAGAATCAGAAGAACAAATTACAGGGAGCCATGTATGCTAGGCTCTTGGCCCTTTTCAGGTTAAAATTAATAATAGACAAAATTAAGAGTAAAATCAGTTAGAAGGCTTGATTGATGGACGTAGGGGCACAGCAGGATACAGATGTTCTACAGCATTCACACACCTCTTCTGTAATGCATGGAGAGGGAACACGATCACTGAGTGAGCCAAAACACAGTCTAATTATTATACGGAATGCTGGAGGTGCAAGGAGCAACGTCAGGATATGTTCAGTTAAATTACCAACAAACTTCAGGGTCTAGCACAGTGCAAAGGGAAAAGGAAAAATGAAATGAGATGAGTAATAGATAAATGACTGAACACTCTCCACAGCATGGTACCTTTATCCCTTAAGCAAATCTCCTTGGTTGCAGGATAGAATGGCTCTCAGACGAGTAGGACCTTCAACACATGGCACTTCAGGTAGCACTTGGATGGTAAGGTGAACAACCAGACAAAACAGATTGGAATGAGAGCTTGGAAGTCACTCTCAGTGGCGTGTTACTGGGCCAGTCTACTGGCTGCGTCTCTCTCCCGACAATGGTGTCAGCCCTTATTAGACCTCACTTTCTTACCAGCTTTTATAGTCCCAAGCATTTCAAGTGTCCTGGATAAGGAGGACGATTCCTGTTAATTCTGGCTTTGGGCAGTTTCACATTTCAGCCTAGGAACACAGATCCTGTGTGGGAAGTAGAGGGATCAGCTGAAGAAAGAGTGTCTCGGGGAAAAACAGCTTAAGTTAAGCACTTTACGGAGGCTTAGTGAGGGAAAGTGCAGACCCTAACTCATTTAATGGGCAAAATTCAATTAATAGGGAAGCGTCTTAAGGACACTCCCTGATCTGGGTGTTATTTCTCCGAGTTTGAAGACATGTTTGTCCTCTATAGAAATCCAAACCACTTGACAGACCCAGACAAAATTTGGTACGCAGCACCTATGTGACCCCAGGAGGATTATAACTCAAAGTCAAACCCCTACTCCCGTGACAGATATCAAACACAGACAAACTGAATGAAATTTTCGTTTTTACCGTTATGGGTTAATGGTAATTTTTCGCCTGAAGCGATCCAGGTTTTCTTCCAGGCGTTGCCAGACGTATGATTAACCTGCAACAATAAGTCCTCTATAACATCAATTTTTTATCAGAATTTACGTGAACTCTGATCATAATATATGATAATTAATATAATTGTTAATTATCTCGATAAAATCAATATTAAAAAAACCTACATCGATAAACGAAGTGAGTGTAGCTGCGATGGAGGTTTCGAGAACGCCACACGCAATGGGTTTGAGTTTTTCGTTTTCTGTTAGACCGGTCTCCTCTGGTGGGGGCATGTTAAGTTAGGGATCGGTATTGTAGAGGAGCCCGGTGTCAAGAGGATGAGGAACAGTTCTAGAAAGTATCACGCATAGACGTGATTCAGCCACGATGAATTTGAGAAATTTGAGGAAGAATGAAGCGAGTAGTAACAAATACATCAAGCATAGAATTGAGGAGAAGAAAATGAAGGGAATGGGAGAACAAAAATCAATGTGTAGTGATGCTGTTTTTCTACTACACCATATCGCACGCTTCTTAACAGGTGTAGTCACCTTTCACAACGCGGGTTTATCGCTCGCGATCCCTAGAGCCTACCAAGGCCAACAGAATTTTAAAATTCTGTTGGCCTTGGAGCCTACCTAGACTGTCTTCAGAGAATCTCGGGACAAACGAGAAGCCTTTCAAAGTCACTCTTTACATGTTTATTGAACATAATGTGATGAATTCACACAAACACTGACAGAAAAAAACACAAACACTAGGATGATTACACAGTCAAATAAGTCCACCATTTCGATTTCAACTACTAGGCCTAACGATCACACTTCAGTTTCTTCCGTAAGTTTCTGAAGTTTCGTACGATAACGAGTTAGAGGTATGTTCACGTAAATTTGCTGAAGACAGATACCTGCACAACTCACCTCCGATTTGCCATGCAATGCAATGCATTCCACATAATGAATAAAAGGTCCGTCTATTGTTGCAAGGGAGACAGACTTCTCCCACCCACCCACCCACCCACCCACCCATACACACACACACACACACACACACACACACGTCTCGTAGAAATACAATATTTTTATTTATTGTCTTTGTTCAGTGGAGATGCCTTTTATTCTTTTCTAACAGAGGAATGCAACTTTCCCTCCCCCTCTGTCTTCCCTCCCACTTCCCCTCCCAGTGCCCCCTCCCTTCCCCAACCCATTCCACTTCCTTTTCCCCTTCCCCTTCCCCTCCCTTTTCTCTCCCCTTCCGCCTTCCCCCTCCCCTCCACCTTCCTCCCCTCCCTCCTCATTCTCATCCCCTTTCATCTCCCTCTTACATCCCCCTCCCATCCCCCTCCCCTCCCCTTCCCCTTCCCTCCCCCTACCCGTAGACTGTCATTCAGAGTTACCCTGGCAGCACCGGGTTGGTCAGCTAGTGTATGTGTTTGTATATATATATATATATATATATATATATATATATATATATATATATATATATATATATATATATATATATATATATATATATATTGTATATATGTGTATATGTATAACTGAATCACGAAAATATGGAACGTATTTACACACACACACACACACACACACACACACACACACACATATATATATATATATATATATATATATATATATATATATATATATATATATATATATATATATATATTCAGTATACAGAAAAGAACGGGTTTGCTAACGTGGTGACGAAAACAAGACCTTTTCTGCGCAGGTAGTCACGTGAGCCTCTCCCCACTAGAGTTTTCTGTGGCCGGGTGCAGCTTATTTTTGCGGCCATTCTTGTACTTTTGCGTTCCCTTTGGTAAAAATAATCTTCGGTTAAGAGTATTTTTTTTTTTTTTTTTGCCTTAATGCTAAACTGATCCACTGGGGCCATGAGGCATTAAAAGTCCGGGAGCACACAGCTGTCCAGTAAGACTGGCAAAAACAAACCTGCTTTCATCGTAAGTATTATCGTATGAATTAATTTAACAAAATAAGAACAAACAACGCCTCGATATCCATGCAGTATCAGTTTATTAGTTTCATAACTCCTTTTTACGCTTCGACACTCGTTCTTTTTCGTTTTATTTGTGATAATAACTTTAAATCGTCCAACCTAAGGTACACAGAAATTTAGCAAGAAATAACTACATCTTCGGGAACATCAGCTTCAGACGGTTCTAACTGAGAAACTAGGAATCTTGTGGCAATCTTGACCTTCCCGTAAAGTTTCGCCATGAGCTGCAGAAAATCTCTCTCTCATAATACATAACTGAGACATGAAATCATCAGACTTTGCTCAACCATGATTTTTCTGATTTACTGCATTCTGTTACTTTAACTCCTTAATCAGAACATTTCAATGCAAATTTCTTGACGGTTTAACCAGCAAAGCAACGATGAGAGACTTCTATGACGTTAGAAATTGATTTTTCATGCTTTTCTTCCTCTTTCTCGGTCAAATTCTGTTCTCCAGTATATAATCCTTTATGCTTTCATTTTCAATTTCAAGTTCGGTGGTTAGATTTTTAAGGAAAATGCTGGTCAGGCACATTTCTACTGACAATTTCGTTCGCTGTTCTGTTTTGCAATAGCAGAGGATGACAACTGCTCGTTGAAAACATTCTTCTTTATATTTAGTGGGAGTTTTTCACTTAACAGTGCAATGTCTTTCCTGACAAATATTTTCTGAAGCAAACTTTAAAATTCACTGAATGTGGATTGTCATACAGTTCATTCATTTAACGTATGCAACGTATGCAATAAAACCAAGAGTAAAAAATGCGTTGGGTTCTTCGGCGCAACCGAGTTTTCTGTACAGCCGCTACAGCGTATAATCAAGGCCACCGAAAATAGAGCTATCTTTCGGTGGTCTCGGTATAATGCTGTATGAGCCGCGGCCTATGAAACTTTAACCACGGGCCGGTGGTGGCCTGGCCTATATCGTTGCCAGAAGCACGATTATGGCTAACTTTAACCTTAAACAGAATAAAAATCTGTGAGGCTAGAGGGATGCAATTTTGTGTTTGATGATTGGAGGGTGGATGATCAACGTACCAATTTGCAGCCCTCTAGCCTCAGTAGTTTTTAAGATCTGAGGGTGGACAGAATAAAGTGCGGACGGACAGACAAAGACGGCACAATAGTTTTCTTTTACAGAAAATTAAAAGTATTCCAATAGCTCTTGATTTGACCGTCTTGTAGGTATGAATTTAGCACTGTATGAGTAAGTATTTCTTAAAGTGACCTGACAGAATTTCTTAATTTTGAAATCTATAAAGTCAGTTATATCGTCAGTTCGCTACTCTCATTTTGTGCAGAATTTTTTTCTGCTCCTCAAAACTACTTCCAAAAGCATTTCTTGGTATTGTGTGATCACATGCTAAGAAGAATTCATAATATCAAACCACTTATCAGTAAGATCAATGGAATTAGCAGTTTCTTCTCAATTTCTGCTGTTTAAGAGACCCTTCTTACCCGAGTATTCAATTGCTTTTGCAACTGAACTGGATACCAGCTGTACACCCAGTTTCACACACTTTCTTTTGGCCTAACAGGTTAAAATGACTTTCATTTGCCTTATAAGAAAAGCCATGTTCTATCTTCCTCTGACTACACTTTTCGCAGTGTCAGAATCAGACACAAAACTCTCAACATGCAACTTGGTTTCATGTCGTCGGCAACATCATCCTTGCAAAAATGCACAGAGCAGATCATAGCATGATCTGGGTTAGGTTGATCAGATCGTCGAAACGCCTGTATCTAAGCATCACTGAAAAGTTCATTTCTCGGAAAACGAAAGAAGCGTTTGCCTCAACCAAAAGACGGTATTTTAATAGTGTCTGGCAAAGAAGAATATTTCCACACTGACGTTTACTTCAAGAAGAAATGTTTGCGAATGAGGCATTGTACAAGGCGGCTTGTGTTTAAATGCTGCAATTCTAAAGAAGTCACTGGAGACAGGATAAAGATAAAATACAAACAGCGGGACATTTTTTGGGTTGCCTTTTTAAGTTAAACCTTAGACCTGGGTTTGCTTAGCCCCAGCCCAGTCAGTATTGCTACCAAAAGTGAAATAAGAATGATTTTGGGAATATTTTTTCCTTATCATTGTAACAATTATTATTATTATTATTTATTATTATTATTATTATTATTATTATTATTATTATTATTATTATTATTATTATTATTATTATTATTATTATTGAACCAAGGAACCCCTGTAACGAGGCTAAAATATCGAGAATTAAAAGCCACAGCTTGTTAAAAAAATATTTAAGCACAGAGTTAAAAATGACAAGGAGAGACTTTCAGATACTATTCCGTATCCGTCATCAGTCCTACTAAACGGTAAAACAGTGGAGGGAGAGTTAAGAAAACAACGCAAGAAACCGGTACAAAGCGGAATCTTCAAACGCTGTTGGTCAGGTAACCCCTGTCCGTGTGTTCCTGTTGGCGAGACGGCTGGAACGACGCAGTGGTCGTACAGATGATTCCAGCTCAACAGAGACTCCATCGGTGCCATGGCTCTCAGCTATAGCAACAACAGTCATCTGGGATTAAAGAGAGGTGGGAGCAACACATCAGGGGTCTCACAATCACCAGAAGCATGAATCTTCAATTCGTCGACAAGTGGCCAGTAATTAACGAATTAACAATATTATCCTCATCATCAGTGAAGGGTTTGTTCCTTTCAAAGGCAGACCCCTTTCTTATAGCAGTCCCTTCCACTAAGCGACGTACACCAACATCTCCATCCTTAAATATGACACACACCCCATTCCAATTGATGTTGTGAACTGGAACGAACGAATGAGATATAAGGGCATTATTCGTTGCATGGAGCTCGTGGGCCCTAAGATGTTCAGAAATTTTTATATCCAAACCCAGCCCACTTCTCCAACGTATTTTTAGGGCAATTGGCACAGGGGATTTGGTGAACACCAGGTGTTTTCTTATTATTATTATTATTATTATTATTATTATTATTATTATTATTATTATTATTATTATTATTATTATTATATTATACACTAACCTATTTCTAACGGTAATTTTAAAATTAAAAGCTATTTGAATATCCCTTTAAGAACTATTATAAGCAATGGATACACTTACTATTTTTTACCATAATAGGATTACCTGTTGCACTCGCACCGTGATATATTCCTTTTGCTTTGGAGACAGCTCGTTCTATAATGTGAGCGGGGATACTTCAAACCCCTTAAAAACATTCAAGATTTGTTCTAAAAATTCAATATCACCAATGCGAAGTGCTCTAAGGCAGAAGTTGACAATATTATTAATTTTTATCTCAACGATTGAAAAGAATAGAAATGAATATACCCCTTACCATTAGTACTCTTACGAAACACGGAAAATTAAATCTATTACTTAGGTTATCTTTAATAACCACCTAGAATCGATGCTAGACATTCTGCTAAATTGTCTTGAGGGGCATTGCAAGTCGCCACAATGTGTATTACCGGACACCCAGGTTTGTGCACTTTTGGAATCCTGTAGAAATACGGGGAATGATCGGGTTTTTGGATGAAATTTTAAATAGGCCTAAAACCAGTTAATCATAGGCCACTTTGTCGACGATTTGGAGAGACGTGTTTCTTGGTGATTGTGAGACCCCTGATGTTGCTTCCAGATGACTGATGTTGCTATAGCTGATGTTGCTATAACTGATGTTGCTATCGCTGATGTTGTTATAGCTGAGAGTCATCGCACCGATGGAGAGTCTGCTGAGCTGGAATCACCTGTACGACCATTTCGTCGTTCCAGCCGTCTCGCCAACAGGAACACTCGGACAGGGGTTACCTGACCAACACTGTTTGAAGATTCCGCTCTGTACAGGTTTCCTACGTTGTTGTCTTAACACTCCTTCCACTGTTTTACCGTTGAATAGGACTGATGAGGGATAAGGAATAGTATCCGAAAGTCTGTAGTATAATAATAATAATAATAATAATAATAATAATAATAATAATAATAATAATAATATCGAAATCGTATGATGAGAACTGACACTGGGTGTTACGGCGAAAGGACAATCATGCTGACAAATTCATGAGGCAAAAACCCTTTGTTTTTACAATTGTATAACAATAAAAAATTCTATACCCTTCAGGGGCTCTTAGAGCCATCGTCAAAAGAAAATATATTGCCGATGTCGACTAATACTTCAACTAAATCCCCAACATACAGACGCCATATAAAAGTGACTGATTACACTATTTGTCATCTTGTAAAGAAGCTGACTGAGCGGTCCAGCAATAAAGAAAAATATTGAGGGAGCTTAATAAAAACCGAAAGAAAAATAAATGTAGAGATGGGTTTTCAGAAAAGCCGCCGAAATACGCCGAAATGCCAGTCAAATTAAAGGAGCCTCCACAATGCCAATCCACGGCAATGGTCGAGCCATAAAGGAGAGGAAAAAATGTGCGTTGTAGTTCTCCTCCCTTGGCAATTCTTCAATTAAAGAATGGATGACGAAATATCGTAAATTTCTTTTTATGCAAAAGCAAATTCGCGTAAGAGATAAAAGAGATGCAGAGGGAAGGGAGGAAGATGAACGAGGTGGTGGTGGGAGGAGGAGGAGGAGGAGGAGGAGAGGAAATGCAAAGGGAAGGGAGGAAGATGAACGAGGAGGAGGAGGAGGAGGAGGAGGAGGAGGAGGAGAGGAAATGCAAAGGGAAGGGAGGAAGATGAACGAGGTGGTGGGAGGAGGAGGAGGAGGAGGAGTGGAAGGGGTGGAAGGGGAGGAAATGCAAAGGGAAGGGAGGAAGATGAACGAGATGGTGGGAGGAGGAGGAGGAGGAGGAGGAGGAGAGGAAATGCAAAGGGAAGGGAGGAAGAAGAACGAGGTGGGAGGAGGAGGAGGAGGAGGAGAGGAAAACACCGTTGTTCCATGTTTCCATAACAGAAGAGCGAGATGTATTGTGATCCATTCCAGGTAAGTGGTCAGTTAGACAAAGAGACTGCACCTGTGGTTGTTTCTTATGGGCTTAAATTATCACGGCCATCTGTTTTCGTTACGCTGTGCAGAGCTCTTTTCTTGTACGCTTTAACCCGCCGGAGGGAATGTGCTGAAGTGTTTGTGTTTGGTCTTATTTTGATGTACATGCTCGAGATTTGGTTTGTGTTGTGAAGTTGAGTTGTTTTGAACAGTGGAGTTTGTGAAGGCGTGTTTGTTAACAGAAGTCTTGCTGTGTTTCTGAAGAAAATGTCAATGGCTCTTGATATAAGCTTTAAGCTAGATAAAAGCTTATATATATATATATATATATATATATATATATATATATATATATATATATATATATATATATATATATATATATATATATATATATATATCTATGTTTTAGCAAAAGTCTTCTGGGAATATATTTGGAAATGGATTTGCGTATTTTAAATACTTCGTTACCATAGAAAAAATATTTATGAGAATTGAGGGAGAGAAAATAATGAGAAAAAAGATATTACCAGATTATGTATTAGAGCAATTTGCTAGATGTAACAGAGATAAAAAAAAAAAGGGAGCACGTAAAGAGACAATAATCCATATTGGCTGATGTGAAAGTTAACACTCATAAAGTGGAAAGGAACGGACACAACTGTGGATTTATGAATCTATATTAATGAGTTTTTTAATAATAATAAAACACAAAGACTCCTCCTTTAGCTATAAAAATCTGAAGTTATCAAGGGCTAAAGTGATCTGTTACAAAAGAGACTCACCCAGCATTCCTAGATATAATTTAATAAACTCCCACATCTCGTTTCAGAAAGATAATGGCTTATTGATAACACGACAGCAAAAACTAGTGAGTTTACTGGGCACCACAAATTATGCAAACATAATTGATAAATATCGAAAGATTTCTTGGTATTTTTCAAGTGAGATTGCTTCATTTATCATCAAAATGTTGGGGAAATATATAATAAATCTTGTCGTTTATTATAAATACAAATATATACGTAAAACCTGGATTCAGGTTAACCAGACAAGGAAATATACTGTTATTGTTTTCGCGCTTAATTAACTGGTCACTTCAAAGAAGCCAACAGAAGTCAGTTTGCTGGAAAAGGAATTAAACAAACCAGAAAAGCAATTAGGCAAGTATAATGAAAAGATTGTTCTTTAAACATGTGTATATCGCATATGAACGTAGCAAATTTCAAAACGGGAAAGAACAGAAATAAAAGAATGACTACGGTAAAAGACTCTCACTAATTAATTTCAGAAGCAAGGTTGACTAAAGGAACAATATGCTATGCTAAAGGAATAGTTATCCAAAAAATAGACAAGAAATTCTCGAGCACGTTTACCAATAATTAAATTCAAACTTTCGCTTTCCGGAGATGAACATTTTGCGTTTTATATATAAAAGACAGCTGTATAAAATATATGCATAAAAAAGTCGAAAATGTATTTTAAAACAAATTCAAAGGGAATAAAAGTCTGTCTGACGAGGCATATCTGGAAAACTATAAAATAGGAATCGACTGAATAAGATATGAAAACATTTATAGAAGTACATTTAGAAAGATGTGTCTCCCCATCTACTGTACATGTGTATGTATATATTATGTCACTTGTAATGCTGTCAAAATTAGTACGAAATAGAATAAAAACAACAAATATTCATGGAATTCCACATCAGTGCTTAACAAGCATGAAGCAACCGGGATGTGTCTATTATCAAGCTGCTTATAAATTTAGGCGGGTGTCACCTAAGTTAACACGTTCAGGTAGTAAACTAACCTTTTAACAACAGTTGAGTAATCTTTTTTATGTTTCTCTCCCAACATTCCATGCTTAGTACATTAGTCAGTTGTCGTTTGCTCCAAAGCAGCGTAATTATCCCTGGCATTTTATTCGGTTTCGACTACACGGTATTGGTTGTATTTATATAAGCATATAGTCCTGAACCAACAAATCCCTTACTCTGATACATATATCATTAATTTAATAAGAGCTGCCGGCATCGAGTGAATGTACAATGGCTGCTTATCAGATAGGAACACAGAAAACGATAAAATAAACTAGTAAAATACCGATACTTTGGAATTTAATATTAATTGGTAAGCTAAATTACCTTAGGCTGCCCTACAAAAGATAAAAAACAAAAATTTTTAAGGGTCTTCTACTACGTAGCTCTTAAGTTAAAGTGATGAGATCCGAGTTGAATACCACTGGATGTACCAGTGATTCTTTGCACTAAAACAACGTTAGATAAGGAGGGAACTGTTTATCACATTTCGCTGTTTACAATGAAGTTATAATAAGGAGACAATTTCTTAGCCTGCATCACCTCATCTTCAGTCTCCTCTCTCTCTCTCTCTCTCTCTCTCTCTCTCTCTCTCTCTCTCTCTCTCTCTCTCTCTCCTCTCTCTCTCTCTCTCTCTATATATATATATATATATATATATATATATATATATATTATATATATATATTTAATTAGATTGATAGATGCACACGCACACACACATGTATACACACACACACACACACACACACACATATATATATATATATATATATATATATATATATATATATATATATATATATATATATAGAGAGAGAGAGAGAGAGAGAGAGAGAGAGAGAGAGAGAGAGAGAGAGAGAGAGAGAGAGAGAAGCATCACACGTTCAAGCATACGCGCGCACACGTATATGCAGATAGACAGGCATTTTTTTCTTTTTTTGCTACATGTATTTTTCATGAATTGGCGTGAGGTTGCTAGCTCATACCTTTTTTTTTTCTAAAGCCAGGAGATACTGGTTCCCATTCATAGCTGGTTGGACAGACAGGCCACGGTGGGGGGGCGTGCGAGGGGGGAGCAATCCACAGAGTTCATTAACGTTGATGTTATGTAATGTTCATTGATTTCCGTTTAATCGTCGACAAATTGAAAATACCGCTAAAGAATAAATTACCTTTGCCAACAGCTAAATTCTGCCTTTGTTTTAATAGTAAGGGATTTATATAAGTATGAAGTTTTCACTTAGCTGTAAAGCATATAATTTTTTCTTTTATCTATTTCTATAAAAAAAAAAACTTACAAGGTAAGGAAATTCAAACCATATCCTATAACGATTTTCGTCTAAAAGTTTTTATTACCAGAAATTATGAGCTGTAACACTACCATAAACTTGGAGCAAAAACCACTTATTAAAGCAAATGAATTATACGAAATCCCCTGTACTAGAAGATGGCAGGGTTGCGTCATCGGCCAAACCAAACCCTTAAGGTGCAGATAACAGCTACTCCAGAATTTCCCTCAACCGAACCCTGTGGATGTAAGGGAGTTTAACAAACCGGATCCCGGCACCGACTCCCCAGACGCAAACAATAGTTTGGCAATGGCGGAGCCCCTTACCTATTCTCTATGGACGTTGGCTCCCCATAACTAACCAATACAGCCAACCGCGTTATTCGCCTTTCCAGGATTTCTGGAAATTGTTGCTTGCTGCCTGTCCATTTTCAGCCACCGGATGAACAGGTGAGAGAGAGAGAGAGAGAGAGAGAGAGAGAGAGAGAGAGAGAGAGAGAGAGAGAGTGTGTGTGTGTGCGTGTTTTAGCATTATGGCGAATGAGATTAATTTTATAATCTGATTTTTACTAAGATACTTTTCAGATTCATTTACATTTAACTGCTTTTTGTTTCAGTGAGAGGAGGGGAAGGGAAAGAAGAGCATTAAAACGAAACGAAAGTCCACGGGGATTAATATCGAAATTAGAACGGTATATAGGTCAGGATATAATGACGTTTCGTTTATGCAGTGATTCACATTGTAAAAGTATGTGAACTAATTAAATTATTCTTCAACATTAATAACCAGTTTGCCCAGCTCAGAGGTATCAGTGGTGCATTCATCGTTTTAACATAACCACCTGGTAAATCGTACATAAATTGAACTTAAAATCTGAAATAAAGGTTAACATTTTTGTTACGCAATGTAAAGTAACTTAATACTGCATTCGCAAGTAGAACGAACCTTCGGCCAAAATTTCTTAAATAGAGCAAAAGTTCTCCTTAATCTAAACCATGTAAGTTAGACCAAAGTGGGATATATTTAATTTTTTTTTACATAGGTCATTACGAAAGAAGAGATGCTCTGTACCAATGAAAATAATAAAATGAGATAACACAGTAAGGTAATTAATGTATTGAAGGAACTGATAATTTTATTAAGACGTACGAATGAAGATGGGAAAAAGTTTGATAAGCTAAGGTCACTGAAAACAGCAGTAATGTGTCCCACTAATTCACATTTCTCTTCTGTTCCTTGTCGCCCAATCTGTTGTCTAAATCTCATTCATTCAGATGTCTTACAGTTTTCACACTACTCTGGTTCGGAAATGTTAAGCTGGTGGTAACATTGCCGAGTAAAAAACGGCTGAAATAAGAGAAGTACGGGTTTGATGCTGAAAACAAAAGAGCATTGAGTTTATTATCATTTTATAAGATAAAACGGAAAATAACATTATGCCTGTCATCAATTACAATAAGACCTATAGTAGGCCAAGGAGTATAAGGAAATGCACTTCTCGTAGTTAAGAGAGGTCACTGCGGAGATTTTCGAAGAAGTAAGAGTTGAATAAAAAAATTGCGTCGCCATTTCCTATATATTATTATTATTATTATTATTATTATTATTATTATTATTATTATTATTATTATTATTATTACATGACCACGTATATAAAAGAGTTAAAAGATGGTCATTTACTTGATATTCAAACTTCCATGGAGCTGAGTGTAGATGATGAATGTAGGTAAATAAACAAAACACATACCCTTATAAGCTTTTTCTGAGTACAATAAAAGATAGGATGCTGATGCACGGTAATTGAAATTAATATTCCACTCTCTCGAAATGACCATTGAAATTACCATTGATAATTTAGAGCTTCACTCATTTTATGCTATTCTTCTTCGTCATCAGAGAATGATCGATCTATTAAAATCGAAATTGGTATACGAATGAAAGGGAAATGAAGGCTATTTTGTACCCAAATTACATGATTTTTTATAAAGCAGTTTCTCAGCAACGAGGCTCCTATGGATGTCTGTAAATATTTGCAAGCTTATGAAAGCAGAAAAAAGAATTTAGAGTAATCTTGAAATTTGTATTTGTAAACCAAATCTCTTTACAGGACTGACTACCAGAAGCGACTAAGGTCACCTTACTGGTCCCGTCAGTTCTTAATTCCTCCGGAATCGACCCATAAAACTCATGGGATCTGCCAAACAACTCTGAATTTGTATCAGCGTAAAAAATATCCGACTTCCAGTGTCCGTAGAGTACAGTCGTCTTTAAAGATGAAGAAATGACCATGGCCATCACTTCTTATGTGCCAAAGAGATAGATATGATTAGCAAAATGGTAAAAACTGGGCATAAAATCACTTCTGATGTAGCAGCGATAACCATCAATAAAACATTTAAAAAAGGTCTTCATAATAATAATAATAGAAAATACTCATAGCATGCATCTTGAAACGGAGAAACAAATCCACAGTTATGTTTATTTACATATACTTAAAGATAAATCTGTATAGAGAACTTTCGGGAATCTGTTCGGAATCTGTTCGAACAGATTCCCGAAAGCGCTCTGTATAGATTTATCCTTAAATATGTGTACATAAAACATAACTGTGGATTGGTTTCTCCCAATAATAATAATAATAATAATAATAATAATAATAATAATAATAATAATAACGGCCATAGTGTCATCACCATTACCTTTACTGTTAACAGGCTAGTGCCATCTCACATCCAACGGCCTGGTTGATATGATTTTTTGTCGCTGATGTAATCACGTATTAGAGAAGAAGCTGGAAACCACGAGTGTTCTCGGGGGCAGTTCTTGAGTGTGCTTCTCAAGCGGGATGGCAATATTTTCAGTTTCCTGATGTGTTATGGGGAAAGGATGTCCCTTGAATGACGCCTAAAGGATGTTCTCTTGAATGACGCTTAAAGGGTGTCTCTTGAATGACGCTCAAGGATGGTCAGAGCTATAATATATGCGATGCCAAAAGGAAAGATAAGCTATGGTTGTTGGTTGTAGTAACAATACCCTGTGGCTTGAATGAGGCTGTGTACTTCGGATATTACCAGAGGCTTCTTCATACTTCCTGATATTGCACTCTTGAATGTGGCTCCAAGTCCACTCGGAGAGGTCCTTCGTAGTCAGACGTTGGAATTTGTAAGTTATGTTCCTTTCTTTCAAAGGATCATGGGTAGGTAAGGGAAAGTTATTTTCAGTGCGAAGCTTTGTGTTCAGTGGGTTTGTCTTAGTCAGATAGTGAGATGCTGATGTATATGAGATGTCCTAGCCTGAGTCGGAATGGACGGGGTGGGCTGCACTGGGCGTACAGCTCTTTGAGGACCTCTTTGATTTTGTTTATTCAGTGTCAGGGATGGTATAACAGTTATCGTAGATATTAGGACAGACTGTGAGTAAATGCCTTTCGTTGAACCTCAGTTGATATCCCTCTAATTACAAGTGCTTATCAATACGTTTTGGTTTCGAAAGTTAGTGGCAATTAGACATGAGTATTAGCAAGTGTTTGTTTTCAGGACTGGGAACGTAATTTTTAAGGTGTTTCTAGACCCATCCCAATGGTCATTGAGATTTTTACCATAGACCTTCACGCCAATCAGGTGGTTCCAGCAAGGAGGTACTACCATACCACTCAGTGAACAATGATGAGCACAATGATGTCAGTATGGCCACTCTTCTGCCTGGGAACGCTACAAAAACACCTTCTTAATAATCATTAACCAGCTGTACGGTAAAGCATTATTGTAACCACACCAATATGAATAACGATTAAGCGTCAACAGCCTCTGTAACTTTACTTTGTATATGATCGTGTTCCCGGTAGTGAAAAAGAAAGTACCCAACAATCCATATTCTTCGTGAATAACACTAATATGAAGAATGTAGTTTGTCTCCCGAGTAACTTATGCGTCACAGGAAACGGAATAAAATTGAGAAAGTAACATATAGAAGCAACTAGTGGCAGCCGACATATTTCTATTTAATAATTTTAACGATAGCAATAGCATATCAGGTGGTTCCAACAAGCATATCTTCCTTAAACGGAGATCAGCTTCTCCAAATAGTTTGATCTGATGGGTCAAATTTGCGTTGCTATAATGTGTGAATCTCAGCGTGTAGAATCTTCTTCACTGCCATTTTCAACCAACAAATAATTTATGCCAATAAAAGGGCAACCGATTCCCGTTCACTTGAATTTCCAGTCACTTGGTATATGGCGAACTGAATGAGGAAAAGACCGATAGCATTTGCTTTTACCATTTTTTTTTTCCGTAGATAAAGGTTTTAACAATTCCTTCCGTTTTTTGTAGTTCCCTAATTTAGATGCTAATCGGAATGGGCAAACTTTTTACTCGTTTTTTTAATGACTTTCTCTCCCCTTCCTCTTCTTTCGTTCAAATAAAAAAAAATAGTTAAATGCAAAAGACTCTGAAGAACATTCTGGCAGAAGTCAATTTATTAAGTTGATCTCTCTCTCTCTCTCTCTCTCTCTCTCTCTCTCTCTCTCTCTCTCTCTCTCTCTCTCTCTCTCTCTCTCTATAGTATGCGCACACATACGCACAAATACACTTGTCTTTCTCTGAAGAGAAGTATCTGGAAGGGAGCGACAATTTCCAGAAATGCAATAAAGGCGGAAACGCTGGTGTGTGTGTATTGGTCAGTTACCAGGAGTCATGTCCTAAAGAATTGGTAAGGGCTCCGGCCAGTGTCAAGCTATTGTTGCGTATTTGGGGAGGACCT
This sequence comes from Macrobrachium rosenbergii, assembly GCA_039081455.1. Classification (NCBI taxonomy): domain Eukaryota; kingdom Metazoa; phylum Arthropoda; class Malacostraca; order Decapoda; family Palaemonidae; genus Macrobrachium; species Macrobrachium rosenbergii. Next base: position 14,532,939 of record JANJGK010000004.1, read on the forward strand.
GGTTCAGGGATCTCGTTTGTTGAAGTCCTTGCCTGCCCTCGTGTGTGGTTGAGAGAAATTCTGGAAGCGGTGTTATCCACATGGAATGCACCATCGGAGTTTGGTTCAGTCTATGACGTTGTCAAGCGGAAGAGAGACTTGCAATTTTACCGATATGGTTAATTGCGAAATGCCGTAGGTTTTTCTGATAATATGACTTTATCCTAACTTCATACGTTTTCCGTATTATTCAGTGTCGGAAATTATATGAGCGATAGTCGTTATTCGTTGTGCTTTTGTTGATACCTAACGGAACAAAAGTGACCGAAGTAATGCTGGAAATCACAGGAGAAAAATATTCAACAAAGTGCTGAGTAATTTCTACGCAAAAAATAACTACCATTTATATATTTTTTCCTCCATATCAGTTCATCTTAACACAAGCAGAGGAATGAATAATGTTACCTAACTCTGAATCTCTTTGTACGAAAAGTCTCCAGGATGGGTATACAAAGTTGCCTTGCAAAAGCGACTTCCATTTCCTCACTTTGGGAACGGAGCTGAAAAGTTTTTACGGAGAGACTTCGCTCTCCATCAAAATGGCCCTCTCTTTGTGATTCAGTGAAGTTCTCGGGTTTGAAACTAGATTTCATTCGGCGACTTTTAGTTTCTTTGCCACTTGGTCAAAGGAAGGTTTGATGCACTTCCCTAAACACAAGGCATTTGGAAAGGGGAAGTTAGAACTGTGTAACAGAGAATTTACTTCGAGTAAAATATACAGTAAAGGGAATAAATATCAAACGGCGGACAAAGACAAAAAAGTCAGCCTGAAAAATTCAGAGTGTCACTGAAACTTGAAGGCAGTCTCGCAGATTTTGAGGAAATCATCCATTTAGGCAGAGTGACTGGGAGACAATCGGTTTGATTTACAGAAAAAGCGTTAATGCAGGCAGAAGAACAAGGACAGTCAGTGAAACGATAGAAAGGCAGAGACAGCGGTTTGACATATATAGGCAGTTAGTTATATCTTAGTTTAACCAGACCACTGAGCTGATTAACAGCTCTCCTAGGGCTGGCCCGAAGGATTAGACTTATTTTACGTGGCTAAGAACCAACTGGTTACCTAGCAACGGGACCTACAGCTTATTGTGGAATCCGAACCACATTATACCGAGAAATGAATTTCCATCACCAGAAATAAATTCCCCTAATTCTTCATTAGGCGGCCGGTGACTCGAACTCGGGCCTAGCGAGTGCTAGCCGACAACTCTACCGACTCCCCAACGAGGAACTATATATAGGCAGAAAACATCAGTACGATACACAGAAAACTAATCAGTCGGCATAATAAATAGTAAGGTTGTCTGAGAAACATCAATTGGAAAAAACCTTATTAATGAGTCACAGCAGATACGGAAGAAATTAGACGGATACCAAGAATAACTGGTCCATTTATTTCATAATATAACATATAGCCGCTTTGTCAGAAGAAAGAGACAATAAATGATTCAGCAATTTGATACGTAAGTAGTTGTAATAAATTATCTAAAAGTAAGAGAAGGTTTAAGAACAAAATTCATGACCCATATTAGAGGAAACATGGAACCTCACGAAAATAAACTTCCAGAGATGGGGTCCAAAAGTATAAATTGTGCGCTTCCTATGCACTAGATGAAAAGAGATCCTATTTTTGGTACTCCTTCCATAAGCAGAATTAAAATTTCCTTCCAACATTTTCGTAAATTTTTGTAAACACAGAGTGAGACTTTGGGATTATGAGATAACAGTCATTACCATCTATCAAACAAGTCGGTTTCCCTGATGATACGAAACATCCCTTGATAAAAATTAAGCAATTTGCAAAGGAAACTGATTTATTTATCATACTTTTTTTAACTGTTGTAAAAACAAACCTTTGTATGTTCTGTAGTGCCATTACTAGATGATGTTTACCATGGTATAATTTGTTCATCTCTCCTTTAGTAATTTTCTCACCCCCATCCCTTTTCATTTTTATTTTGCAAAAATGAATAAAAAAATAATAAATCACAACCACCCTGAAAGCCATTTTAATTACTAGATTTTAACCTGTTAGGTTGTATATTATGCTAAAATGCTAGACATACAACTCGCTGTCAGTCTCATCGTTACACTTGCTCATTCACTGCCTGGCAGACGTCAAGGGCTGATGACAGTTCCTGAAATCTGATAAAGGTAGGTTAAGGTGATGTGTGACCTTGTTATGTAGAGGGAGAGATCCTTCCAATGAGAAGCTGTTGTTACAGGTGGTAGGTGTTGGTTGGGGGGTGGGGGGGAGTGACCCGTATGAATCAGCTGTAAACTACCACAAAGAGCCCCGTATTACATACTTAAACCTAGTTATCTTTGTGTTAATATATCAATTTTAATTTTAATCGCGGGACCTGAAACTGATAAATTTGGTCACCAGAGCATCCCTTTCTCATTCATGCCGTCGAAATGAACGACCCTGTTATTGTTCGTGATTACGCCTGTAATTATATAACCTGTCAGTATAGATCTTCTTGCATGTACTCTACATATTTACTGATTTCTAGCACTCTACTCTTTCAAAACGAGGTTTAAGTCGCCTTTTACAGTATCTTTTATACGTTCAAATAACAGACACAAAGACAGAAAGGCAACATGATAGTTCGCATTTCGCAGAGTAATGCGAGAAAGCGTGGAAGGATTCCGACTATTATTGCCTTGTGTTATTGTCCTCCGCCGACCAGACAGTCGCCATTCACACGGGTTTCAGCGCCATCCAAAGGCTGAATTATCTTCGATCTATAATGCCATTGACAAGATCACCCATGTGACGAGAGAAGTAAAGCAAGGCTGATGATGTTCGGGACAAATTTATTTTAGGCACATTTTCGATGTCGTCATCCGTAACAAGGAGGATAATCTTATGGATAGGAATACACACACATATATATATATATATATATATATATATATATATATATATATATATATATATATATATATATATATATATATATATATATATATATACATACATGTATATAAGTACACCTTAGTTTAACCAGACCACTGAGCTGATTAACAGCTCTCCTAGGGCTGGCCCGAAGGATTAGATTTATTTTACGTGGCTAAGAACCAATTGGTTACCTAGCAACGGGACCTACAGCTTATTGTGGAATCCGAACTTCATTATACCGAGAAATGAATTTCTATCACCAGAAATAAATTCCTCTAATTCTTCATTGGCCAGTAGGAGAATCGAACGCAGGGCCAGAAGAGTGCTAGCTGAGAACGGTACCCACCGGTCCAATGAGGCACTAAGTATGTATATATATATATATATATATATATATATATATATATATATATATATATATATATATATATATATATATATATATATATATATATTGTGTGTATGTTGTGTGCCTATATGTATATATACATTTGCCTATTGTTGACTAGTGGTGGCTGCAGGGAAATATAATATAGTTCCTGGCCCATTTATCACTTAACTTCTGCATCCAGGATTATTATCTATGCAAAAGGCATTTGCAACGTCGGCCACAGCACATGTACATAGAAGAGGCTCTTCAGCAACAAACCAAAATCTCCTTCACACATTTTATTAGTTCACCTTTGTATTGTACTCTCTATTTAGTTAGTTCCTCGTTGGCCGGGTCGGTAGAGTTCTCAGCTAGCACTCTGCTAGGTCCGAGTTCGAGTCTCCAGCCGGCCAGTGGAGAATTAGAGGAATTTATTTCTGGTGATAGAAATTCATTTCTCGGTATAATGTGGTTCGAATTCCACAATAAGCTATAGGTCCCGTTGCTAGGTAACCAATTGGTTCTTAGCCACGCAAAATAAAATAATTCTATTCCTTCGGGCAGCTCCAGGAGAGCTGTTAATCAGCTCAGTGGTCTGGTTAAACTAAGGTATACTCAACTTTTTAACCCCATTTAGCTGATCCTTTGTACATCTCTGTACTCTTCCCCCTAAAAACTTCCGGAATTATACACGCATCTTTTGTCAATATTTTTTCTTCATTTATTCCTGCTTATCCTGGGGATATGTTTTTCAACCCTATCTTCTGCCCTGTTTTGAATATTGTCCCCTTCTAGGTATTCAATGGTTAACTGGCATCTTAAGAAATGTTCTCGTCATAATTGACACATTTATCATTGCTGTGAAATAAAGCATAACCATTTGTACACGTATCCATTGTGAATACATAGAAGCTATCTCTTCATACTTGCTTAAAGCAACAAAACTCAATTACCTTGCATAAGCCTCCCATGCACTGAACGTCCGTTCTATGTGTCTTTCCTTTACACAAACCCGTCGAGGCTTACCCCGCCATATTTTACCTCTCTCTGCGACAAAACCATTGCTTCCGTGTTACCGTACACGGCGGAGCTACTCGAACTTAAGTGGGTACCGAGTAGGGTTGCCACCTGGAGCTCAGAAAAATACAGAACATAAATGTATAAGGAGGAAAAGTTATGGCAAGCGGAGCGAGCCCTTTCAGCTTTGGCATTCTGAGGCTATGTGCAGCTAACATAGAGTGAAAAGTAAATTATACCTTAGTTTAACCAGACCACTGAGCTGATTAAGAGCTCTTCTAGGGCTGGCCCAGAGGATTAGATTTATTTTACATGGCTAAGAACCAGTTGGTTACCTAGCAACGGGACCTACAGCTTATTTGTGGAATCCGAAACACATTATAACGAGAAATGAATTTCTATCACCAGAAATAAATTCCTCTAAATCTTCATTGGCCGGTTGGAGAATCGAATGTGGGCCCAGCAGAGTGCTAGCCGAGAACGATACCAACCTATCCAATAACAGAGTGAGGAAGCCATGTTTCATATTTGATGAGGACTGGAAGATCACTTCTCAAGTTGTCAGTTATCAGTGAAGTGACAAGTCTATAGAAATTCAAAACTAAATGACATGCTGTGACACAGACAATGAAATAATATATATGTAACTTTACATGTACTGAAGGCAACCATTGACAAAGGCATAATTTTGCTCTCTGGCAAGGTTGACTGAAAAATACACTCGTGTAATTTTAAAGTAATGATGTTCAGACAGCCAAATATGGAACAAATGGCATTCTGTATTGGTTCAACACAGAATGCAACACCTCACTCTCCAACACAGACCAAATCTGTATTTTACAGAACAGGTGGCAACCCTAGTACCGAGAACTCCACTGATTACCTAATCTTTACACTCGATTCTACAGAACTAGACTGCACGCGTAGTGCCAAAAATTTCAGTCATTGAATCCAACCCCCCACCAGCGTACTATTGCTGCTGTGTCTCATTTTATGTTCTTCGGAACCCTAACACGACTCCATTTCTTGGAACCCATGACCTCTGCACTAAAGCCTGGAAAGTCAGTGCGCATGTTATCCATTGTTCTTCGGAACAGACCAGAACCATTCTCTTGAACAAACCCTAAGAAAGTTTGCACTTTAGCCGGTTTTGTCAGTGTGCAAGGAACAACCTGTTTGTCGGAGCAAACAAATTACTGTTCTTCGGAACAATCCACAACTGTTCTCTTGAGCCAAATCTAAGAAAGTTTGCACTTTAGCCAGTTCAGTCCATGTGCAAGCAACAGGCTGTTCATCGGAACAAACCGGAATCATTTTCTTGAACAAATCCTAAGAAAGTTTGCAATTTAGGTGGTCTCATTTGTGAGCAAGCAACAAACAACCTGTTCTTCAGAACAAACCCAATTGTCCTTCAGAACCTCGCTTCTGCGCTCGGCAAATGAGCGATTGTGGTGTGTATGTAAATCATCACTCACCTCAAAATTTTTTGCGTATTCCACCTAACTTCATCCATGACCTCACTGCACATTGAGTGCTGCTCCAAGTCTGCCTCATTTGCGACTTGGGCCGTGTTATCACCCATCCACGCCTTGCGTGCAACTCACCAGCATGTACATATTGCATCACTGGCCCAGTGGTTTCATCACAACTTTGAGTGCTCGCAAATTTTGTGCTTATAGCCCAGTTGCATCGTGTTTCCAAGCCCTATCCACACCATGAGTTCCACATATCTGGCCCTCCAAACCCTTGGCACCCAAATGCCAAAAGACCATCACTCTTGTGTATAAAAACCCCACAACCAGCACTGTGCCCTTTGGTATCGCGTGCCACCAGTGTATCCTTCACCTTAATTGCATCTCAGGTAACCCCCTTTGGGTCCTAGAGTGCCACCCACTCACTCCAAGGAATGCTTCCAGTGCCACCCTCTCCATAGGGAGCACTCTCACAGTATTTGTAGGCACTTACCCAAATTACTGCCCATAATATCAGGTCCAGTGCCATCCATCTACATACTACTTCTCCGGAACAACCTCACACTTAGTACCAGTGCCATTTTGCAAAAGGAGCACTCCCATCACTAGTGGAGCCACCTACAGGCCCACACCATTGCTTAATCACACCCTGCCAAAGCAAAGTGCCATTTCCATCCCATGCCCTTTCTGGCACGGCCACTCATTACTTGAAATTCATCTGTGCCTAAACTGCACAGTCTAGAGGTAACGCCTTCCCATGCAGTGCCACTTTTACACTGCTAATCCATCCACACCAAATCATCCTGAGTAGTTGAAATATTCAACCCTTAGCAACTCAGCAAAATGGCTACCTGCGAAGAGGCAGTTGCTATCTATGAGCAGATAGGACAGAAAGCAGGCAATAATTTCTCTACAGTTCTCTTCAACCATCATTACAGACGTTCAAGATGACACCAAGGCCCTTCCTAGCTGTCTTCGTAAATTTTCCTCGGTTTTCGATAATTTTTCCCATGGCTTTCTAGCAAAGGAAAGTGAATGTTTTACCTCCAAAATGGTTGACAGGTCTGCATTTGACGGGTCGCATCGTTTTCCAGTTCTCAGCAGGCTCAGCACTTTCCAGGACGAATCTTCGCCATGTTAGCGTATGTCACTTCATTTCCTGCCTCTTCAAGCTCACTCTAATCTTCTTGAATCTTTCCTTCAGGGTGGCTAGCATTTTAGTCTTTTTCAGTGCAATTATGGCAACGACTAAATCCGAAAAGAAAGGAAGAGACATATTCTAGTGCTTTCTAGTAGGCTGCTTCAAGTAAAGAGGAGATGCCTTCTTATACACTTGTACGTTTAGCAAAACTGAGTACCAGATAGAAGAGGTGTAGGTGAACAGGAAAAAGAAGACAGAGAAGGATTAGCAGGAGTATGAAGGGGGAAGGTGATATAGAAAAGAGGTGTTACACTTTTTTGATGATAAGGTGTTGTGATCCAGTCGAAGAAAGTGGTGAACTTGGCAAAGGGACTCCACCTGTGCTTGTTTCTTATGGGCGTAAGTTATTGTGACCATCTGTTTATCGATATGTTGTGAAGAGCTCTACTCTTGCACGCTCTAATCACTTGAATGAGTGAGCAAGGGTGGGTTAAAGTGAATGGGTGTATATACGCTATGCTTGTTTTGTAGGAAAGTTCTGTGAAAGATGGCGCTGTAGAGACAATAACAAAGACGATATGTACAGGCGGTTATGTTAATGCATTAGTGGCTCTTGTTTATGCAGACACAATTATATTTCATGCCACCTAACGTTTTCAGTTTAACTTTTCACTTTCTTACATAACTGACGCAGGTAAATCTCAAAGAACAAAATCCTATAAAGCGTTTTTAGAGGCCAGAATGAATATAAACTATCGGAAAAAGAATTATTATTTTTGGAATAAAAATATTTTCCTGGTAACAAAACAGCAGTACTCTAAGCATAAAAGGGAAGTGTAAATAATGCATTCCTGTATAACAGAATTTTTTACGTTGACACTGCTAAGGTGACTAGTAACAACTGGAAAAAACATCATTCTCTTTTAAAACTCGTAATATACTAATCGAAATGTAAACATGAATTTTTAATAAAAACGATAAAAGAAAAAATATTTCCTGCCAGTAAAGAAATGATTAGCTGATAGTTTAATATAAGAAGTTGGTAACGAAAAACAAAGACAACATAAAATCAAAATGAATTGTAAATGTATCTGCAGAAAATTTCTCCTAATATGTGCATTTTATATTCCCGTTGTGGAATCATAACAAAATAAGAAATAGATGATGATCACAAATCACGAAGAATAGGAGCGTCCACCCTAGCTAAAGAAACGTCGAATAAGCTTGCCTTTTAACAATCTGAAAACTGTTTTACAAAGAAAGTGAATATGAATATCAAGCCAAAGGAAAAGCAGCACATTTGAATCCTACGAGGTCATTCATTGATATTAGTTTAGTTACTTAAGTAGATCACATCAGGAAAACATTTATTTTCAGCATATGTTTGACGAGATATGAAATGTGTTCATCCACAAGATAAAACAAGTAAAAAATGCCCCGAAGTGTCTTCGGCGCAATCGAGTTTTTTGTACAACATATAATGCTGTATGAAAATCTCAGTCACGGCCCATGAACCTATAAGCCGTGGCCCATGAAGAGTTCAGCCACGGGCCTGTGGTGTTGGCACTTATAACGATACCAGACGCACGATCATGGCTAATTTTAACTTTAAATAAGATAAAAACTACTGAGGCTAGAGGGCTGCAATTTGGTATTTTTGATGATTAGAGGGTTGATGAGCAATATGCCAATTTGCAGCCCTCTACCCTCAGTAGTTTTTAAGATTTGAGGGCGGACAGAAAAAGTGCGGACGGACACAGACAAATAGCCATCTCAATAGTTTTCTTTTACAGAAAACTGAAAAGAGAGGTCAAAAGCGTAGCTGAATTAAACTGAGCATGCAGTTTCACTCTGTTTGTTTTATGTATATTTTAATTTCCTTTTTAATTATATTTAAACTGCATTTGGTTCTCCTAAAAGTATTTATTTTCTGTACTCTATACATGAAGTTACGCTGCTGTGTGAAAGTTCCTATTTTGATACTCAAAGAATTTTGACAACGAAATGCAAAGAATAAAGTCAAGGAGTTTTAGTATCTAATAGCTTTTAAGCTTACATGGGGCCTCTCGATGTCTCCTCCTTTCATTTCGGGTTTACTTAAATGACTGGAGTTTCTTGGATAATGCCTTAGTTTCCCTCAGTAATCATCAGATTATATATACTGACACTGATCTTTATCTTTTAATCTTTAGATATATTAAGAATTATTCATAATTAACGAATTTATATATATATATATATATATATATATATATATATATATATATATATATATATATATATATATATATATATATATATATAGATATATATATATGTGTGTGTGTGTGTGCGTGTGTGTGTGTGTGTGTGTGTTTGTGTATGTAAATATCTGCCAGGTACAGAGGAAAAATATAAAAAAACTATCCTTTCTTATATCTTCAGTTATTAACGCATCATCAAGAAGATTTATGCATTGTGTTAGAAATTTACGATGTAAATGTCAAGGTCACAGTCAAATAAATAATAGAGAAAGCTGAATCATTTAGCAGCGCAAAAGACAAAGATGAGTTCTCGGCTAATTTATGATCGAGGTTAATTGATCCATTAACAGCTTATAATTGGGCTCACACCTGTATTATTTCTTATAAAATAGCGTCAGGTACATCCTTTTGTAGTCATTAAGACCAGACTAACTCGGTTCTTTAAAATGTAAACATTTGATGTATTGATTTTGAAACAAATGTCTTAAGTTTCTGTGACAATGCATGGAAATGATATAAAGATATAGCCTCCAGTACTACTTGGCATTAGGAATCCCGTTGTTTTTCATAGGGGAATACATACGACTTCATTTAATTTTACAACTAGGTGAAAAAGAATTTATATTGTTTGCGTTTACACTTTCCGTGCAGTGAATGGATTGAATTAAAATATACTTTCGCCTTCTGTAACGCCATAATTTACTAGATCATTCTGGCGAAATACTTCTCCCACCAAGTTTTTTTCAAGTTTTGTTCTATTTTTGATCCCTACCATTTTCTTTCATTTTTCAAAAAAAAAAAAAAATCAATGTAAATGACTTTCAAGAGCATACAAATAAAATGAGCTTTTATGGATATTTTCATTGGCATTGCAGCTAGAACTCTCTCTCTCTCTCTCTCTCTCTCTCTCTCTCTCTCTCTCTCTCTCTCTCTCTCTCTCTCTCTCTCTCTCTCTCTCTATACTATCACACCTGTCCATTCAGCGTATGGAAATAGATCGCCAGCCAACGACAATTCCCAGAAATCCGGGGAAGCGGTTAACGCCGGTGCGTGTATCGGTTAGTTATGGGGAGCCATGTCCTAGAGAATTGGTGAGGGCCCCGGCCAATGTCAAGCTATTGTTCCATGTTTGGGGAGGACCTGCTTCATGGATCTGCTCTGTTGAACTCCCTTCCAGCCACCGAATGTGGCTGAGAGAAATTCTGGGAGCGCTGCTGTCCACAGGGGAATGTAGTGTTAGAGTTCGGTTCGGGCAACGA
>JANJGK010000004.1:14548384-14551816 GCA_039081455.1 Macrobrachium rosenbergii
GAGATGAACAGTGACTAAACCGTCCTTGAATTAAAGGAGATAAATCATATACAATTGTAATATTGGATAACGTTCTTTGTAAGTCAGAAATTAAATCATTATTAAGTGACAGTAGCACTTATAGGGAAATAGAGGAAAAACACTTTTGATGGGGAAGTGATTAACAATGTAAAAGTGACGTAGGAAAAATAATGAGAAGTAACAAATTTTGTTACAATTTTTTCCACATATTTTCATAGAATGTAATTCAGAAGGCTCTTATTTGCTTTTGTGTACTCAGTCACGTATAACCCTTTAAAATATAATACCAAATTGATACCACCGGTATTAAGAACTATTTGATGGCCAGTTTGATTAACTCATTAGACTTGACAGAAAAGTTAAACGCCATAACGATTATTCATAATTTCTAATTATTAGGTTTTGATGAGTGTTCTTTATTTGAAAAAGTTCCTATGAATCCGAATTAGAATGTTTCAAAAATTATCAGAGTTAATTTACCACTGACAGTAGATATAATTTTTGAATTCACAAGCTGTGTTTCTGATTAAGATTTTATAAATAGTGGAAAATTCAAAATACAAAAGTTTGCAAGGAGCAATGTGCATCCTACAGTGATCTTAAGTTTACGTAATGAAATAAAGATCAAACATATTCCTAATATTGTTCAAATATATACCACTTTATTTATACCACTTTATTTATATAGATAATATTTTAGCTATTGTACCTTCAAGACTCAGATGCAAGTAGCCTTCTTGGAGAATTGAATGAAATACTCACTTCTATAAAATTCACATTGAAAAAAGAAATAAATTGTTTGCTTGCCATGTTTAGACTGTTATCAGACTTGAACATTGTCAGGGTAAATTTAGTCTATATGGAAAATTTGTAAATAACTTAACTCTTCTTTGTTATTTCTTAGGGTATCACAATAAATGTTGACAAAAAATCTGGATTCTCTTCATTTCGTCTTCGTGTGATGTTATTCCAAGTTTTTGAAAAGCGAATTTGGGAACGTTAGGTATCTAGGTAAAGAACTGCGTTACCAGTCTTATGTTTTAGACATTTGCTGCAATAGAGGAATAAGAAAAAAAATTACGACGAAGTGACAGATAAAAAGAATTACGTGGAACACATTTATTTTGTTTTCCTTCATGATTTTAAAATCTGTTTAATCAATTTTGAATTATAGATTTTTATTGTTAATGTACTCTTTATATATCACTGTAAATAACATGCTTATTAACAGTCCTCAACAGAGGTGAAATATCATTTTCAAAATCTTATGCGTGGACAGTGGTTTATTTTGTACGGTCCGGAGGAGTAGGTAATTAGATATCCGAAGAAATATATATATAAAACCTGATCCCAAACTGGTTAAAAGAAATAGCCCTTTATGCACAGTTCGGTGAAAAGTCACATATAATTGAGTGGTTTAATGGAAGTATATTACTGAATAGCAGCAGAAATCATTTATCACCTGCATTGGAGACATTAATCTAATCCCTCGTTCCAGTTAAGAACAAAATGTTCGAAGAATGTCTAAAAGAGAAGCCAAAGAAAGTCATCGGTAATTTTTAGTTATTGTCTTTTGCCCTACTTGTTAATTTAGTGGTTAATTTAGTATAGCTGTTTCCTTAGGCCTAACCTCAAATAGAAGGATGGTTGTAGACCTAAAAATGATTACATACTAGATTGCTTTTTTTGTGATGGAGCGAGAGGTGTGGGGGCATTTATTTAGGGGGGGGGCGGATTTATGTTTATCATCATCTCGTTATATTTTAGGCAGTCTGTTGAGAATAGCATAACATAAAGACAAAAGATTCTGCATCCCGTTGCTCCTTTCATCATGGTCATATAATCTTAGTGTATTTTATATCATTGATATAAAATACATGATAATGTACTTGCAGCCGATTTAGGTGTTTCTTGGCAGTAGACCAGTCAGATAGAATATTTCCTTTTTTTAAGAAGTTTTTCGCAGACGGAAATGCATCATAACTGGCATAAGTGTTGACAACGGTTAGATGAGATAGTGTTTGCTGGGAAATTAACCATTATCACTGTTAGCTAAGAGAACAGTACAAAGTCACTGAGCTATTATTATTTTTGACATTGAATTCCCTCTGTTACACAATTCACTGAACGCTGTTGTCTGCACCTGGCTCCAAGCTTCACAAGTTTATATCGATATGTCTGCTGATTCAGATTTTTTTTTTTTTTTTTTTTTTTTGGTACAAAGCCTGACCCAAGATTTTGATGCATATTTTGATCTAGCGTGACTTTCTGCGGTTATTCCATTTACTTTTATTAATGTTTTGGTGATTATCGAGGTTTACGATCTCATGTTCAATTACCTTAACGACTGAATTCGGCAGTTCAGAAGAGGTCATTGCTCAATTAACCCCTGTTCGTCAGAATAAAATAAATCTGAATATTTCATGGTCAGTGGGCATTTTGTTGCTCCATTTATCGTCTAAGTACTCAGCCGTGGTGTGGAATTTATTCTGAGAGAGAGAGAGAGAGAGAGAGAGAGAGAGAGAGAGAGAGAGAGAGAGAGAGAGAGAGAGAGACTTCAACTTCTAGGCAATTACCTTTATTTCCACATTAGATGTAGGTCAACCTTTATTTCCACATTAGATGTAGGTGAGCCTTTCTTCACATATTGTATGAGATTATATGCTTTCTTCATATTAGAGGTATAGGTTTTTTTCATCTTAGGTAATTACTCCACTTTTAATAAGCATTTTGAGGTTGTAGTTTCCTCTAATTTCGTTCCTAAGACTTCTGATACACATTTTTCATTTACCATATCTTATCTTCGTTTTCTTTTTTGTTGACCAGACAGGCTTGCTATAGTATAATGAAATTCTTACGTTTGCAAGTTTTTCTTCTTTACCGTCATGTCCACCATTTCTTGCCCCTTGAACCTTTATGCGCCCATTCATTTCCGTACTGAATATAAAAAAAAAATCTAGTTTCTTTAACCATAACGCTTATCCTTCACAAATTATTTATTTTATTACCTCACACTTGGTCTATTGAGCTTCAAAATTACTTCAGAAAGGTTACTGCTCCATTTGCCATTTGCATCGCTTACCTTGTGGTGTATCCCTTTTGTTATACACCACCGGCGATTATACTTAACAAATTTTACACTTTCATTCCTTCGCCACTCAGATTTATATCCGTTTTACCATCTCTTTCCCTTCCAATTGTACTCTCATTCGTCATATCGATTCTTCCCCCCATTTTGCGATGACTGTCTCGTGCCCTTGGCTGTAAGACATTTGCTGGTCGATTGTCCCAGCCTTGGGAATTGGAGACGTAGGTTCCTGTCCTGGGGTTGTGACACAGAAGGTCATTCTAGCTGCAATCCTCGGAGAGGGTTGTAACATAGGGCGGTTATATGGCTTTATGTGGGAGGCT